>RSEF01000024.1:2192613-2245723 GCA_003993805.1 Himantopus leucocephalus | reverse complement strand
CCTCCTCTGGCCCCGCTCCAACAGGTCCACGTCCTTCTTGTGCCGGGGACGCACGCTGGACGCAGTACTCCAGGTGGGGTCTCATGCCCGCAGCCTGTGTGTCCTGCGTCAAATTCTACATTTAAGGATTATGGAGGTTTCAGAGCCTTTACAGGATGCGACTCTGCAAAAAAGCCCAGACGGCTCCAGCAAAGCCACCGCCGCAACGACGGCTCTCCATGATGCTCTTTGTACACGTAACCCCGGTTGCTGGGTGCAGCCCCGCTCCCCGCACACAGGCGCCGACACAAAGCACGTGCGTGAGTTGCAAGGCGGTTTCCCACGGCGCCCATCCATCTGCCCGCAAGGGGAGGTCGTACGAGCCGGGTGTTGTTTAATGCGCCATAGGAAGGAGCCGCGACGCCGAGCTGATGACGAGGATACAAGAACCGGGACAGAACAGACAATGATCCACCAAGGAGAGGCATCCACCTCTGCTCCCTGCCTCCCGGGGCAGCGGTCTGCAGCAGGCAGATAGGCGATGATTTCTCAGCGAGAAAAGTTTCTTCCTAATCACATTAGCTAGCGCTGGGCCCGTGCCCCGCAGCGGGCAGGTTTGTATCTATTTCAAAGCCTTGGCTTATTAAAATAAATTCACTATTAGAGCCGCGGACCATCTTGCGCATATATAAGCAGAAGGCCTTTTGGGAGCGGGATTTCGAGTCGCAGGGGAAGGGTAGCAAGCGGGGAAGGAGGGAGCCAGCAAGAAGGGAGGAGGGGAGGCGAGAGAAAGGGTTAAGGCTCCTCTCCTTCCCTCCCCAGCCCAGGCAGAGCCAGCCCTCTCTCAATCAGCCTGTGATTGCAATCAGCAGGAAGGTGCCGTTTGCATTAAACAGAGCAGACAGGGANAAAAAAAAAAAAAAAAGAAAAAACAGGCTGTGCAATCTGCAAAATTTATGTAAAAATCACAAACAACAATAAAAACCAGCTATTTTTCCCCCTCTCCGCTTCCCCTTGTTATTATTTTCCCCAAGGGCAGAGGATCGGCGTGGAGCAGGGAGCCTTCGCTTCCCGGTCCCCGGCCAGGCTGCCATACCTAAATCGTCCCTATGTCAAGCCTTGCAATCAGTCTCCTTTACTACTAATTTTCCCTCATGTTTTTTAATTAAATTCTCCGCTTCCTTCAAATACCAGTCAATGAACCATCCACATTTCCTCCAAATACCCTTGAAAACGTTGAATCGGGCAATTAAGCGCGGCGCAGCGCAATGATACCCACAGAAACGTCACCGAAGAGGCGCTGCCCAGAGCATGTGCGGCCACAGGGAAAGCCGGGGAGGAGGGTTGGGGTAAAACAGAGATAACTTGGCCACACTGGATTTTCAGCCTGCTCAAATCAGCAGCCAACTGCGGCGGCAGCACCCAACCTGCTCGTTAGAACTTTGGAAAAAAAAACGTAACGACAATCCTGAAGATGGCACTCATGGGCTACCCTTCCCAAGCCAACCCTCCCTTCCTGACCCTCCCTTAATGAGAGGTTGCCCAGTGCCCTGAAGTGGGATGATTCGGGGTTCCTTCAAACTCTCCAAGGTTGTCCAGGTTGGCAGTGAAACGTGTCCTTCCCGCCCACCCTCCCACAGCTACGCTTTTGGTTTCAAAGGTGCCTCATGACAAGGAATTTGAGGCCAAAGACCAAGGGGAAAAAAAAAAAAAGGTGAGAAACTTCACGAGTAACAGTTTGTTTCGCGAGAAGGCAGAAAAAAGGGAGAAGAAAGATTTTCTTTCATCGGTTTGACATTTACTGCTTTTTGGCTTCGCTCAGCAGCATCCGTACACCGCGAGACAGGGGGGCCAGCGGCTCCGTTTATTCGCCTGGATCCCCTGTGCCAACCTGGGACCGATTTACAGCTCGGCATTGAGGCTCGAGGGGAATTGGATGAAATGCGACAGTTTTGCTCAGCGTTTCGCTTTGAGGGCTGAGGCTTGTTTGAAGGAGCAGCTCAAAGGGAAGGGAAAGGCTCTTTGAAGCCCCCCCGCGGTTTGGGACTGCATGAAAAGGCCCCCGTGAGCCCTTGCCAGCTCGGCAACACCCTCGTTCCCTTTGTGCCGGGGCTCACTTGTGCCACCGCAGAGCATCACTGAGAGCTCAGGACTGAGCCCACACACGTCCTCGTTGCTCCACAGGGTTGCTGGAGTCAGTTACAACCCCGAGCAGACAAGTGCTTCGTGCAGAGCAGCCAAGACTGAACTACACTTCAGCCGGGCTGCGGAGCCACCGGGAAGCCTTGGGATTTCACCCTCCCCGCCAACGAGCCCTTCTAAGTCATCTTCAACACCAGAGCGGCTCAGGCCACCAGCAGCCGGACCTCAAAACGAACAGCTGGAAGCAATTCCATCAATGATATGAAGCAAGAGTGAATCCAAAGATGCATTTCTGCGAAGACCCAACTTCAGCTACATCTGGAACCTCCTCTGCATCCTGGGCTGCCCTGGATTTGGCGTTCCAGCTCGGCACAGCCACACACACGAGGGGATATCTTGTATTTAGATGGACAAGCAGCTTATCCCAAAGACAAGGGGAGATGGTGGGAAGGCAGCGTTTCAAGCCTTGGGGGGACAGGCCCAGAGAAGCTGTGGCTGCCCCCATCCCTGGAGGTGTTCAAGGCCAGGTTGGACGGGGCTTGGAGCAAGCTGGGCTGGTGGGAGGTGTCCCTGCCCAGGGCAGGGGGGTTGGAATGGGATGGAAGGTCCCTTCCAACCTAAACCATTCTATGATTTGATGAAACAGGCAGAAGGATAACTGTCCTCACATCACCTTGAGCACAGTGACTTTCAGAAGCATTAAACCCAGGACGCTACGCCAAGCAGGGCGTTACGAGGGCTGCAACGATAGGATCAGGCGGGACTAGCGATAACTAGCGGCTTTATTAGGCTCATTTATTTATTTATTTCCAGTTGGTGTTAGCCTAAGGTGAGCGAAGAGGTGCCGGTACTGGGGACGGTAGACAGGGTAATATGTTATTGAGAAATCTTCTATTTGTAAGCAGAGGGCTGCTCGGGCTGCTCCTGTGCTCTATGCATTATTTATAGCCCTGCCTAGCGCCGCCGTCCCCTTTATCTGCCTTCCAAGGGGCTCGCTAGGAAAATGAATCTTTGACTCAGCAATTTTTATCCCAGCCAAATGAAAGAGAAATACACGCACACACATATATATAAACCGAATCCACTCTGGGGAGGTGACAGGGAGCTAATCCAGCCCCCCGAGAGGCTGCAGGTATTGGCTCTCGGCGGCTCAGAGGGAAGAGATTTAGCTCGTACATAAATTCTCTACGGCTCTTCCCCTTCTGCTGACCTCTACCGCCGCGTCTGTCTGTCCTTAGGCTGCACGCCGCTGAAGCAAACCCAAACCCCAGCCTTTGGGACCGCTTAGGGAGCCCCTAACACACTCTAGGTGCTGCCATCAATTAAATACACCCGCACAATACATCAAACAAATAAATAAGTGGAGATGACTGTAGAGCTCCACTTTTTATTCTTCTACATGCACACGTACACACGTGTACTTAAAGCCAATTTTTCAAACAACAAAACACCGCTGAATTTTTTCTGCATCAAAAATTCATTCTGTCTCACAGCCATCTAAAAAGCAAATAAGCAAACAAACAAAGAAACCCTTCTCGGTGGAAAACATCACCCAAACCATTGCTGAGGAATCCTCTTCGCCACACAGACGAGACACAATTTCCAACCCACGCTCGACACCCTTATTGCTCCCACCACTGGGAACAGAGAGCGGAGACTACAACTAGGAAAATAAAACAGCTATGATAATAAAATAACAGCGTTAATCAGCAGGGCCTCTTAGAGAGGGGCAAAGGAGGAGGCAGTTATTCCTTTCCCCATCCCGGCTGTTTTGCCCCGGCAGCGCGGATCTGCCCCTTTGCACAGGTACCCATCCCGAGCCCCGGCTCGCAGCGCAGCCGCCGCCACCACCAGCTAATTATCACCTCTTCCTCTCCCGCATCCAGGCTCTTTATAAATAGTTCTTTTAATCAGGGCCGCTTCCCCCACCGGGAGCCGATGTGCAATCCTAGCACCGGTTGCAAATGGGTGCCCCAGATCTATTTTGGGCTGAGCTCCCCCGGGGAGAAGGGGGGGNGAGGGGGGGGGGGGGGGGCTGCGCCTCCGACAGGCCCCCACCATCGGCGCGCATGGGTTGTGGAAGCTGGCTGGACTGGTCTGGGTGGAAGAGGGTGCTCGAGCCGCCTGATCCGCTGGGAGCATCAACAAGGAGCAATTTGCTTTCCCCCCGGGATGGAAACTGCAACGCTGCTGGCTCCTGCAGGCGAGGAGCTGAAGGCACCCGTACCTTCAGCAGATAAACCCGGGCTAGAGAGCTGCTGAGAAGCAACGCTCAAGACATCTGCAATACGTACCATGGAGATAAGTTGCATCAGACCCTGCTAGTGGGGAAACCACTCCTCCTTTTCTCCCCTTCACAGCTCCTCCTGGCAAATCCTCTCCACGCTGACGGGTGGGAGAAGGGGCTCCCTTCATCCCGACTCTCCCCAAACCTGCCCCCATCAAGATGGGAGCCGAAGCCAAAATACCCAAATGAGTTTCCCAGTCCCCAGTGTGAACGCAGCCGTAGTGTCACCAGGGACTGATCCATCACAGCTGTGTAGCTCAAGCAAACCACTGCGCATCACTGCTGGTGAAGGTGCTGGAGCACGGCGCCGTGCTCGGCAGCAGCCATGCATCGCTACGGCATTACGGGGTCTTTGGTGTCCCCTCGATTCCTCCTTCCTGGACACCATCCTCAGCTTACTCTAGGTGAAAGCAGCACCCGGGCACGGGGAAGCTGCAGAAACACCCGTGCTGCCAAAAAGCTGGCATTGGGGTGCAGGAGCAGGACACGTGCCCCTCGGGCGACTCCTTCAGAGCATCCCGCACCCGGGATGCCCCTGTGCGTGCACACCCAGGATCCCACGCCACTCGCGTCTCTCCTTGGAAGGAGACACCGTGAAATACCATCCTTAAAAAGCAACAAAACCAAGCTCAAAACCCTTCTCTGAGATATTTTTTTGGGGGGTGGGGGGCAGATGGTGGTAGTCTCCCCCACGCTGCAGCCGTCATCCCGGGGCGACGCGGCTCCCGTACAGCCGTGCCTTTGGCTGCGGGACAGCTCTGCTCTACCAGCTGGTGGGGAGAAAGGTCGGCCAAGCGACAGCCAGCACCGGCACTCGCAGGCTGAAATCCGTCGCGAGACAGGTGGAGCAAGCTGGGCATTTTTTGAGACATTCCCCACCCATAGAAATCATTCCTAGCACAGAAAACATCCTCTGCCACCGGCCCGGCGCAGAGGTGGGCTCGGCAACCCCAGCTCAGGAGACGCATTCGTTATCGAAGACTGGAAAAGCATTAAAATAATTGAAAAGGTAAATAAAAGAGAGGCGGCGAAGGAGAATGCGGTTGGCAGCGCCTTCTGCTCGTTAGGAAAGGGGGGCACTTAACACTACACAGAGAGCAAATTAGCCTTTAATCATCGCCCGCGTTCGCTGGGTTTTATCTGAGAGCGTGTTTCAGCCCCGGCACCTCCCTCGCGCCGGCAGCCCTGGGGACTCCAGCTCGCCTCCTGTTTATTCCCCAGCTGCTTTGTTGTCTCAGATCAGCAGAATTAGGGAGCCGTGTCGGCAGAAGATACTTCTGTGCAGCCAGCGAGAAGTTCACACAGAAAATTGATATTCGCCGCAAATTATTTTGGATGATTTACTGGAATGAATTAAGTCGCAGCGACGCGGAGAAAATTCCAACTCCGCTGCCGCCTGCCTCCCACCACCGATGGCACAGCTTGGATGTTAGCTTCAACTTTGTTTTGTGAGGATGAGGATGGCAGCAGCTCGGAGAGGGCCCTTACCAGGGCTCAGTCTTGCTGCCTGTAAAATGGGCTGTGGCTCTGGGAGCTCCGACGCGGACAGATTTGCGGTTCGGATGCTTGTAAAGCCTCCCGGGGGTTTGGGCTGCAGCACGAGCCCTGCAAAACCCGGGTTGACCCAACACGCTCAACGTCAAGCTCCTCTTCAAATTTAGGGCAGGGATGCTCAAGCGGCATCCCGCAGGGAGGAGAGCCAGCCTGGGTGCCGAGGAGGAATTGATGCTACCCAGATTTTCTCACGACTTCAGTAATTACATCATTTTTATTTTTTTTTCCTAAATGGCACTGGGAGAGGTGCCCCTTGCAAATCTCGGGTTGCGTGTCCCGGCACCCAGGGAGGGCTGAGGCTGTTTCACCCCGGCTTTGCTCTGCTACCTCGGTTTCCCTGTTTGCAAAAAGCAGCGATAACGCCACTGACTGATCTTTTTCAGCCCTTTTGAAGTCTCGGGATGAAAGACTCGGGGCTTAACACCGGGGAAAAAGGAGCGCGTCCCGCTGGGACAGCTCTTCCCTTTGTCCGCGCACCCTCGTGACGGTGACTTCTGCGGTGCTCCCTCGCCTCCAAAGCAGGGCGCCGAAGTGGCGCAGGGGTCCCCCCCATCTGTGATGGCATTTGTTGAGGGATCCTTGTGACTCGGCCTCCCACGCCGGAGCTCAGCAGAGGGTTACGCTAAGTCAATAGCATTTAGGGATTGCTCTTGGTGCACGGACGCACCGGGGCCAGCCCCGCTCTTGCCGCGAGTCCGCTGACTTTGACGGGCTTACAAGAGGGATGAACTCAATCCCTCAATCCTGGATTTCCCTCCCACCGCCTCCCCTGGCCCTAAATATGATCCGCACGGTTTGCTGGGAAGAGGGAGTCCTCCAGCACCTGAGGCTTCCTCAACCATCCATCCCCCTCACCCACAAATGGCAAAACCAAGAGGAAAAGGTCCCTCCACTCCATTACTCGGCCAGAGGACAGGAGGAGGAGGTTGGCTGCAAGCTGCCTCGACATTTCCCGCGTCCTGGGATTGCTCGTAACCCTCCCTAATCCCTTGAGTAGCTTAAAGCATCCTCAGGGATCCGCTGCTTTACACACTGAGCCCTTCAAAGCCAAGAACAGCGAAGGACACCGCCTGCAACCACGTCCCCGCCGCGGCAGGAGCCCAGAGCCATCGCTGCCCACTGCAAACCTCATTTGCAGTGGGAGATCTGGGCTCCCATCCCTCCCCCCGCCGGCACGGGACTCTGTGCTAAAAGCAATACTGATTTTCACCCCCTCCGGCTCAGTTTGAGGTACAGATGTCCGTCAGGCAGGAGTTATCCCGTATGTACCCCGCCGTCTGCCCGCCGAGGGTCCGCTGCTCCCTCCCCACAGGGCATCCAACCCTGCCAGGCTCTGTTTTCCCATGGTCAGTTCATGTAATAGCCTGTACGTAACCGCCTAAATGCCACAAACTCTTTGAAATAAGCACGGAAATTGGTTTCCAGGCTCCAGCAGTTTCTAAATAATGGATGTTTAAGATAATAATAATAAAAAAAAAAAAAGCAAGTGACACGCAAAATGGATTCTAGAGAGGGAAAAAAAGAAAAAGTGGAGCATGTTTTCAACGCGAACCTCCAAGGAAACCCCAAACAGCGACAGGGCATGGTCACGAAGAGCAGGAGCAGCACAGGGGGAGCGAGCAGGGACCAAGAACCACCGGCTGCAGCTGCCGATTTAACCCCGTGCTCTTGCAACAGAGCAAACCTCATTTCCCTGCACTCCCCCCGCCACTCCCAAGCTCCTCTTCGCTTTATATTCCGCCTCGATGCAGATATAATATATTCTGTCAGTGCAAAATTTGGGCTGAAAAATGTGCCGGCCTTCAGGAGATGTCTGGATTGCACCGGGGGGGCGAGAGGAGGAGGAGGGTGCGTGCCGAGCAACAGCGTTGCAGTCGGGCTCAAGAGGTGGAAGGGAACGGAGAATCTGGAAGGCATCAACTTTTTGGCTCTCTCTGTTAGCCCAAAAGACATCCTTGGCTACTTCTCAAAGCAAAGGATGACTGAACCACTCATTCCTGTACGGCAACATCATCTGCACGACTCGATTTCAAGATGCAAAAGGAATCCAGCATTCACCTAAATCCATAAAACTTGTTTAACGCCGGGCTCACGACCTGGGGTGCACATGATGGGCACCTCCCAGGAGCTCCTGAGCAGACAGGAGGTCTCCGTGATCACGAAAATGAGGATTTTGGAGACCGGGGAACAGCTGGACAACACGGGAGGGAGGATGCACTACCACTACAAGGATAAGCCGTAAGAGGATGGAGGAGCAGAGAGTTCCCGCTTGCTGGCTTGGGCTGTGCAATGTCCCCAATGCTGTCAAAGCGAGGGCTCAGCCTCTGGCCACCAGGCGAGCACGGCGGGGCCGGGGGCTCGTGCCTCCATCCCCACCGAGCCTGGCGCAAGGATGAGCACCACAAGGGACATTCCTCATCACCGAGCCCGGTAAGAGCCTGCGAGGCGGGTTGACACACATCAGCTGTAGACATCTGGACCCAAAGGGACCACTACAGAGACACCTTCAGAGACCTCACATCTTCAGGGCACCGCTCCTGACCCCTCTGGCAAGGTGCAATCCTGCGGTTTTGCAGCTTTTGCGGCTCCCACCGCTGGCCCAGGTGGGCTGCCATCTCCCCTCGCCTCCCAAGGGAGGCAGAGCCACCGGGGACAGGCAGGAAGGGAGCTGGGGTGCGAGTCCCGTGCTGCAAGGAGAGAAGGGAATTTGCTTTCCCTGTTCAACAGGTATCCAAAGCTCGGTCACCAGTGACCGCCCTTCAGGAGAAGGGAAAGTTTCGGAGAGCCGAGCGATGCTCCCCACGCCTGCAGCGGGACCTCCCCACGGCGAGACCATCAAAAGCAGCTCCGAGGGCAGCGACGCCGAGCGGGAGGGATGCGGGGCCTTAATTACACCGAGCGTGTTACCTTTCCGCGTCGCCCAAATTATATACACACGTTGTAATTCACTCAAAGGGGCTTTTTCACCCGAGTCAGCAAAATGAAGAGATTCAATTACAGCCTTTGACTGGGCCTGCTTATTGTTATTTATAATACAATACATCCCGGCTGCTAGGGAGAGAGATGTACAGGTGCTGAAACGTTGGCTGTCTTGCCGGTTAATTGAAACGCCGGTGCCTTGCTCAGATTGCTTCTCCCGGCCTCCCCGCCGCCGGGTGGTGGCATCTACCTGCTGCCCCGTAATAGATAGGCACTGTCTCCAAAGGACACCTGTGGCAGGAGCAGACCTCTTAATAGCCACCAACTCCTGCGCTCCAAACCCAAATAGCCGCCGAGGTACAATGGGGGGTTTCAAATGAATCCTGGAAGAGTGCTTGGAGGAGAATGGCTCTATTTTTGAAGAATGGCACGGGAGGGGATCCACAGCCATTTCCTCTGAATGGCATCAGACCCAGCTGCACTTTATAAGCAAAGAGATGAATATTATTTATTTTTTTTTCCCCGTCTAGCTGCCCAGTCTCACTCCATCTGCAATGAAGTCATGCTACCTGAGTCCTTCCCGTCCCTGCCTCGCTCTTGGGGAAAGGATGCCGAGGTCAAAAATGAACTCATTAGCTGCCGCCGGGACACAAAGCGGGAGAAGTAAGTGGCTTTCCCTCCCGGAATGGGGCAGGCGTGGGAAGAGCTCGGCTCGGTGCCAAGGACTTTGTGACTTGCCCAGCTCAAGGCACAGCGGGGATAATTTGCGAGGCGTGCAGCATCCAACGCCGCCGACGCGGGCAGCAAACACCCTTCTCACCGACAGCAGCTTCACAGGGCAGCACAAACCCAAACAAGTATTTGCCCAGTCCCTGTCTACTCCTCCCTCCTCCTTTGTGGCAAGACATCACCTAGTCCTGCCTCCAAATACCCCGGCTCAGGAATAAATAATGATATAGGGAGCCCATATGATGCTTGTTGGCTTCTTCTCTCTCCACCTGGCCATGAGGATGACCTTTGAAAACCAGTATAGACCCACTTCTAGCGAATTTGGCTTCCCCTTTCTTAAAGGGGGAAATAAATGCACGCAATAATCAGGAGCACACAAGTATCTCGAGCAGACTGACGCTCCCCAGCACTCCTCCCGGCTAGTGGAGGAGAAACCCGCCCGTGTAGGCAGCAAGACATGGGGAGACGCAAGCTCCATGCAAATCTCTCTCCCTTTCCTTGGCAACTTCATCTCTTGATCATTTCTGACAGCCCAAGTTTTGTCAGCCAGACGCATTTTTAAAAAAATAAAATAAAATAAAAAAAAACCACCCGAGCAAGTCAAAGCAAGTTGGAGATGCGATTGGGGGAGGGGAGAGGGAATAAGAAGTAGGAGGAAAGGAAAGGTCCCTGGAGATAGCAGTGAATATGTAAACTTTCTCGATTTCCTCTGCCTACTCATACCTCTGTGTGTTAACAACTAGACAGACATCTTGTATATATTTGATAAATAAGCCTCTCCATTTATTCAGGGGAGTGAATTTGTAGCTATTATGATTCAAATGGCATGACAGGTTCTGGATTGTTGTATTTTTTGCTATTGAGTTTACAAAAAAAACCAACATGAAAATTGCAAAATTCAAAGCAATTTTCTTTGGCTATGGATCCTCACAATGCACAGATAGACAGATACAGTTATATATATACACACCAAAAAAATACAAAAGCCAGTCCGAGTGCCTCTTCCCTTGAGACAGGAGGATGAGGGGCGCAATAAATAATTTAGAAATTGCTACCATCACTTGATTCAGAGTGATGGATCTGGCATGTGTTACAACAAGGCACATGCTGTATTCATTACCCATTGAGCTACATTTTAATTTCTCCCTCATTAACCTTATCTGTGACTGGGGTTGTGCATCAAGTCAAATCCTTCGGATGTCAATCAATTCATTAGACGGTTGTTTAGTTTGTCATATGTGCTGTTATCGCTTATTAGACTGCCACGCCGATCAATCAATCAAAAGGCAGCGAGGAGCTGGCTGGAAGGGGACCCGCCGCGGCAGGCAGGGATGCAGGCAGGGATGCAGGCAGGGATGCAGGCAGGGATGCAGGCAGGCAGCACTCCGCAGAGGGGGCTGCCTGGAGCAGAGCTCGTGCTTCTGTAAGGTGTACACACGTTTTGCAAAGCGGAAGGGAAAAATTCAAAGAAATTCAAATATTTCCCATTAAGCATAGCTGAAAACCACAGCTTTCTTTCGGATCATTGAAGCAAACTATAGGCGTATAAAAATAATAATACGGTTAGCCAAGTGTTTACCATCAGGGGCTGAAAACTTAGTACAAAGGATGTCATACCACGTGCCCGCTGGCACGGAAACTCTCCCCTCCTAAGCAATCCTGCTTGATATTTGCCTCCCATTGAGCTCCTCGAGCATCCCCTGATGTTCCCGATCGATGAAGCATCAAAGAAAGGCACTGGGCTGGCTAGATCTACATTCCCACCTTCTTGGCATTCCCTATTTGAGCATCATTTCTGTGCACAGATTAAGCCAGAGCCCTCACCCCCGCTGCTGGGAGAGGGGCTGCATTCGGGCTTGCAGCCCTGCGCACATCCCGTGCAGGACAGGGGTCCCGGGAGCACCACGCACCCTCCGCCGGAGCCAACCTCACTCCCCCGCACCCATTGATTTCCTCCGGTGACACTCCTGCAAGGAGGCACGAGAGCACTTTGCATGAAAGCACGGCAAGTTTTGATTCATTTCCTTGGCTACCAGCAAGTCCTTGAGCAGAAACCTCCGCGCCAGCCCAAAACCCCTCCCCATGGGACACCCAGAACCACGTAACAGCCCGGCGAAGTGCTGTGGGTGATGCTACCACCCCCGTGCAGAGCAGCATGGCCGCAGCTCAGCTCCCCAGCAGTGACACCGAGTTCTCATTTCTCCTCCTTCTCGCCCCCAGCATGACCAGTCAGGCTGTGCATTCCAGTCATCCACGCACACCAGCACCTCCAAAAGGGACTGGAAATGCTCGCTGGGCTGATCTCGTCGATGCTGAGGGCTGCGGGGGACACGGGACAGGGCTCAGGGCGCTCCCACAAGCACACACGTGTGGCTGTGGGTGCTGGAGAGCTGAGCCTCCCCCCCCACCAAAATAAAACACGCGTCTCCGGCTGAGCGCTGCAGCCGACGCTACACAACGCCTTCACGCTCCAATTCACACGCGCTTGGCCACACGGGTTTAGTTTGCAAGGATCTGTACGGAGGAAATCCCAGCGTGAGCACTTCAGTTCTTGCTCAGCGTTTTCCCCACCCCTCCCACCACATAAAATAAACCAAGCAACAGTGTACTAGCTTTTTTTTTTTCCCCTCCTTCTCCCCTCGGTGCAGGGTATTCACCGAGAAGGTTGGGATACAATTCACTTGCAGCAGAGGCGCTTTGCCAGCTCCCCATTTGGGAAGCCAACCACGCTGCTCGCTGGGATAACCAAGAACAAATTGCGGACATCCTTTCAGCAGCACGTCCCAGGCTGAAAATAGTGGAAACACGGAGCCTGCGTCCAGCATCGGCGACCCCCGGACAGAAAACATCTGGCTACAGCCTTTCCCTGCACGGCATCAGGGCACCCGTGGCTCCAGGTCCTGCAGTACCTGCCAGGACTCCCCACGTGCCATGATGAGCATCACCAGATGAAACCACCCCTTCAACCAGCTCTTGGGCGAAGCTAAGAGCCAGGGAGAGCCTGATTCCTTCCTTCCTTCATCAGCAACCCACGATGGCGAAGGCAACCAGGTCTGGGCTGTATTTTCCACCAAACCCTTTAAAAACAGTGCTGGGGAATCACTTCACTGCAGCAGAGCAGAGGCAAAGCCTGCGGTAGGTCCAGGACTCCTGTCTCTCCCCCGTGTCCTTGCCCGGCACAGACACAGAGCGATGGGTAAAATAGCATCCCGCGGCTGCCAAAAGCCAGCTGAGGTCAAACCTCTGTGGGAATGCTCAGAAAACATCTCAAGGGCTCCCTAACCTTCCGTACCACGCGTGGGATGAAGAGGGTCGCTCCAGACGCCGCCGCAGAAGGCGTGTTTGTGCTAGGACTTGCCGCCGAAAGCTTTCGTTTCCCACCAGCAGAAATGTTTGCAGATGAGCGAAAGCTTCCAGAAGGCTCAGCGAAACATCCACATTTTTTTTTTTTAGGGGCTCATCTGAACCCATTAGCACATCTTAATTGCTATCGGCACAGAGGAACGACAGACTTTCGCACGTCTGCCGAGTCTGTCTGCCTGCTCAGGGATAAGGAAAAAACCACCGGCGTGCAGCCCCGAATCCTGCAGGCTGGAAGTTCGGTCTCCTCCGTGCACAATCTGTCCCTGGGGCTCCTCAGCTGTTTGGAGGAGGAGGCAGGGAGAGGGAAAGGAGCCAACGCTCGTCTCCCAGCCCTGCTTCTCTTGGTGAACGCCGGGAAATCGCACTGGGGCTTGCCAAAACACACGAGCGCCGGAGCTGAGCCCAGAGAGATGCCCACGTTCCACGTGAGCCAGCACCGGAGACATCACGCACGCTGATGCCTTACGTGCCTACGACACCCGTGGGGACACGGCGAGGTTGCCCGAGGACAGAAAGGCTTCCCCGAACCGGGGAGGGAGGCGGCAGCCAAGGGATGGCATCTCCCCGCCAGCACCTGGGCAGACCCCACCACAGCTGCTGGGAAAAACTTGGGGCTGCTGCAGAGCATCAGTTAATTTGTAATCATGGAAACGGCCAGCCCGGGTCAGCGGTTGTCGGCGGAGGAGCCGGGGAGCGCCGCCGGTTGCGATCTGTTCATTTTTTTCCGTTTCTTTTAAGGGGATTTCATTTAAAAAAGCTGCCTTGATAAGGAATTTACCAGGGCAAAATGAGATTACGGCGGAGCTCAGAGTAGCTAAAAGCAGCAACATTGCTGGGGAGTCAGAGGCTGCTGCTTATACTATCTCTCTATCATCACATGTATCCTTCTATCTAATCTATCTAGCACCGTATATACCCTTTAGCTCACCAGCTCTCACAGTCCTTGCCCTCTATCCATCATCCACCTATTCATCAACACACATCCAGCTCTATCTACCTAGCCATCACTATAAATATCCCATCCATCCATCTCTCCCAATCTATCTCTCATCAGAGAGACCCTTTCCCTACCCACCTTCATATATATACACATATATACCCACGCACACCCCTCCCCGTCCGTCCATCTGTCATCGGCAGAGTGCTCACCTCCTTTCCCCTTCCGCCCCCCCATCCCTCACCGCACGTATCCTTCTATCTGCCGGCCCATCCATCACAGCCGCTCACTCGCAGGGGCTGGGATGCTTCTTTGCTCAATTTACTACCCGAGGGCACATGATATTTTGCTGTGGATCACCGGATCCATACCCTACCAAGCAGCGGGTCCCCTTCTCCCCCTCCCTGGCAGCCCCGGAGAAGGGATCGAGCGGGAAAGGCGCTGGGAAAGGTGCTCCGCGCCAGCCGCAGACACTCATGGCTGGAGGGATGAGGAGCACTCAACCTTGCCGAGCCCGCCGGGCTGCGCTGGACCCGCACGTGCCATGCCACATGCGCGCACAGGCAGGAGAAAGGAGCAATCCCCTGATCTGGGCAGGAGCGAACCACGGCAGCGCGTAAAACGCAGGCGACCGCTTATAACGAAGGTGCTGAGCATCTTCTGCCAGCGCGCGGCAAGGATTTAAAGTAAAATCCTGACCCCCGTGCTGGGGAAGAGCATCAGTGCCCCAGATCCCCCCGGGCCCCTCTGCCAAGTGCAAGGGCGGGGGGGGGATTTCCCCGGCGCAGATGTGCGTGCCGCTGCGGCAGAGCAAGGAGCCCCCGTCTCCGAAATCCCACATTCTCTCTCCCAAAGCAGCCACTCAGGCCCTTAATACCATAACCCCGCACCCCATCGACTGCGGGCACAGCACCTCCACGCCGGAGCCGAAAGGCAGCGTCGGCGCGGGACAGCAGGAGGGGATGCTGCCGAGCGGCACCGAGGCACAAAATTTGCCAGCGAGAAGAAAACACACAAGCGGTGCTTAAAAACTGAAAGCTGTTACTTTAATTACGGGCTTTCTGCTTTATCACCAATAGCGTTTCTCACACATTCATCAGCAAACCCGGTAATAAATCAATCGCGGGTAGCCAGGAGCTGCAGTCTGGCTCCTTCCCTTTCTCTTCCCTGCTCCCTGCGAGCTCTCGCGCCATTAGTATGCAGTCCGGCACCGCCAGTCTGTGCATTTCTCATCGGCTTTGGACTGGAGCTGGTATCAAGCGGATGCCCCCAGCACAGATTTCGCGCAGCCAGCGTTGGCTGCAGGGAAGGCAGGCGCTGGCGGAGGAGACGGCGGACGTGCCCGTGTCTCTCAGGGGCACGTGCACGGACGTGGCCACACGCCGTACGGGGAGTTCTGCACCCAAAGGGGTTTTTTTGGGGGGGATGCCGGGCGAGCAGGGTGCTCCTGCCCCGTGGCTGGGTGCGGGCACCGGCTGCTGTGCAGGTTCCCGCTCCGTCTGCTCCTCGAAATCCTGATGGCAGGGCCAGGGTGGGGGGCTGTCGGCACACTGGCTGTGCAGGGGGGGCCACCCCCACCTCGGGTACAAAATATTTCCCGTGGACCGACATCGGTACCGCGAGGCACTCTATGCACCTCATCTGTCATCAAACCCAGACAGAAAACTCGGGTCCAGGGGAGAACCACATCAAGGTGTTTTCCTGCGCCTTTGCTGTGCCCTTGCACTTGAGGCAGACATGGAAAGCAGGCTCTGGTACCTGTCCCATACCCAAAAAAAAGCCAAATTTGCAGGCCAGCTGGGACAGTGCAACATCCAGCCATGCTGAACGGGAGCTGCCGGCCTTATCCCCGCACACACGAGTTCCTGGAGAGGATATTGCATCCCCCAACTGCCGTCACGACTCCCGGACAAGGCGATGCGCTCCTGTCCAGAAAGCTGGTGGCACTGGAGCAGGACAGGGCACGGGGAACCGAGGACAAGGACGACGACCCCGGCTGAGGACCGCATGCACAGGCTGTTTGGCACCTGCCCGCTCTTCCACCTACTGCAGCAAAACCACCAGCTCCGGGGCTTAAATGTAAATTAAACAACTCAAAAGCCTGCGTTTCTCCACTCTTTCATCTCACTATCCCCCCTCAGAGCTTCCCAAATCTTCCCCCCGCACACTTTCCGAGTGCTTCTGAGCTCCACTCCCCCATCCACATCCACCCGGATGCCCGGTGGCAGAGGTCCGGCCCTCGCCCCCTGCAGCACGCCGAGACCTGCTGCTTCCCATCAGCCATGCGAGCGCTGCCCAGATGTGCGCAGCAGCCGCCCAGATGTGCGCGGCGCATGGCCAGCGATGGAGAGGGAGCAGCCGTCTCCCCCTCCTGCTCGGCGCTGACCCCCCAAGTCCCCGTCGCGTCCGCTGTGCAAAACCAGCGGACGGGCTCCCTCCAACTCCTGGTGGAGTGAGTGTGCAAATCAAATTGACCTTGAACACTAATTGGCCCTCTAATTAGCGCTCTCAGCAGAGAAGCAAAGGACCAGGAGAAGGCTGCCTTTTCAGAGGAGGTGGCGGAGCCTGGGCTGGGGGGAGAGGAGCAACCATCCCTCCACGCTGTGCGTTTCTGCCTGCGGAGAAAGGGCACATCTGCACATTTAACTCCGCAAATCCCTTCCCCAAGGCCGACTCAAGGAGCGGGAGCCGGCCTGAGAAGCTGGGACCACGGTCCCAGGGAGAAGCATCCTAAGGCGGAGGTACCGCACAACCCCGCAGCGCACACCTTCCCACCCCCGCAGAGCCCCACACAGCATCACGAGCATCCTCCTGCGATCTCCCCCAGCCCGTTGCCTGTGGAGGAGGTCGGCTCCAGCCCCCCCTGCCCAGGGTTTGCATCTCCATCACGCACCGACCGTCTCCCTCCATCGCTCTTCTCCATCTCTCCCCCTCCCACGCCAACACACACGTTTCCCGTCGCTTCTCCCCTGCTTTTGCCTGGCATTAGGAGCTCTGGGCTTGACATTTTCATCTACGATTATTTACAGGAGGGCAGAACCGCGGAACCGGTCACAGGTGATTTCCCCTCGCCACCGGCTCCGCTCCGCACGGAGCCGCAAGGGCCAGACACCTCACTGCAGATATCATCAATTCTGCCGGTCCCCAAATCCCACCCTCCTGCCACCCCTTGCCGTGGGAAAGGCGGAGACAAATGTGCTAAGACTGACGGCAGCCACAGCCCCGTGGGAGCCCCCCTGCCCCTGCCTTCTCCCCCACCGAGCTCCAGGGGAGCCCCCGGGGCCAGATCCTGCCTGGTCCATGGGCAATTAGGGCAAGAGCTGCACAGGGAAGGAGTAAGACCCTCCACAGCGTTGCTTCCCAGCGGTGAGCAACCGAGCCAGGGAAGAGCTGGGGTCACCCCTGCTTTGGGTCCGGCAACAGAGGGACCGGAATCCGGGGCTGGTCCCACTCCCGTGCGGAGCAAAGCCGAAGAGCAGACGTAAACCCAGACCTTTACAGGCTTTCTTCTAAAACATAACCAACCGACACGACTGAAACCACCAGAAACCAAAGGAGATCTTCTGCTACAATTACCACCAGGAGCTGCCGGTGAACTGGGAACTCGGGTGGCAGCTCCTCTTTGGAGCTGCTCCTGCAGAAGGGACACCTCGGCTTCCAGCTCCAACGAGCTCCATCGGCATCCTCCATCGCTCATGTGGATGGTCAGTAAAGAGGTGAGGTCACTTCTGTGGCCACCAAGCTGCCACTCTGCCCCAGTTGTGTCCAGCTCTGGAGCCCCCAACATAGGAAAGACCTGTTGGAGCGGGGCCAGAGGAGGCCCCGGAGATGCTGCGAGGGCTGGAGCCCCTCTGCTGGGAGGACAGGCTGGGAGAGTTGGGGGGGTTCAGCCTGGAGAAGAGAAGGCTCCGGGGAGACCTCAGAGCCCCTTCCAGTCCCTAAAGAGGCTAGCATCTAGCAGCACTGACGTCCCAGAACAGCCATCGTCATTAACCAGCAGGGCAGCAGCAGGGCCAAGCTGGGCTGGGCAGGATCGGACGAGCCGGGCATCACCTCCGCTCCCAGCGTGGCTCAGAGCCCTGCCCAGCAAACAACCAAGGAGGCCTCAGTAGAACCCAGCGGTCCTGGCTCACATCTGTGTGCGATTCCCAGCGTGCGATGCCGGCGAGCTCCCCGCTCCCCTCCTCGCAGCGAGCAGCGCTGGCAGCACACCCGGGGAGCCGGGCCGGCGCGCTCGCCAGCTGCTGCTTTCTTCACCTAGTTGCCTCCCTGACCATGCTTGCTCTTTAATTATTTAATGTCTGTAAAATACCTCGAGACTTTGCATTGGAAGGGAGATGAACTACACGACCTAAAATTGGTCTTTTCCATCTCAAACTCCTTGCGTTTTATCCTGGGATGAAAGGAGCTCTATTAGGCAAAGCATCAGTATTATTAGATTTCCTTGGAGCCCTAACAAACGGATATTAGATTATTACTGCAGATGCATTTCTAAGGCACTCATCACCAGAGTATCTGGGCATCAATTACACAGATTTAGAGATAAAAAAATGCATCCCCCAGGAGAACGGGGTACAAAACCCCTTCTCTTTTTGCCTCCCTTCCTCATTTCTTCCACGTACGTTCACCTCCCTCCCACCGCCTTCTGCAGAGCCAGAGCTGCTTACAAGGAAAGCTCTCCGGTTGATGGGCAACCCTTCAATCTTTGAAACATCTGAAGCAGCAAAAGCTTTTTGTAAAGACTGGCAGGAGTCAGCTGAAGAGATTTCAATGTGCAAATGGACATAAAAAGATGCAAGAGAGGGAACGAAGCGCCGGATGTATTGTTCTAAGGACAAAGGATTTGCTATTAGATGAGATGACCCCATGGCCTGGCTCTGGCACCTACAGGTCACGCCACACAGAAAGCCGGTCCTGCTTCAGGGGTGAATGGGAAAAAGCTGCAAAGTTTGGGTTTGATTGTGCTGATAATGTCTCTGATAATTCCCTGCATTACTATGGCCATTATGCTAAGCCCTGGCAACGCCGCAGGAGTTGCGCTGGATATTGAACACACAAATCCACAGCTGGAAGCGCTTAAAGGCTGAAGAGAGCAGATCAAAGTTTGAGAAGGAAAACAAGGAGAAGGGGCTTGGGCAGCATCACCCGGCTGGTCGGCAGCGGGGACCCAGCCGCTCCTCGGCCCTACGCGCAGTCAGGCTGCCGGGGACCACGCCGCACCACCCCCGCCCAACTCAGCCTTTCTCGCCCTCCCAGTTTATCTGCCTTCCAAGAGGACTGAACATCACGATGCGTACGCATTCTTTAATTTCAACAACTGGTCCCAGAGATTGCGATTTGGCCCAATTTCAGAGCAAAGCATCAAACCGGTCACTTTCTCTGGCAGTGTCAAGCCATGCCTGTTCCAACCCATAAGTAAAATGCTTCACGACAACCCCCAGGAGATGCTTCCAGCCCTTCTCACAGCCCAGCTCGCTCTCCCTCGCTCGCACAGCAAGCTGCGAGAAGGGGCAAAACCCGAACAAAATCTCCTAATTCCTCTTCCAGTCGCTGCAGAGCAGGCTCCCTTCCCCGGCACAGCGTCGCCCTGCCTCTGCAAGCCAAGCCCAGCTGCGCAGCTCATGGCAAAGCACCTTCTGCATCGCTGCTGGAGACAAAGCCGGCTGCTCCGGCAAGCCCAGCTTTGTCCGTCATCCAGAACAGCCGCCACGCAGCGGGGAAAGCAGCTCTATTTCAGTGAAAAGCTTTCAAAAGCGCCCTCCGCTTCTATCCACGGGCAGGACTCCCAACTCGGAACCAGGAGCGTGGTCTCCTGCAATCCCAGCTCTGTCCCCACCAAAGCCAGGAGCCCTACGTGCGAGCCACCGCTCACAACGTGACACCTCACCGTATTGACATACACACACAACCCTCCCAGTGGTCATGTACACCCTCCAAGCAACACAGCTCTCAGCATCCAACCGCCTTGACGTCGCTGGGACGGACCAGCCGTGTCCCTCCATGTGGGAGCTGCCAAGCCCTGGGAGCGGTGCCTCAGGGGTTAATCGCTTTGCAGGATGACGACTGGGAAGGCCCAGCTCATCAGCATGAGAAATCCTGACCGACTTGGAGGTACGCCATCATCCTGTCATCCTGCCCTATAGGGAAAACCTGGTAGGAGAGATGAAGGGGAGCCTCAGCTCCACGGCACGCTGAAGGGAGAGAGCTTGGGACAGGCAGGACCCTACGTGGAGGGGGAGAGAAGAAGGAGAGGGATTTGGCTACATTAGAGGAGGGCATGGCTAGCAAAAGAACCACAAGTCCAAGAAACAAAGCATTACTCCTGCCCCATCACCGCAAGGTGCTGACACCAGTGTCTGGCCGAGGGGCGAGCACGAGGGGACAGCTTGTTTGTGCGATGGGACCCAGTGCGGACGCCAAAGCTCCAGTGTTAAAGAACAAAAACCACCCCCACACCTCTTCTGGATGATTTTACGAGTTACAAGGTCAAGGTGCTTGGTTCTCTCTTGGGCAGAGACGCAGCTTGACCTTGTGCTGCTGCTCTAAGCACGGCTGTGAAGGCACTTTCCAACCCCAGCAAGGGTCTGGCACCAGCAGCGTTTCTGCTCATCTCCCAAATCCTTGCCGTGCTCCAGCTGGGGCCAGGGGATCTCACTCCTAAAGCCCCACAACAGCTGTGGGCCCCCTCCTGCCCTCCCAACCCCATGCACGAGCCACCAGAGCAACTCCATCACCACCTTCGGTGTCTGTGCTGCGGAGGAAACGATATTCCAGCAAATCACCCACCCTGCGTAGATTTATAATGAAGAGGAGGAAGGTTCCCCAAAGGTTCAAAGACAGATCTGTTCCTCCTCTCCTCCATCGCAAGCATCTCTCCGTGTTTCACGAGCAACCTCAGAGATCGATGCTCACTGAATCACAGTTAGTTCCTTTGGTTTATTTATTATTTTCCCAGCTTGAACTCAAACCTCCCTCCGCCTGGGGAAGAACTGCCTGGCGCTTCAGAAGCACAAACACTGCGGGGAAGGGGTGAGACAATGCCAAGACACAGGAAGGGGAGGAGACCAACCCTTCCAGCACGTAGCTTTGGGTGCCAGCAGGTACAACGCAGCCTAAGTCAGGTGACGGGCGTGAGATCTAGGAGAAGAACAAGGGATTTCCTGAGTATTTTTCTCGATTTTTGCATCACCTGGGCTGTGCTCGATGCACTGGCCCTGCTGCAATTCTCCTGTGATGACCGGTTAAAGGAGAAAAGCAGTCAGTTAGCAAAAATCCCCAGCAGCAAGGACAGAGGAGCACCGGGGCACATGTCCTGCTCTGATTTCTCCACCGGCAATGTCTCTCCATCAACCTTGCCACGCATTAGCGGCCGCCTTTGCCCCAGCCAAGCATCCGATGGGTCCTGCGGGTCAAGGACCATGTCTTTGAAACGAGGAGGCAGGACTGGCAGGTTCCCATCTTGGCTGTGCCTGCAGCGATGTTGGACAAGTCACGGGAGCTGCCGCTTCTGCAACGGGCACCAACTCTTTACTCCCCAGCCCCGAAGGGACTCGGCACCCACCGGGGCTTCTCCAAAACCCTCACCCTGCGGAGAAAAGCCCTCCTGCAGCACCGCGGCTCGCTTCTTCACTGGCTGGTGCTCACCTTTGCCAAGTTAATTGCAAAGACGGCAGCGCCGGAGCAGGAGGCAACCGGCGGCGCTCTCCGGAAAAGCCAATTCCCACAATAAAGAGTTGATGGGATTTCGATGTGGAAGGGGGCAGAGAGGGGCAGGGGTGAGGGAGCCGAGCGCGTCCCAGACAATCGCTCCGCCAGCGCTAACGTGTGGATAAATAGCCGATGCCGACATCTGCTGAGAAATACCTTCCCCGCTCCACACGGAGAATTGCAATCTAATAATATCCCATCTGCACCCCCCCCGTCCCCTTCTCCATCCCTCCCCCACCCAATTACCGAGCCTGACATTATCCGTCATCTTCCCTTTGTGTCGGCGAGAATCCAAATGCAGACGCCGGGAAATTAATAATAATTGTTGTGTCAAAATGCGGGATGTAATCAGGATGCGGCGTGGAAGCTAATACAAACACAAACAAATGGTATTTATCCTCCCAAAAGATCCCTCCCCTCCCTTCCCTAAGGGCCGCTGATGATAATACTCATGGAAGAGATGAATCAGTGCTAATATAGGGATTAGGAATAGATCCCAAACCCCAGCCTGGGCTGCAATCAAAAGGAGCGCTCTTAATTGAAATTAGAGCTGGGATTTCTGCGCCTCTGCAGAGATGGGTTAAGCCCATCGGGGCTAAACAGAAGGGAAAATAAAAATAGCATCTTTATTCGAGAACAAGAAGGTGGGCAATGAGGAAAAAAGAAGATTCTCTCTGGCTTCAGCACACCTGGTTTTTACAGCCCTCGCTTTTGAGGCTGGGTTTTGTCCCACCACGGATTCCTGCAGGCAGGGCAGAGATGATGTGCTCCTGCTTCTCACGCAGTCATCCCTCTGCCTTTTCGGCTCGAGCGTGAGTTCAGAAAGGATATTTCGAGATCAAACCGCACCTCCCGTGCTCCGATGAAACCTGGGGTGAGCTGAGCTCAGGGCCCGGTTCCCTACCCTTTCCTGAAACTTTTTACCACTCTGCAAATGAAACGTGCTCTTTACCCCGATGCTCACACCAGCAAAGATAAGTGCCCTCACTTTTATTCCTTTTATTCGGGAGCCGAGGCGTGCAGGCACGAAAGGTGAGGGACAGACCACCAGAAAAAAGGCATGACTCCTGCTTTTATTGCTGCTTCAACTCTCGCATCCCTCTGCACCCTGGGACTGATATCCTACGCAGCAGAAAGCACGTTTGAACATCTGCCATTTATTCAGAGGGGCTGAATTCTTCCTACATCCCAGTCCCAGGCGAGAGGGATGCTTGGGAGCCAGGTACTTAGCAGCAGCATCTCACTTTCTCTCTTCCAAAGGTCTTGGTGATGGACTGACTCCTCTTCCCTTCTCTCTCCCAGCCCTGAGTGATCCCTCTCCATGGATGTTACTCAAAGGAGTACACACGAGAAGCAGAAAATAGGATCCAGCCACAGTTTAGTCCCATGAGCATATTAGCAACTCCTGTGCTTTAATTCCAAATTAGACTTTGCTTCTAAAAACAGGTTTCTAAATTCTTGGCTTGGGAACGGTGCTACAGTCTGTGCCTTCCGCTAGGAAGTATGAACCTAGACTAACAACAAGCCTAAAATTAAATCAGGCAGCTCCAAACACTCCTGGTCCCGGCAATGGTTGGGATTTGGCTCTGACCTTCACCGATCTCCCTCCAGCCCCCCGGTGCCCGTAGCCCAGTGTTGTGCAAAAAGCCCAGCCAGGAAAAATCACGTTTCCAGAGCCGAGAGGCAGAGAGAAAACCCTCTGCGCCGCTGCCCGCGAGCCTGTGCAGACTTAATTCATCTGCTCGGCAGCGGCAGGTCCTCCAGGGCAACCCAAGGGGTTGCAGGTCAAGAGAGATTCACTCGAGTATGGCCAGTTAGAGATGACTTAGATGTATTCCTATTCCCCATCTAAACTTTCCGTATCTCTACAGAGTCGTCTCCAGGAAAAGCTGGCACGACAGCAAACACGAGCGCGTTCAAAAAGACAAAGCAGCAAACACTAATACCGCCGTTCCCCCCAGCTGCATCGCTCTGCCACGACGCCGTGGATTTTACGAGCCGCCTTGCATCCCGGCCAGGCTTTGATTTATCCCTGCGAGCTGCAGAGAGCTTCGCAGACACCGAGCCGACGAGAGGGTCGTAACGACCAAGATTTCAGGCAGGGATCTGGTTATACAGAGGCCGGAGTTTTGAACACCGCCCATAAAATTCCACGGTAGCTTTCATTTGTACAGTCAATCACGAGCGCGGCAGCGATCCGGCGAGGAGAGTTTTAGATTAGCCTTAAGACCAGACTTTGAGAGCAGCTCCCAGCTCTGAAGAGCCTGGCTCGCTGCACGGTGGGCCACCGAATCCAGGACAGGTCTTGAGGCTGGTCCAGAGCTAAATTGATTTTAAACACAGGCACCATCTAGAAACTCGGCGCTTTGGCAGCCAGATGCATTTGGAGTTGGTTTGCAGCTGGGCAGAGAAGACCGTTAGGAGTTCAGGCGTGTACAGCTAAATGAGCTCCCCGAGGTTGCTCATCTCATCCAACTTCTGCTCCCAAAATCCTGGCGATCTGGTTCAGTGCAGAAAATCTGGCTCCTCCATCAGGAGCGGAGGTTGACGCCTCTAAAAAACCCCTATCTAAGGATTATACGAACGGCGCTTTGGCACTGCTCTCCTCCCCGCTACCCACCCTAACGCCGGCTGGACCGCAGCCTCCACACCCCAGAGCCGCTAATTACGGTACTCCACCTAAAGAGTCTTAGCAGAAAAGCAAAGACCCGAGAAGTTCTCGTCCCTCCTGCCACCCCTAACCACGCGCTTTATTCGCAGCCTGATTTTCCTGTCTGTGAAGCACATGTCCGCGCTGTCGGCATCCCGAGGCTGGACGGCCTCCAGGTCCTCCTCCCAGCTGCACCATCCCCTCATCGGGCCGGTGCTGTGCCTAACTCAATCCCTTCTCGAAGTCACAAATTCCAACGGCAAAAGAAGAGCCGGGCGAGGACAAGCCTGCAAGACGCGGCGGCTCCGCGGCAAACCCCCCGCAACCCCCGGCGGGATCATGGATTGGTGCGAGCATGAAAATTCATTCATATGAATTTGGAATATAATACCTGACACAAGATGTATCACTGCTGCCATGCTGCAATCCCAGATAAGGACACAGCAGTAACAGATGGAGGAACAAGGCACTTATCTTGTTAGCTGATGGATTTATCTCTCCTTCCCCCACCCTTCCCTACATATTCCATAGTGTGCAGAGAGCCACGTTCCTCGGCAGAGCAGCATACGGAGCACGAATTGATTTCTTCCTAACACCCCCTCCACACTTTAATTCAATAAGAGCTGGAGTGGCGGATAAACAGCTTGTTGTGCTAGGAAAATTTCAAAACAGTCAAGAAAATGTCAAACTGTCTTTTTTATGAGTGCCTTTTTTTTTTCTTTTTTCTTTTTTTTATTTTTTTTTCCCCTTTTTCTTTCCCCCTCCTCCTCGGGTGCTCAGCACAGTGGCTGGCAGCAAGGAACTCTGTGTCTGGAGAGAGTGGTCCTTCCCCGGCTGCGGGGAGGCAGGCACCGGAGCATCTTCTGTCAGGCCAGTCCATGGCAGAAGGTGGCTTTGGTCCCATCCTTGGATGGAAGCTGGGAACAGAGCGGCTCTGGGTAAAAGATTAGGCAGATGGTTTCATCTGGCAGCTCCCTTAATCTCATTACTGGAGCTGGTGGAAGTTTTTTATGTGATCTCTTTTTCCTACTCTACCCTCACCCCATTCAAAATGTCTTTTTTCCCCCAAAAAGAGAGACCTATTTCCATGGTGGTTTCTTTGTTAGGCACAAATAAAAACTTTTAAAAAAAAAGTCCATTTTTGGTGTGCTCTCCCTCTCTTTCAGTGCTTTATTTTAGCTCTGAAAAGAAGGAAGTACTAGAAAGGGGGGAAAAACACAACTATAAGTTTTTTGGATCTGGCTTAAAAATATGGAGCATTTTGGAAATAGAGGGGCATGCTTCTGAAGACCACAAGCCGCCACGTGTGCTCTTGTCCCGCAGACCCCTGGGCAATGCCGCCTTTGCCGGTGACCTAAGCAGAGGCAATGGCTGTGGCACGAGAGTTTATTTGGGGATGCGGAAATTGGACCCTGAGCAGACACCAGCATCTCCCACCGCTCAAGGCTCCCTGCGAGCCTCCGGACCTCTCCCGAGCACCTCGCCCCAGCTATTCCTCACGCAGCTGCCTAGGTCTTTCCACCCTGTACAGAGCAGAGACCCCCCCACAGCCCCCAGAGCTCAGCCTGGGACCACGCACGGTCCCAACCATCCCTGGCCCACAGCGAGCAGTTCCCAGCGCCGGTGAACAACACCTCCGAGGTGGTTTGGAGGAGGTGTCGGAGGAGCGAGGCCCAGTCCAAGAGCCTTCTTTCGTATTTTGAAAAATAATCGACATGAGCACGAGGGAAGAAAAGGGGAATGTGCTCCCAGAAATGACGCCAAACCCACTGGATTCCCAACAAGCTCAGCAGAAGACCTCACTTAACGAATGACAAAGTACCCCCCTAAGAAACGTAGGAGTTGCTTTGCTTCCTTCAGAACTTCTCTGACAAAGTCTCTGCACTGATACGGGACCGACTGCAACTCGGACGTGCAGAGGAGACCCTGCACACCCACGGTTAGCTGCCATGGGTGGCCCCAGCACCCCGGTCAGGATGCACCCCCTGATCCCACAGCGCCGGCTGCTGGAGGGTCAAGCAAGGAACTGGCGGTCCGCAAACCCCAATAGCAAACCCCATCACCCACAGAGGAGCAGAAATGAAGGCAGACACAAACCCATGGGGCAGGTGGCAGCAAGATGCTGGAGGCTGCAGATCCCTGCAGGGTGAGCGTGCAGGAGGGAAAGCAGCTGCCGCGCGTGTTAAGACGCTGCAGCGGCACACGGGCATGCAGCAACTCGGGTCAGGCGCTCGCTGAGCACGAGATGGGATCATTTTGGGGGACAGCATCCCTGCAGGACGGTGTCCAAGGGAGGAGGGACTCCATCCTGCTGCTTTGCACCTCCCCGCCATCCGCCTGCTGCTGTGCTGGAAGACGAAAGCTGTCTCCTCCCCACCCCCTCTGCAGCAGAGCAGTGCAGAAGGCTGCAGGATCCTGCAGGGAGACGGCGTGTTTAGCATGCAGGAGAGAGTGCTGAGCAAAAGCCCTGTCTCGTGCCACAGGGGCTGCCAAGCAGCTGGCCAGGAGCAGCAAAACACTGCTGGAAAGAGCACGGTGCCTAGGGAATTCATAGCCTCTCCGCTGCTCCCCCCCTTATAGAATCACAGAGTGGTTTGGGATGGAAGGGACCTTGAAGATCATCTCACTCCACCCCCCTGCCCTGGGCAGGGACACCTCCCCCCCGGCCCAGGTTGCTCCAAGCCCCGTCCAACCTGGCCTTGAACACCTCCAGGGATGGGGCAGCCACAGCTTCTCGGGGCAACCTGCGCCAGGGGCTCACCACCCTCACGGTCAACAATTTCTTCCTGATATCTCATCTAAACCTCCCCTCTTCCAGTGTAAAACTGTTCCCCCCCGTCCTATGGCTCCCCTCCCTGATCAAGAGTCCCTCCTCAGCTCTCCCGGAGCCCCTTTAGGCACTGGAAGGGGCTCTGAGGTCTCCCCGGAGCCTTCTCTTCTCCAGGCTGAACCCCCCCCAACTCTCCCAGCCTGTCCTCCCAGCAGAGGGGCTCCAGCCCTCGCAGCATCTCCGGGGCCTCCTCCGGCCCCGCTCCAACAGGTCCAGGTCCTTCTTGTGCTCTTTTTCCCATTTAGCTCATGGTTCCAAAGCAGGGTTTGGGTTTGACACCTAACCTCTCTGCCTCAGTTTCCCTCTGCAGAGCAGCAGTGACAGCTCAGAGCAGCGGGGCGACGCTGGGATCCCACCACCCCTGTTGGGCAGGAGCACCGAGGACGCTCCAGGAGCATCATTTCTTTTCTCCATCCTTTCCTCCCCAGTTGCAGCTCCCAGCCAGCTCGCACTAGGGCCCCACAACCCCTAACCACAGCAGGAGCACCCAAGCACTCACGTGTGATACACCCTGGCCAGCACCCACCCCTTGCCACATCCCCCAGCCCAACACTGAGCTCTCCTCCTCCACTGGGGCTCATCCCCTCCGAGCCTTACCTGCCATCAGCGTCCCCACCTCATCCCTTCCCCACCTGCCTCCGCGGCCACACCGCGGGCGGCCGGTCCCCGTTTGACGCCGGTGCCTCTGATGGGCTCCAACCCCCAGCATCCACCTCCCCTCCCAAAGGGCACGGCCAGCCCCTGCTCCCCCCACCCCGGGACCCTTTCAAACCTGCCCCTTTCACACCAGGCTCTCGCCAAGCACCCAATTACGGCTCCGCGGCCGAGGATGAAAAGCTGCTCTCCAGAGCATCCTGTTTTCTTTTCATTTTATGGGGTTTTTTTTTCCCCTTTTCAAGGTTCCTTTTCCCTCCCTCCTCATGAGGTTAAAGAGCTAAAGACCAACTCAGAGACAGATAATAGAGTGACAGTGCCTCATAAAAAAGCAGCCGAAGCTTTGGAGAAAGCCGGCATACGGTGCATTAGGGATTTCTGTCGCGGCAGCTGGGAGTAACATTGACCCTCTGAACTCAATTTGCTCCACAGCTTTAAAACGAAGGAAAGCCTTTGGACTGTCAAACTCCTCATCTGGCTTCCAAGGGCGGCTGCAGACTCGGGCACCAGCTTTTGGGGCCCTCACCCTAAAGCTATCGCTCCTGGTTCCTACGTGGGGATGGAGGCGGCATCCCACACCCTGCAGGGATGGCGTTAGGCGGGATGCGGTGCGAAAGGGAGTACAACCTACCAGACGGGAGCAACGCGGCACCCCGGGGCGTCGATACATCTATTTATTCACTACGAGTCGGTAGCACCCCTCTGGCGGGTTGCTTTCCCGCAGCAGCCCTCCTTACTTGTTTGCTCCCCCTGCCCCGACCCAGCAAGAGCCGAGGGGCGAGGGGAGGCCGCGGGTGAGGTGCGCGCTGCATGCAAATAGCTCGGTGCCGCTGCACAAACCCATCACATCCCCCCCCTGCCGCTGCCTTTTTTTCTTTTTTTNTTTTTTTTTTTTTTTTAAACGAGTAGAAATTCTTCCCACTACGCATTAGCGCCCAACGTAATGGTGCAAAGCATTTTTCATTTATCATCATAATGCCAGTCAAACGAACCCCCTAATAACATAAATGCAAGAGGAAAGCTATTAGAGTTTATTTGTGCAGTGGCTTTGAACTCGTCCCCACTGCTCCAACCGTGTAACTGGAGGGGATGGATGGCGCTTGCATCTTTAGGCCCTTTCACTGAAAGCTATTCCTCAGCTAGCCAGAGTCCTTCCTTCCAGACCGTCACAACCCTGCACATGTCACCTTATTTGCTGAATTATCAAAATAAGTACCTAAATACCCAGAACAATCCAGTCCCGTTTAGAATCACAAGCAGCCCCTGAGATCTTTTGTGCCTTTCCATAGGTACGACGTGCTCCGAGTCGAGGTACTGGGGAACAGCACACCTTCTGCTAAAGATCTCCGAATTCTTTGCCTGCTATTCCCCCCACGCATACCTGAAAACACCACTCTGCACCACACAGCCCTGCGTGAGCATCTTTCCCTCCTGCCTCGCAGCTCCATCCTCATCACTCCAGGTCTAGCCCTCAGCATTCCCAAGATCTTCCAGCTTAACTTGTCCCAACAGCTCTCATCCCACAGCAGCTCCGTCCTGGAGAGCCATAGCAAGGCATTTCATTTTATGTACAGTAATTTCCTCATTGAGCCTAAATTAAATGCATATTTCAGAACCTACGAGCGAGAGCAAACTGTTCGGTCTTATGCTTTATTAAACAAAAAAATCTTTGTGTGGAAAGAGCCTCGGTGCCAAATCACAGCCCTGCTGATGGGGCCGAGCTATTCCCAACCGTACAGTAACCGGCGTGTCAAGATGTGCAACGCTGGCAGAGAGGACCTGCACTGCGGAGGGAAACAGAACAGCGCCCGCCTGACAAATTAGTTTACTCATTAAGTTAAGAAGCCTATTTTGCTCGACTTCTACAATTCAGCGTGCTTTAGCAGTCGGGAAACTTCCAGGGAAGGGATGTGCCTGGTGCGGCTGCAAGCCGACAGGAGCCCCAGCCATTGCCACCACTGGGCAAGAGCAAGCCCTCTCCCCTTCACCACGCTGCCCGTTGGAGCAGGGAGAACTCCCTGTACGTATCACGGGATAGTGAGAAATCCAGGCTCGTTGAGGGCTTGGATACAGGGGAGGAGAGGTGACATGTGCATTTGCAGTAGAGCACGCACGCCGGGTTGGCGCTACGGCAGAGGGCTGCAGGTTTAGCAACAGAGCAGCAGCGCCAAGGACGGACCTGTCCCCGTGGCATAGGCTGGGGACAAGGTGCCACCAGTGAAGCACAACGAGTGGTGAGGAAGAGCATCTCTACGCCAAAACCGGTGGGCAACGCTCAAGGTGAGGCTGAGGGGCAGAGACAGAGATGCTTGGCAGCCCCCTGCCTGCCACTTGCCCAGAGCCAGGACCAATGAGCTATCAACCATCTCCCCTTCTGCTCCTGCAGCCCTAAAAAGCAATAAAAATATCCACCAATAAAAGCTAGACATATTTACACAGCTCTGCCCCTGCCTCTCAGTTTGCAGTTGATGGGCTGTGGGACGCAGACTTTGGGAAGAGCTTCCCGGGGCGCGGAGGTGCGGCGGGAGCCGGCAAGGGGTGGGAGACAAAACTTGGGCGGAAAGAAGATGACATGAATTGAGTCACGGCAGAGGAGGGCTCGCAAGAAGGGAAGACAATAAAACCCAGGGAGGCAGACAGAGATTAATGAGCGTTTCCCAAATATGATAATTTCTGGACATCAACACATTAAATTTAATACTCTTGCGGGCTACTGAGAAGGACTGCATCTCTCTGACCCTACGCACCGAGGGGAGAAGACCCAGGCACCGCCAGCCCACCCCACGGCAGGTCTGCCTGAGTTGTTGTGCACGCAGGGGATGCATTTTCCACCGCGGTGTGGCTCCAAGCCTGTGCGTTTGTGCCTCCTCTGCAGCAGCACATCCAGCTGTCAGCGGCCGAGCGCCGGTGACACGTCCCCGAGCACCGGCTGAGGACACAACAGCCTGTTTCGGGAAGGCATCTGTCAACCAGCCCACCTGCATCCCTGCCACCGTGTCGGCACATTGGGACACCACTGCCGGCTCCGCGACCTCCGAGGAGATGCCAAATTGCATCCCGCTGTGCGTGGCGAACCGGGCGTCAGGCTCCCGCACTCCATCCGGACAGGGAGCGGCTGGGGGGAGGCTCAGCCTCGAAATCCCCATGTTTAACACCAACCCAAGGCACGAACCAGCCAGGGGTTGCTGCAGGGTTTAACTCCGCCATGGCTGGTGCCAGCATTTTTGCACAAGCGAAGCACACGCAGTTGTGGTTTCTCAGGCAGTGCTGGAGGGGCAAATCATAGAATGGTTTGGGTTGGAAGGGATCTTAAAGATCATCTCGTTCCAACCCCCCTGCCCTGGGCAGGGACACCTCCCACCAGCCCAGGTTGCTCCAAGCCCCATCCAACCTGGCCTTGGACACCTCCAGGGATGGGGCAGCCACAGCTTCTCGGGGCAACCTGCCACAGGGGCTCACCACCCTCACAGTCAACAATTTCTCCCTGATATCTCATCTAAATCTCCCCTCTTTCCGTTTAAAGCCATATCCGTAGACTGGAAGGCAATAGGACTGCTTTCCCGAGATATCTCAGACTGGGTCTGTTGTTGCAATCCCAGAGTTTGTCTCTCGACACCCTCCAGCCACTCCGTGCCATCTCCATGCCTGCATCCAAGCCCTGCAGGAACCACACTCGAGCTGCCCCAGCCCGGCGTTGCCTGCTTTAAAAAAAAGCTCCCACAAAGCCTGTGGGAAAGAGGGACTCCCTACCGCTATCTCCACAGAAACCACTGAATCAGACAGATCTGCTCTAGCAACCACCGGTGCGCCCTTTGGTTTGCAACCACATTGACTTTGCAGGTCTCGGCTCTGCCAGAGGCTGCTCCGGACTCAGACAGTTTGCCCCAGCACCACAGTCCCCATCAGCTCCCCGCCAAGATTTAGGGGCTGTGCAGAATTCCTTTGTTGACATTTACAGGTCTTTGCCAACCTGGCCCCAACACCTCTTATGGAAGATGGTATTTGCTTCACCCAAGCCTTGAAGTTCAGAGTCAAGTCTAAGCTATTTTTGCCTCCTTGGCTGCTATGGCAGTCACCAGCTCGGTGACAAGAAGCAAGCCTGGGGTCCCATCGCAGCCCTGCGGGGTCTGCCATGGCCACCAAAGCCTTACAGCCACGGGGCATTGACGCAGGAGGCTCTGCCACCACAAGCAGCAGCTGAGAAGTTAGCCAGTCCTTCCTACAACGAGGTGGACACATGCAGACATGAGCCACACGGTTTGGCCAAGCAGCCGAGGTCACCAGGGTGACAGCAAACCACCTGATGTCCTTAGCTGGGGCAGGACTCAACCAGGAGAGCCCCCAACCCAAAACGTGCAAGCACGAGACAGGGAGAGCATGGAGAGGATGAGAGCCAAGGGCACAGGCGCTCCATCCCCTGCCAAACCAAGAATCAAGGGACAGACAGAAGGACAACACAGCAGGACACAGTCCACGGAGCCCCTGTTATGTGTTCGAGGGACCTCAGCATTCGGGAAGGTGCAGGGAAGAGCCTGAGACCGGGTTGTGCCCAGTAAAGACAGACTGCAGGCTCTAAGGGGCAAGGTAATTTGGGTGAGAGTGGCGATGAAATGATAGAGTTCACCACCCGACGGCGAGCAAGCCGCGGAATAAGGATAACGGACTTCAAAAGCCAGATTTTAACAAATTCGGGAAGCTGGTAGATGGGGTCTCCTGGGAAAATAATCTAAGGTACAAAGAAGGGGAGAGCTGGCAGTTACTGAAAGAGGCTATATTACATGCACAATAGCAGGCTGTCCCCATGCAAAGGGAAGATAGGAGGAATAGCAAGAGGCTGCTGTGGCTGAATCAGGAGCCATTCAATGACCTAGAAATAAAGGAGGAACCATAGAAAAAAAAAATAAAACAAAATTCAGAAACAGGGGCTCATAATTAGGGATGGGTATAACAGAATCGCAATAGCATACGGGGATAAAGTCAGCAGCACTAACATGCAAAACAAGTTTCAATTAGTGAGGGATACGAGAGGAGAACAAAAAGGCTCTTGGATGTGTTCAAAGGAAGAAGAAAAGGGAGGTTAGGTCCATTACCAAACAGGAGAGGAAAGCATGTGGCAGGGACCTTCGCTGCCGTGTTTGATTGAATCTGTATAAAGGAAGGTAATATGGTAAGCAGACAGCTCTGAAATACACGTTCACAGGGAGCTGGGCACTCACACCAGAGCAGGGAGGGAAAGAAGAGGGTTAAAAATAAATAAGCTGGCAGAGACTGAGGAAGGTCTCCTGAGAGCGCTGAAAAATCGGGCAGAATCATCCCTGAGCCACCAGCGCTGCTCTTCGGGAGCTCGTGGAGGCCAGCAGAAAGGGCAAGAAATCTTCATATCTTTAAGAAAAAAGCCAGGAGCTGTAGGCAATCAGCTCAACTTCAAACACCGGGAAGATACTAAAACAAACGATGAAACTATCACAGCTTGTAAGTCCCGGGAATTTAATAAAGTGAGAAAAAAAAACCCCACAACCACCACCAACATGAGTTTGTCAAGAACAGATCATGTCAAACCAACCTAATTTCCGCCTTGACAGGATAACTAGACTTGGTGGATAAGACGAAAGCTGTAGACATGATATACCTTGACTTTAATAAGGCTTCTGATGCCGGTCCCGCACGGCACCCGCCGAGGAAAGTTGAGGAAACACGGTGTGGATGTAATCGCCGAGGCTGGGGGCAGAGGGGAGGAGGGATAACAGCCTGTTGACAAAGCGCTCTCAAAGAGCGCTTATCTATTATTTATGACCAAGCTAGGAGGGCAACCTACAGTGGGATTCCTCTGGGGGCTGTCCCGAGCCCCGCTCTCTCCAACATTTGCATTTAACAGCTTGCGTTGCAGATCCAGGAGCACGCTTCTGAAAATTTGCACATGATGCCAAGCTAGGAGGAGAGGGGCTGGAAGGGCTCTGGGGCTAGGACCGGAATCTCAAATCACCCCCGGAACGTGGAATAGGAAATCCGATGCGGACAAGCATGATGTGGTACACTCAGGGAGGAGAAATCAAATGCACCTATAAAAACAAGGAAGATGGGCGAGGGAACGACGTGCGGGAGAGGACCAGGGTGTTACAGCAGACCACAAACTACAAAGGAATCAACCAGACTAATCTTACGTTAACATGAGCATTGCAAGACGGACAAAGGAGAATTATTTTGCTCCACCTGGTTTAATTCAAGGCCTCAGCTGCAGTACTTCGTCCCAATATGGACATCACGCTCTCGGAAAGCTAAAGGTAAAGTCACCGTGGCTTAACACGCCAGCACCCACCCACTGACCGGCACTAACCGTGTCACCTTCCTCCGCAGCACATCTGGCTCCGCCGAACCCACAGCTGGAGGTTCCCTTTCTTTTCAGATCGATCTAAGCTGCGTTTGTCACAGTGCAAGACCCACATCTCTTAATTGAGGCGCTGCAATGGACTGCACATCCGAGCCACGGAATAGCAATGACATGGGTGAGAGATGCAGGCAACGCTAAAGAAAGATGAAAGACTCTGGGGTTTGCTTCCTCGCTAGAAGAAAAGATTGAGTAAGACATGACAGCACTCTTCCCATACATAAATATCATACGAAGGAAACGGTGAATAATTATTTGCCACATCCCTTCCAAGAGGCAGAAGAAGGAAACAGCCTAATTTGCTGCAGGGGAGATTTTGGTTGGGTACTTGGAATAACTTTCACTCCGGCTTGTGAAACCCTCGCAGAAGGTGTCCGGGAAGCTACAACATCTCCATCACCAAAGAGCAGCTCAGTTGCCCATTTAGGATGTCCCACGTGTCCCCGACTTCCCCCCGCCCCAGGTCTACATCAGCTGGGATCCCACCTAGCCCTACGGTTTTGTAGTCCTCGAGACATTATTCAGCAGCAGGCTAAGACACAGAAAGCTTTGAGGTTTCGCAAACGTGTTGCAGCAGCATAACAACGGACTGGACCGCAAAACCATCCCCTGCTGCTGGCGAGCGACCGCTGTACCAGTAATCTCTGTAACATCAATGAGATCTGTCTGCGAGCACCTGCTCAGCCGGAGGAGAGAGGGCTCCACCGTCCAGACAGCCTGACCCCACAAATCACCGCAAGCCACACTCAGCACTTTTATTCTTTATTGTTACAGTTCAGACAGCTCCATTATTTATCCAGATTACTTATTCATGTTCTATTTCCAGGGACAACCCGCTTCGCTGGATAGAGTTATCATAGTTTCTCCTCCCTACTCACCCCCAGCTCTTGTCTCCCTTTACACCGTGTTTGGACACGGTGCTACCACTGTTCACGTTCGCCTCAGCCCACCGTGGGGGACCATCCCGTTCCTCTTTTGTCCCCTCTCTCACACCACTCAAGGGTTCTGACGACGAGTGGAGGATGGAAAAAGCTCAGCCAAAAATGACAGGTAAGTCTCGGACGCTGACTGACAGCAGCACGGAGAATTCCCCGAGGCAACTCAATCAGACCAGGTTTTCTGGCCATCTTCACAAGCCCAAGCAGCTAAACCGATTCCGACAAATATTAACTCCTGCCTGGAGAGACAAGCAAGGGCTGGTCATTAAGAGCAGGGTGGCTGCTGGCTTGAATTCAATAGAGATATCCAACAGATTTCCATATCCCCCGGCACCACGGTGTTTTAATCACCCTCATTTCAAGGCTGCACCTCGGAGCGCAGATGGACTTTTATCCGTTTTGCAAATTTCTGAAGGCTGAAAGGTTATGGTGGTGGGTCAGTACCTGTCTCCATGCTGACTTAGATCACACCATTTGCCCTGAGGCGAGAGCGAGCCCAGGTCAGACCTCCGGGCACAGCCCTCCCTGCCAGGCAAGCCCCCGTCGCCCACGCTGGATGGGACCGGTGGCTCCTGAAGCCAGCCAGCTCTGTGAAACACGTCCTCCCTTCCCCCGGGGGGGTCAGTTTCCCTATCTGAAGTGCTGACATATTAAAGTTTCACCCTCTCTGAGAAAGCATTCAGACGAGGAAAAGTATTTCTAAGAGCATGTCCTGATTTGAGGTAAAGCAGAACCCATTTTTTTTCCAGTAATTTCACTTTTCAGTAAAATCTGTTCTAACGAACTGCACTCTCGGAAATTAACAGCATGTTTTCAAACTGCCCACTTCTAGCAGATAAGGCCAAACGTTTACAGTGAATACCCCGGAATGGTATGCCGAGAGGCTCCGACTTATATTTATTGCCATAACAACCAAGGGCAGCTCGCTTAGTTATGTACCAACTCGGAGGGTCGGAAGCAGAAAAGCACAGAGGGGTCCCACCTGTGGGGAGGAGTGGATGGGACAGGAGACCAAAACTGACCAGTGGGGTATTCCATCCCACCTGCATCATGCTCAGTATAAAAGCTGAGGCATAAAAGGGCTCAGGCTCTTTCTCTGATGGCCGGCATCCGAGGAGGACTCTGTCTGTTCGTCTGCCTTTGATCTCGACCTGCGCGTTCCCAAATCCAGTTCTGGAAGCCAGTTCCCACCCATTGCTGAGTCCAGTCTGGGACTTTCCCAGTGCCTGCCGGTGATGTGATCCTCATCCTGGGAGCTCGATACGGTTTTGTACATATTGTATACATCTCATTTTCTTATTAATATTATCTTTTCATTATTAATATTTCATTAAGGTAGTTTCATTTCTTTTACAACTCATAAGTCTGTCTCCTTTTTCCCTCCTCTCATCTGAAGGCAGATGCGCTCCCTACTCTGAAACGTGAAGAGGTAAAAGAGAGCATCTGGCGTTGGTTGTAGTGGCCAGCCCAGCCCAAACCGCGACAGCGCCCGACGTGAGGCGCGACCGGGGCTCTGAGAGATTACCCCCATAGTTCCAATTCCAGCTTGCTCAGTTGAGAGCGTATCTGATTTCTCCTTTGAGAGCCTTGAGGGGTTGGAAATTAAAACAGACAGCTCACATCGTGTCGTTCTTGAGCAGAATATTGTATCGTGTCTTTATAGGGTTTTGTTTAAATTTAGTTGATACAATGCTGCTTAACCTGCTCTACGTGTTGTATAATTTATTTGCTCTTTGTCTTTGTACATGGTGGGTGAGACGTGCTGTTCTGCTATGGCGTTTAATTCTGATCTATACTGTGATAAGCTGGATAACGACTTTACCCACATACCTTGGGCACCGTGTAATGGCTTCTATTACTAATTACTCTTTCAATTTTACCTTGGGAAAGTTAACTTTGCCCTTTTATGCTTATGCCAAATTGACACCGTTGAGGTAGGGCATGGATGCTTTCTGGATTTCGGAAATTATTGTTACTATAAAATCATGATTATTTATTTTTTAATTGGTTCTCCTGCATGTGTTGCAGGGGTGGTTTTATATTAAAGCTCGGTGCAGGAGTTATACTATACGCACTGCCGCTACTCCAGCTCCCACAAGGACCACCACCACTACTCCAGCTGCTCCAACAGCGAGTACCACTGCTACGCCAACTCCATCAGCACCCGTACAAGTCTCCCCGGTGACCAGGAACCAAAAAAAAGAGGTCAGCTCGTTCCCCTGCCCCTTATGACGAAGACCAGCTCAAGCGAAATAGTGTGGGAGAGAATTCTTCTGGCAAAGATCAAGGAGAGGGGTCCTTCTAAAGCAGGTAAGGGAAAGGGTCCTTCTCAAGTAGATCCGGGAACGGATCTCGGGCAGAACAGGGAGAGAATCCTCCTCGGGCACCATCACTGCAGGAGGACGACTCAGACGCAGAGGTAATTGTTCAATCCTGATCTATGAAGGGCTTGCAAAATATGAGAAAGGACTTTAGCCATCGTGAAGGTGAGACGCTTATCACCTGGTTGCTCCGACTCTGGGATAACGGGGCTGATACAATAGACTTAGATGGTAGAGAACCAGGCAGTTGGGAAACCTGGCCAGAGACGGAGGTATCGATAAAGCCATTGGGACAGTCACACACAGTCACTGGTGTCAGCCGTAAAGGGGAGGTACCCCTTTAAGGATGGTATCAAATGCCACCAGAGCAAATGGACCACCGTGGAGAAAGGTATTAAGTACCTGAGAGAAGTGACCTATGGTGACAGGCAAGTGAATGCGGACGCTGCTGAAATGCCGTGCAAACCACCTACGGTGAGGAATTCTGTGCAGAGTGCACCAACATATTCCCACACGTTGTCAACCACAGCCTGGGCAGGATCTGGTGCCGACACACCGACTGTAAATGAAGTGGCTAACAGAGTACGACAGTATGAGGACAGTCTCTCTTGTCCCCTCACTGTTGCAGCTGTGGAAAAACTGGCTGAGAAAACTGGCTGAGTTGCAAGGTACAACAGATAGAAGAAAGTTTTCCCAGGAGGACGGCTGCTCCGGTCTACGGTGAGCAGTTCTCTGGTCCAGGTTAGAACCCATCCGTTAATCTGTTAACACAGCATGGAGTGGGTATATCGTATCCCCTACCACATATCAGCATCTGGGAAAACTGAATGTTACAATGGACTGTTAAAAACCACCCTGAAAGTGATGGGGGGTGGAACTTTTAAAAACTGGGACAAGCATTTAGTGTAAGCTACCTGGTCAGTTAACACCAGGGGATCCATCACTCGAGCTGGTCCTGCTCAGTCAAACCTTTTACATGTTGTAGAAGGGAATAAAGTCGCTCTGGTGCATGAAAGGAGTATGTTGGGGAAAACCGTTTGGGTTTTTTCTACTTTAGGCAAAGGTAAACCCATTTTGGAACTGGTTTTGCTCAAGGACCTGGATGTACTTGGTGGGTGATGCTGAAGAAAGAAGTCCAGTGTGCACCTGAAGGAAATTTAACCCTGGGTGAGAATACTCAATTTTGAGCTGTATGATGTTAATTACTACATAATGCTAATAGTGTTCAACAAGTGTTTTTTTCAGGACAACAAAGTGGTGATGAAACCAGAGCTAGCTTCATCAAGTGCCGCCCAGCGAACCCTTCAAGGGGGACACGCTATCCGTGCGCACGAACCACCATGAATTCATAGCATCTTTCCTGCCCTGAGAGACTGCTACGACAGATGGAAACCTGCAATTATGAACTAAATGAACACCCTGGAATCACCCTGGGAGCTCGATACTGGTCTTGTGTATGTATATACAAAACCCATATCGAGCTCCCAGGATAAGGATCACATCACTGGCAGGAATGTCCAAGACTGGACTCAGCGACGTATGGGAGCTGAAGTCGGGATCTGCATTCAGGAACACACGGATCAGGATCAAAGGCAGACGGACAGAGTCCTTCCTGGACACTGGACATCGAAGAATGGTACATAACCAAGTGAGCTGCCCTTGGTTGTTATAGCAATAAGTATAAGCCGGAGCCTCTCTGCATACCGTTCTTTGGCATCAACTGCAAACATCAGACACTGTCACTGCCAGAAGCAGTCATGTCTGAAAAACTTGCTGTTAATTTCAGAGAGTGCAGCTAGTTAGAAGAGACCTAACTGGAAAGTGAAATTACTGAAAAGAAAATTGGTTCTGCTTTACCTCAAACCAGGACAGAGCAAAACACGCCTCTGCCAGAACTTGTCGTTGCTCCTCTGCCAAGTCCTGTGCGGGCGCTGCACCTCCAGGTACCAGCAGCAGCAGCTCAAACCCACATCTGCAACATCTGTCCTCTCCATCACGTCCCCTCCCTATCAAATGCATGATTTCCCCACGACCACACTGAGCTGGGAAGAATAAAAAACCCCTCCAAAACCTCAAAACAACCGAATGAATTCCCTTAACAAAATGCTTAACTCTTGTTAAACAAAAGGAGGTTTCTCCAAGGAGCAATTACGATCAGAGCAGCAGCCTACCTTGGCTTCAGACAGCACACCAGGCGCACATTTCTGGCCGTCGTCTCTCAGACAGCACTCTGCAAGGTTTGCACCCTATTGCCACGGGTGCCGAGCACCTCCGAGCACGCACGGCAGAGTTCAGGTCGCTGCTGGCTTCAGCAAGAACTGAAAACACCAAATATCCTGGCCAGAAGCACTCTCAACATAGAATATCCAGTGCAACGAATTTTAGGGACTTCCTCACTATTTCACCATTCTTGCTAAAAAACAAAAACAGGGCAAAAGCAGTAACTCCAGCTGACTTTGGGTGTCCGTCTCTCCTCTCTGGTTTATCACACGCATCCTCACAGGCATGACCCACGCGCATCACAGACCTCCTACCAAACACATCAACACCACCAATAAGGCATTTCATGACCTACAAGCAGACATCTATTTCCAGGTCACTTGTAAGAGTGCTACAACAAGCGTGAAGTCCCAAGCAATCACAGGCTGAGCGCGTAAATACTCCCAGCTCCAACTTCCACAGCCTCTTCTCTGCGCCATCCTTTGAGGCGCAGAACGGCGGCAGCGGCTGAGAGATGCTCTAATCAGTGCATCTAATTTCAAACAGTGTAAGGACCATGTTATGCCTCGGGATAAACGTGAAAGGCTGCCATTGAAGTAAGAGAGAGGTACGCACTTCAGAAGCTGGAATTTGGCCTTAAAAAAAAAAAGTCGCTAAAACTAAAATATTAAAGTGCGTTTAAAAACGTAATAAGGCAGATTAGCAATCAAACAGAGCGGCTTGCTGGGGGACTGATAAGTGAGGAGGAATCCAGGGGCAGATACCACTACTGAAAGAAAGCCAAAAAGGCCTTGTTTAGAGTAAAACTGGCTTTTTGATCCCAAATACAGCATGGAAATTCATTTTTTCTCATGCATTTTCCATGAGAGAACAAGCCCAATCAGCCTTGTTTTAAGCAGCAATGCTGAAGCTCCCACCTGGAGTGTTTTGCGCTGGGAGGGATGGGAAATTGCCCGGTGACTCAGTAGCATGATGCGAACTATAGTCCCCATCCCTCTCATAGATATTTCAAAGCACTTTTGACTCATCCAGCAAATTATTTGACCCAGCCTGGTCCCAACTTTCTGAACCACGCAGCAGAGGAGCTGCAGAAGTCCTGCTCTCTCACCCATCCTGCCGGAATCGGCTCTCGAATTTATTTGCTCATTAAAACGAGACACTTCTCATCTCTCAGCACTGTCCTAAAAAGCAGAGAAGTCATCGGGAGGAGTTAGTTTTGGGGACGGGCTGGGAGGGACGGTGCGTGGAAGGGTTGGGAGGACGGCGGGAGCTCAGCGCTCTTCTTCAAAGATTTTCTTGGTGTCTAACTCGGCGATTCTTGAGACACAAATAAGTAAATGAGGCAGCACCATGTTGAGCTGCAAAGGCTGAGTACCCATTGCTACAGCCCCAAACTTTTCACTGTCTTCAGACTGAGGGATTGATACGGGTTTTGACACCCATCAAGCTCCAGCACACCTACGGGCTAAGCAAGGAGTGACCCTGGGCCACCTCCGCACAGACCCCTCTCCTCTGTCCAGCGCTCCCCTCGCCTCCCGGCTTTGCAGAAATCCCCCTGCCCGGGGGAGCTGGGCAGTTTCTGTTCCCCGAGACCGGTGGGATGAGCTTATTCCTAACCCAACTCAATGACTGAATTTTGCCTGCTTTAGGGTAGAAAGTGAGGTGGCATCTCTTCTCATGCTAGACCTCGGAAGCTTGTAGATAACCACCCTATGAAGAAGGGGCAGATGGCTCACAGGCAGTCCAAATTTCACGTGTGTTAGCCCAAAATACGTCCCAGCTCTATTCAATGCCTAAAGTCCCCGTACAACTCATAGGACACCTCCCTCGCCTTCACCGAACCCCTTTAAGGTGGCGGTGGAACAGCCATGAGAAGGTGCTCACCGTGACGCACACACGGGGGCTCCGTGGTCTGAGGAAATGGGGTGGGAGGCGTTTCTCCCGGGGTCCCAGTCACAGAGGGAGGACGAGTGACCCCCCTGTGCTGACTACTATCAGGATCCCAGCTGCATTTTCCCAGCTCAGCCTGAGTGGCTTCGCCCCGGGGGACCTCCAGCTCATCCCCCCCTCTCCCCGGAGCGCTTTCATGTTCGGCTCCCGCGGAACGCGGGGATGTTCAAGCCTTGTTACTTCGGCTGGGGTCAGGGAGACTGAAAACATAAGTGTATAATCCTTTCACAAGTTAATTAAAGTACCCATCCATCCTTCATTCAAACCATTAGCCATGGGTTTTTACAATTAATTATTTGGAACCAAATCAAACAAACAAACAGAAGACAGAGCAAGAAGAGAGAAAGCACAGCAGAGACGGGGCGCTCCTGCGGCGGGGCGTTAGCAAGGCTCCTCCGCGCCTCCCGAAGCAAGCCACCAACCCCTCACAACCATTATAACCAGCACAGGGGTGCGCTGGAGGTGGGAGCCCTGGGTTCAAGTCCGGGCGCTGTCTCAAGCTGCTTCCGCGACCTTGGAAAAACCTCTTCGTCTCTCCTCGCTTCGCTGCCAGCCCCTCGTGCCCTGACCCGCTGCGATGTGCCGTATCCCGCACGCCCTCCCTTTGCCCCCGGCAGACCCTTAAAGTGCAAATAAACTACAAATGAATCATTTACAGACCGTGAGGGCTCTTCCGCGAGCTTTTGGGCAGACAGGAGCCAGTGCTCCCAGCACTGACTTGCCCCACTGCCCGAGGGCTCGCGAAAGCATCCGCAAGACCTCAAAGGAGGCGAGAGCCTTTCCACCGGCACGGAGAGCCCGGGAAGGGCTCCTGAATATTGCAAGGAGGGCAAGCGGCTCTCCTCCTCGCTCGGGTGGAGGCTGGGTCCCCAGCTGAAGCTCTTTGGCCTAGTTTATTTCTTCTTTTCCACATCTTTCTCCTTTTTGGATGCTTCATTTCAGCACAGGTACGCGAGGGGAGAAGGGGAGGTGGGGAACAGGGAACCGTCCTTCCTTTTCTCCGCTTTTTCCTCCCCCCGCATTTCCTTCCCTCTCATTCGCTGTCACAGCGACGCTCCGTCTCTTATCCCCAACCTCCCTCTCCCTCCATGCCCTCCTTACTCCCCCATCAAGACAAGGTTTAATGTCTTTCCATCTCTTCCCGGGTAAATTGCAGCAAGCCTGCCGGCTGCTCGGGTGGAACACGCTGTTTTATATGCGCCATAAAAGGAGAGAACTCTGTAAACAATATTATTTTTAATAAAATCCTAGGCTTTGGCAGGCCAGCTGCTTTTGTGTCTGTCTTAATTTAATCAGACGATCAGCTCTCTCAAGCAGCAAGAGGGAATGAAAAGCATTAGCAAGGAATCAAGGAACTGGTGAGGAAGAGACACGATTTCCATCAAGTGCTTTCTTGGCCCAGTGTGTTGCTATGTGAGCAGGACCCAAGTTTTCGGGGAGACAGATTCCCAGCCTGGCTCATCCGAAAACAACTTTGTCAAGGCGCAGGAAGGACACGAGCACATCTAGGCATAAAATACTCATCCTATCGTGCTGGAAAAGAGCCACACAGCTGGTGCGGGCGGTGAACAAACCCAGGTTTAATGATATTTTCAGGTGGAGCAGATCCCTGCGGCTCTCCCCCGGGAACTGGCACGTCTCTGCCCTACTCCACGCTCCCCAGGGTGGGAATCCCGCACCCAGGTACAGCATCCCACCCAAACCAGCATCCCTCAGCTCCCCGTCCACGGCCGAGCCCCAAACCACGCTGGCGTGCCCCGTTTGCCACGGCAAAATTCAAACCCAAATCAATACTACAGTAGCATTGAGGATGAGACGTTAAATTCTGCAAATACGTCCCCAAAGGTCCGGCGCGCATCGGCAGGGGTAAAGCCTCCCCCAAGGGGCAGCAGGGAGGGGACGGCGGCGGTGGCTGGAACGAGGGGAGAGGGAGGGCGGCCCCCTGCAGCCCTCTCCGCGCGCAGCGTCGCGAGCAGCTGCTGAGTTTGAAAGGTGTCACTTTACAGACAGCAAAAACCTGGCAGGAGCAGCTGATTTCGTGACACTTGTGTTCTCCAAGACCAAGCAACAGCCAGCGAGCATCTGCCGCGCGCAGACATCTCCCATCCCCTCGCTCCAAGCCCTCGCAAGAGGTTTCACTGCCAGCAGGCTCAAAACTTGGCCATGACGGCCTTCGAGCCTAAACCGTTGCAGATGTGACCGCTGCCTCCTCCTCTTTTCTCTATTATTTAATTTTTTCACAGTTAGACCAGCCTGGAGCAGAGACCAGGACTCCCCTGGCTCAGGAAAGATCCAGGGTTCCTCTGCTGACTCAAAGCCACAAATCCTCCAGGAACAGAGATCCTCCAAAATATGAAATAATAATCGCTAATTACAGACACAAAGTAAACAAATTAACTGATATTTACTTGTTTACCCAGTTACACAAAAAATGTTAATCACTTTGCATGTATTTTTAAGATATTAGCTGTGCTAAGGCACAGCCATAAATATCACCAGTAAAGCAAATATGGTGCTCGGCACTGCAAAGGAATTAAAATTAGTATTTAATTACAAGAAATCGCTCGAAGTTCTTTTGCTACCATTAATCACTTTCAATTATGAATGTAATTATAAGTCATCTTTTCTCTTTGGGTGGGCGCTGCTGGGACCCGAATCGGTGACCCTCCGCTCCAGAAGAGAGCACCCCACTTTGCTCGCCAAACGACAACTCCTCGCCGACTGTGCTAACGGGACCGAGCAATTAGTGCCTTCACGGAGCTCCTAAAGTGCCGAGGGCAGGCGAACAGGGAGAGGGTGAGGAGGAAGACCGAGTTACTTCATCCCCTCTGCTTGCACCGGTTTTTACACCACCCACCCGCCAGAAGCGCGAGAGCAGAATCGGAGCCACCCAGATAGATAAATTGATGTGAGAAATATTCCATCCTCAAATCATTAAAGGATGAGACGATAATGTTATCTCTTGCTACAAGGCAAATCAAAGCCTAGAGAGTTCCTTCCCTGCGACACGAAGCTTTTCAGCGGGGACACGTGGCCGCTTGGCTCCGTGCGGGAAGAAGATGACCGCGTTGGAGGGTGCACGCAAAACTTGTCCCCCCCTCCACCTCTTGGCTCTACTCCCCCCCAGTCCCCACCTTCTCTCAGGCAGGCAAAAATTGGCTCTACCTACGCCGTGCTATGGTCAGCATCACCTCGTGGCAGTACGAGATGGAGCGTGGAGGTAATTTTCAGCTACGGATCGGTTCTCAAGGTCATCTGCAAAATGTAATTAAGAAGAGCCAACTTATTGGCATCAAGCTCCGATTTTTTTTTTATTATTTTTTTTTTTACGCAGGGGGTGGCACTTTTCTTCTAGGGGATACGCAAATCCCAACTACCCCTCTGCTGAGTGCTAAGCCTCCGTCATCCGTTCGGACTTCACTCGAGGAGTTTGCGACAGCAGAGCCTGATCGCAGGCGGTCAGCGAGATAAATACGTGCGTCAGGTTGGGGGAAGGCTGCTGCTGGCAGAGCATCTCCAATCTGGGACACCAGGGCCCTGATAACCGCAACGCTCCCCCCACGTATCGCTGCCTTGACTCCCCCCCGCAAAGCCCATTTAGCCTCGCGGCCTGCTTCTGGCACCGCACGGGACCGAAGAGGACCAAAACACAGCAGACAACGCAGAAAATCAAATGGAAACGTTCCCTTTTGGTTCCCTTGGTACTTCTGCACAGGGAATGCGATTAGACTGTCCTTATCTTGGTGGGAACAGTTGTTAGCAATAATGAAATCATCCAGTCCTTTTCTTTTTGAAATCCAGCCACATCCTTTGGCTCCAGGAAATAGGGGCAGTGACATGTGCTGTTTTCATAAAAAGCCACAAGACAACATATTTCATTGCAATAGATTCCCTTCCCTCGAGTGAAGGGCAGAGGAGAGAGATTTCAAGGACGAGAAAAGTTTCAGCCAAAAGAAGGGGCCGAGCTGAACTTCTGCCCATCTGACACTTCTCCTGAAACTGGCTCTTCACCATCTGAAGAAGGTTGGGTGTCGACAACACTTGTTGCTTTCTTCTCTCTCCGTGCTTGCTCCTTCCATCTCAGCTCCTCCGATGACAACAGGAATCGCCCGTTGAATTTCCACGCCGACGTGCAGTCCAACGCGATGACTCTCTGCCGGGAAAGCCCGGCCTCTGGAGGACGGCCACTCCTCTCCCCACATTGGCCGAGAGTCCAGAGAGGACTCAAGCCAAAAAGCTCCGTGTTTCTCCCAACAGAGACTCGTGGCCAGCTCAGAGTTGGGAATACGCTTGCTAGACTGTAAATCTAGCCAAGCTGCATGCTTCATCCCCACCTCATCCTCCCTGCGCTCCTTCACCAGTTGATTTCGGGTCACGTCCAAGACATAAATTCCCTTGTAGGTGCTCCTCTCTGCCGAAGGTCAGCCCAGCATCCCCAAGGAGGACTTCAGCGTCCCAGCGAGCGCGTTGCCACCCGGGCAGACGACACGCATCGCGACCTAGCGGCTTTGCACCCGAATTACCCGGGCGCCGTGCCCCCGCGCCATGCCGTGCTGCCTCCTAATTAGCAGGCTGCATTTCGCCGTCCTCCCGGTACTTGGCTGAGTCTCCCCTTCCCTCTGCTCCTCGCTTATTCTGTTCACTGAACTAATTGCTGAGCGCCTGCACCCTGGGTGTCTGCTGCTGTTGGAGAAGATTAGTATTTTTACAGAGGGGGAAAAAAAAAAAAGATTAAAAAAAAAAGATTGTGTTTTTTAAAGCAGATGAAAGGAGAGCCCAAGGAGATGTGCATTTGACTCTCAAACACGCTCCTTCAAGTCTCCCTCAGCAGTACTTAAAGGCGTTTCCAAAGCAAGACTTTATGAATGCTAAATGAACCCGGCGCCTTGTTCCTCTGCCACAAGAAAGGAAAAAAAAAAACTTATCTTTTATATACAATATTTCCTTTATGGCTGACACTGTGCATCATGCATTGCTACTACCAGCCCCGCTTCAGAGGCGAACGCTGACCTTCACAAAGTCACGGGGAGACCGCTGCCTCACCGGGCTGGAGCAGCGCCTGGCTGGGCAGAGGTCGAGGATCCCGGCTGGGTCCCAGCAGCCACGTATCATTTCACCCGCTGCTTTCCAGAAAGGGCAAGGTGAGAACACCACCACAAACAGGGGAAAGTTGAACATCTTGCTTTCAAACGCTGTGATCTTGGATGCCCCGGCCAAACCTGAGACATTGGTGGAGAAGTAACACCTTCCAGAAAGGTTTCTCAAGAGGGATGCAGGTTGGGCAGGGGAACGATGAACTAAGGGGGAAACAGCAGCAAGCCAGAAGGACAAGGGATAAAACACACTGCTGATCATCCAGCCCTGCAAACCATCTGTACCACCAGCTCTGCTTCACTGAGGGATGCTGTTGGTGTCCTCGTTTGGATGCCCAGCACCCGAACTCTCCCCGATTTCAGAAAGGACAAGCAACAAGCACACCGAGCCACTCAGCATCCCAGCACCTTTGGCCATGTGGGTCGTTTGGTCAAGGCCACGCAAGGCTCTTGCAAACGGACCCCCCAGCAGCACCATGCGGTGCCAAGGTTGCCCGCCGCCCTCGCTGACAGCCCACTCCCGAGCTCAGGCTCACCCGTACTGAGGATTTTCAGCAGGACCGCTACCCTCCCCCCCGGGAAACGAGAGAGAAGCGCATTGAGCTTCGCACAAAACACTCTGGGCAGAAGCTGTGCCACGCTCTTAGGAAAACACCCCACCCAAAGGAAGTCTTGGGAGATTTAATTAGCTACTGTCTGGGCTGTTTGAGCTTGTTAGGTGCTATATAATTGCTAAATATTATTATTATCTCCGCAGGTACAGCAGTTTGTTAGGATAATGATAGTGATTGACATTTCCCTGGCATCTTTCATCCCAACCAGATCCCGCATTACTCTATTATAAAACACTGTTCTGCCTTGATTCTCCATATGTCTCCAAACTGTCAACAGGATCATAACTGGCTCCACGTTGCCAAAAGAAATAAAGGCACAAAGCGGCTTATGCGAGTTCACGGGATGTATCAGAAGCTGAGCGAGGACCAGCTCAACTTTACGCTCAGGAATACAAGTTGCACAGCTCTACAGATGGTACAGACAGAGATATACAGGCTCTACTTAACATCGACATGGAGCGAAGCTGCAAGAAGTGGTCCCGTAAGCCACCACAGCACCCAAAACCCTCCCTAGTCCATCCCCGTCCCCCTTCCCCTGGCAAGCAGCAGTGGGTACCACAACCCAACCACCCCTTTACGGAATATATTCCAGGGACAGCAAAGCAGAGGGGCCACCGAATGATTAATTGGACGCTATCAGTTTGGGATAGGTCTCTAAATTCTCATTAAGTCAGGTGCTGAGGCATCGCACATTAATCCAGAACATTTCCCCTTCGGCCCAAACAAATAAATAACTCTTGTATAATTCAGGGAGAATTGGGTGGAGCCATCTCTCCCTCTTCTCTCTCTCTCTTTCCAACTAACCAGTGAATAAAACATCGCCCGCAAATCTATTAGGCTAATTTTAAATCCTGACAATTTAGCAGCACTTCAGCAAGATAAGAGCCATTTATTAAAAGCCACAGTTCATTAAGCCAAATGCTGCTGGCGTATTTACTCAGAGAAACGGGGCTGGGCTGGGCTCTCACCAAGACCAGAACTCCCCGAAGGAGCAGGAGTGAACCCCGTTTCACCCAAAAAGAACCTTCGCCCACCCCACGCGGGGCTGTGGGTGCCTCCCAGCGCAGGGGCTGGGTGCCGGCGCTGCCTCTCCCCGCCCTGCGGAGCGACGCACGATGACGGAGCGAGAGTCACGGGATGCTCTGCAGGTTTTATTACGCAGGGCTATGAAAAGCCTCCGTCGGAGCAGCAGCTCTCACGGCTCCACGCCTCGCAGCAAACTTGGGCGAAGCCGAGCAGCACCGCAGCGGGGACCCCTCCCCGAAAGGATGAGAAGCAGAATCCGGATCGGACCCGCACCACTTCGGACCCGTTCCCGGTTAATGGAGAGCACAGATTGACTTCAGAGAGGGGACAATCGCTTCCACGAGCAAGACAAGAGAGGACTATTTAAGAAGAGCTGCTGCTTGCCAAAAGCTACCAGATTGCACCCAAAGCTTTCCTGCCTCCAAGCTGCCACCTGACAGCTCTGCTCAGCCCCCTCTGCTGTGCCGTCCCATCAGCTCCAAAGGGCCTGGGGCTGCGATGATGACAGCGGGTGCTTGGGGACACAGGGAAAGGGCTGGGGGTCTGCTGCTGGACTCAGCACTGCGACCAGCCCTGCCCTCCGGGAACTCAGATTTTTGTTAACCTTCACAGGGGGTGTTTGATGCCCCGCTCAAACCAAGATGCATCGTGGCTGCCCCATCCCTGGAGGTGTCCAAGGCCAGGTTGGACGGGGCTTGGAGCAAGCTGGGCTGGTGGGAGGTGTCCCTGCCCAGGGCACGGTGGAACTGGATGGTCTTTAAGGTCCCTTGCAACTCAAACCATTCTGTGATCCTACGAAAGATGCTGAGGGGACACAACAACCACAACCCTGTAAAACCAAGCCATGCATGAGCGCGGCTTACGCCAAAGCAAGTTTGCTGAGCAAAGACATACCCAAGCACAACCTGGCAGAGCCTTCTAAAAGCTCTGCACCTGCACCGCTGAGCTTATTCCCCTCCGGGAACTGCTTGCTGCGTGGCTCCCAGCAGCGCATGGGTCTCTGCGGGGAGGAAGCGATGGCGAGGGGCTCGGTGGTACCCGAGGGATGGAGCCAGGAGGGAGGGAGCCGTGCCAAGCATCACTGCGAGGAGCCGGCAGCAGAGGGCAGTGAAGAAATCCCATCTCACAGAGTTTGAGAGTGTAATTCATTCCAGCGGGAGACATCCAAGAGACTTTATCAAGTGCAATTGTCCCACTGCGCCTTTCACCTGCACACACTTGCAAGACAGTCTGGAGTCACTGCAGAGTCTCCCTGTACAGTCGGAGCTGAAAGGAGCATTATAAAGGTGAATTAACATTTAAAAAGAATGTAAAAAACCCAGAACTGTTCTAATGATGATTAATGGGAAGCTATAAGGGAGGCCATGACCTCCTAGTGTCATTAAATGGATTGGCAGGTTTCTGAGCATTAATTATAAATAGCCACAGGAGTTCGAGTGCTTAGCAGAATGATGATAAATCCATGACACAGGCAGAGGGACAAGGAGTCAGCAGCACGGGGGAACACGTGCCTGCGTGTGCACGCACACGGCTCGGCGTGCAAGGAAATATGGGTTTGCATGCGTGTTACGTGCAGGAGAGCGACAGAAAGCAAAAAAAAAGTGGACCTGAGTCTGTCTGAGCATGCTTCTGTGTTTGGGTGGACACGAGGACGGAGAGCGAGAAAGAAATGGGTAAATGATAAATTAGGCCCCGCCAGTCAATCACATTTTCTAAATGTTTTATATCCCAAAAGCTATAAAAGCAATATTCCTTTCTGGCCTTATTGGAGCCATTTCTGTAAGGCAATCACATCTGTTTCCTCGGGGATTTGAGCTGAACTGTGCCTTGGCACTTTTTTTTTCCCTTTTTTTTTTTTTCCTCGCCTTTATATTTACTCTCTAGCCTGCTACCAAAGAAGGGTCAGAGCATTCATACAAATAGGGAGGAGGATTGAAAAACAAACAACCCCGAACCAGTGGCCGGCAGTGATGAACAGACAAGAAGCAGCTGCAAACTTCTCCAAATTCCCCAGCCTGTTAGCAAAGAAATGGCTGCAATAACCAGGGGCCGCCTGGATTTGGAATGAATCAGCCCTTAAGCTTAACGCCTCTCCTTCTCTTTAACGGGCGTTATTCCGCAATTGCATCGATACCGGGGAGGTCTGCGTCACCTCGGAGGTGCTGATCCACCCAGCCTGCCTGGGATTTGCAGCGCCGTACCAACGGCATCGCCCTGCTGCCGGCTGCACCGCTGCCCTCGGAGAGATGCTCACCGATAAAAAAGCCCAAATCCTTCCCCGAATACCACGGGGACCCAGAACCCGTGGCCGCAAAGGTAACGTTTGGCTCCACGAGGCGAGTTTTTGCCGGGGTGTGCAAACAGGAGTTCATTGCAAAGAGAGTATCAGCAAACTGTCAGAGCCCTGGGACCGCGGGTCTGAATTAGTACCGGGGATGAATGGAGAGAGGACCTCGGGCTCGTTAATGAGCTCTCCCAGCGAACCGCATCGACTGCGGAGGGTGAAGGCTCCTCTTGCTGCCAATGACGGGAACAAAAGGCTCCGGGTGAGATGCCAGAGGGGGCAGCCCCGTGCCCGGGCACCCAGAAACACATCCCCTTCGCTCTCAGGAGGGAGGCTGGAGGCTCCCAGACCCGGCCCAGCTCTCCGCATGGGCAGCCGCATCCCACGGTGGGACAGCAGCCCCAGCATCCAGCCCCGGGGCATTTCCAGCGGGATTAGCATCCCTTTTTATCTCCGGCATTTTTGCTAACTGCCGTTTCGGCTTCTGCCCGCTCTATGGGGAAAGGCAAAAGCAGGAGCCAAAAATCACCTCCACTGAAATTAAAAACATTCCTGTTTCTATTTAGATTTAAGTATCATTACCTCGCTGGGCGCTTCCAGGGGGAAGCATTATTTCAACTGATTGGAAAACGGTGGCGAAGGAACAGGTTCTCCATACAATTTTCTTCATATCCTATTAGTTGCAATACAATTACAGTGAATACATCAATTCTTAGTCCCAGCAGCTCCTGGAAAGAACCACCTATTAAAATCTGGCTTATTAATGGAATTGTACATCCAGGATTAATCGGGCCGCGTTGGCCATTTCCATTTCTCACTCCACAAGTGCTTTTGTTTGCTTAATAGGCTGAAGTAACTTGAGAATGACACAACTTAGAGCTTCCCCCATTTGCTGCGCATATCGCCAGCAAATTTAATAGCGCTTTCCTTTAACGGCGTTGCTCTGGGATAAAACCTGGCACACGCCGCCAGGGAAATCCAGGCGGCAGGGTGGGGAGGGGGGAGAAGGGGCTTTTTCTGCCTTTGGCAGAGCCGCCAAGGGGAGACCCCTCACCGATTTAAGGCTTTAAGCCCCACGGGAATTTGCAATACCGAAAAAAACAAGGGCCAAAGCGAGCAGGTTGGACGGGAGCCAGGCTACCGCTGCAACATCCCCTCGCGAGCGCTTTCAAAAGCCTCCAGCCGCCCCAAAGAGCATCGCCCCCCCCCTCAACCAGGCGGGAGGCGCTGCTCCGGCCCTCCCCGGGATGCCCCATCAGATCCCGACTGTGGGACACCAGCCCCATTCCCAGGCATCATCCCTGCGGCTCCAAGCAAGGACCGCTGTCTCCCAGCGCAGATATTCCCGCGGCAGCCAAGTCAATGCATGTTGAAGCACGGTAATACAGTATGACTTTTCCCTTTAATGGAATTTTTCTAGCCCACTAGGAAAAAAAAAGACTCCATTAGCCATACTACAAAGGCTCCTACTTATTAGTATTTTAGAACAGCGGCAAAAACATTTCTTGAATCTAATTATTGCTGACAAATATGAAAATTGAAATCAAAGTTAAATTTTCAGCTACAGTGCCTCATACGGCAGCAGCTCGCCGGCTCCCAACTATTGCATCAACACATTTATTCTGCTGAGAAGGCTGCGGAGATTGGGCCCCCCCCCTACACCCCCTCCAGCCCACCCCTCCATCTTCGGCGACATTAACTCTGACATATTCATCTCAACAGCCAGGGCCGCGTAACTAACTTCATGTTCACCACTCGCACGCAGCCGACAGATCGGAGCGAGGCTTGCAGGGGCTGAAGGAGGAGGGAATAGGGCTTTTTTTTTTTTAAAAAAAAAAATTATTTATTTCCAACTTTGCTCTCTCCCACCCCTCCCAACCTCATCTCAAAAAAAAACCAAAAGAAAAACCCTAAAAAACAAGTTGCTGGGCGATTTTAAATTCCTCGAGATAGAGGATCTGGAAGGGAGGGGAGAGTGGAGACGGGGAAAAGAGGAGGGAAAAAAAAAGCCTTGTCAACATATTTCCTTTCTCCTACCTCCCCCCCCAACATACTGTAAAAATCAATCCCCTTTGTCATTTTGCTCTGCTTGTGTGAATGTTTAATGGCTGTCGAGGGAGATAATGATTGCTGCTAGGAAATTCATTTCAGATTTGCTATTTATAAAGTACTTGGTGCTCAGGTGGGAAATTAACATAAGGAAGGGGGGAAAAAGGGACTGAACTCAGGGAAAAAAAAAAAAGGCAGCGGGAGAGGAGGGATGAGATGCTGCAGGGCTGGCTGGAAGGGATCAGTGTCCCAAAGAGGATTGGCATCTGTTCCCGTCTCTGCTGGGACAGAGGGAAAAGGCTTTCACAGAGTGGGGACAGCCCTGCTGGGGATGTACAGGTGCCCCCGAGCACCACCAGCCCCTTCCCACGCCAGGGATACGGAGCCGGGGTTAGCAGCCGAGCGGCTGGGGGCTTTTGGCAGCCATGCACACACCAAAAACCATAGAATGGTTTAGGTTGGAAGGGACCTTGAAGATC
>RSEF01000024.1:2149515-2168479 GCA_003993805.1 Himantopus leucocephalus | reverse complement strand
AAAAAAAAAAAAAAACAAAAAAACCAACACACACACAAAAAACACTACTAATCATCTACTACAGATTTTAAAAATAAGAGTAAGTCTACCCAGAGGAAAAAAGAAAAACCACAACAGTTCCCACAGATGCAGAAGAAATGAAACAGATGGTAACTCTTACGGAGAAGTACATTCGTGCTGAATAAACACAAATATGTTTTTGGTCAATAACATTTCAACTGTCAGAAACAGTATGAATAAAAACGACTTACTCAAAGATTCAACCCTTTCCCCTATCCCTAGAATTATGTAATTCAGAAATATTTTTGACAAAATTAAGATTACAGCTACCCTCTATTGGCAGACCACATTTAAAGTTAAAAGCCACTCACCTTGGTAGGTAACTGCTCAGCAACAGAAATAATTTAACACGTTTTGTACTTAAAATATTGGATTCTGCACCACGCAGCTCTCATGCTCCAGACCAGGCTTCAGGCATGCCAGGCAACGTACAGGACGGCTGCACCCAAAGTATGCGCTCCCATTTCAATCAGCTATGGAAACACACTGGCCAATTCTCCACAGGACTGCAGCAACAAGACTACTCAATGGCAGTTTAACCAAAAGAGCTTCAGAGATTTCCACAAGAAAAAAAAAAAAGCAAAAACCAAACAGTTGCTTTAATTCTACTATCGAATGAAGGAGGAACAAAAAATAGACAAAACAAACAAAAAAGAAAAGCAAATGCCGAATTTTAAAAAATACACAGGTAACTGAATAAAGTGTTTTTCTTCCATTTTTTATAGCCTTTTAATATCAAAAAAGACCAGGTGACAATACTGTCCCATCTTCAAGCTCTCCTCTGAGCACAGCTGGAAAAGTAACACAGCAAACGTCCCCTTTCACACCGTAGACATGCCCCCCTCAAAAGCTGACATTATGAAGTAACAGCCCTATATTTTTAATTGTTATAAAATAAAATTATTTCAACAAGAGTTTCAACATTTAGAAATCTGTATCTGTAACTTTATTAAAAAACACAGCCACAGGCCTGTGATTTATTTGATAGATCAGAACCTGATTTGGAGCATGTGTACAGAAACACCTACATGGGTCTTCTGTTGATCCATCTTACTATAAATTAGGAATGCAAGATCAAAACCAGTTTTATCTTTTGGTTAAATGGGAAGTTCTTAAGCAAATTTGTCTCGTCAGTCATTCACTTTTTCTGCTCTTCTTAATTCGAAGCAATATTTGGGGCTATTTAAAGCAATGGTGATTTTGAAGAGATCTCAAACCCTCATGCATCAAAGGAGGCAAAAACTTCAACTGCTCTGTCAACACTTCCTCCAAAGGTGGACATCAACAATGAAGCAAGGTTTATTAAAGCCACTTTAGAGAGATTTATCCCCATTTCCAAAACATGGCCATTTAGTCTTCCCCTTCTACATCAGGAAGAACAAAGTAACCTAAAAAAGCTTCTAATAACATGGGCTAAATAAATAAATTATTTAAAATAAAAAAGTTAATTCGACAACAATTTTTTAACCTTTAAAAAGGTTTATTTTCACAACGTTAGAAGAGTTCAAATTCAACCTTCAGGTTCTGCTAAAGCAAATTAGGATGCTATCAGGTACACTCTGCAGTTTGGCAAAGAAATATCTTGAGTGAAATTAACGAGACACCTCTGCCACACATTAGTAAAACACACAGATCTGATAAATACCTCTGAAAAATACAAGAGCACCGAATGAAAGACAGCGACAGAGAGATGCGGGGCTGCAGTATCAAGTCCCACCGCAACCACCTGGGACACAACTGCCCCACTGGTAAGCAGTCACTGCTCAGGTAGCAGACATGGCAGAACCAGAAAAGCACCTGCACCTCAGCTGCCCCAGTTCAGTCCAGCACAGTAGACGGAAACTTCAAGTAAACTTGGGGTTGCAAGACAGTACCAACCAGAATTGGATCTGATGAAGCTCAAATATATTTCCTTTCTGCTGACTCTTCTGCTTTATGAGAGTGACACCTTAAATTGGCTTGTCCATTTGTTTGGAGACAGTCAGAGCCTTGATGGAATCGCCTCCTCTTTGTGAGCACACACTCCCTGTGGGATTTTAAGGCCCTTGCAGACCTGGACCTAGGTGTTTTAATGACCGTGCTGCTGACCTCCAGAGAAAGCACCCTGCGGGTGGAACAACCTGCAGAGGGTTAGCAGAGTCCAAGTAACATTTACATCACAAAGAAGTTGTCTCAACAAACTTTCAGCAGCATTCACGCAGCCCTTATGGCCACTGGCAGATGGCTACAGTTCCCTTCCTGTGCTATCCCTCTTTAGAGGGGTTGAGCTGTGATCACAAGGCACTTATACTTGAAGTCTCTCTCCCACTTGGCGTGTTGTTTTCCACCTCCACTAAATTCTAAGATCCTGTAAAGAACATCTTTTATCCTAGCATATATAGGAAAAGGAAGAGACTACCAGATTGACGATTTTGTAATAGTCCTCCAGGCGGTAAACGCTTTGATACCATACACAGTTTATTTTACTATGGCACCAGGTTTTTAATCGCATAACATTCTATGTGCATGGTTACACACAATAAAATTTACTTCAAAACGATGAAAATTCTCCTGAAGACGATGAAAGAGCTGTCATTTGGCAAACTTAGGATAGCGCAAAGTTCTAGTGGGAGAGGAGGGAAAACCAAAAAAAAAGTCTGTTGTTTTATGTCTCCCCCAGAAGGCATGCAGTTGTGTTTACATTTTAATCTTATTTAAATGTATGGCCTCTGTCTGTAAGCAAAACCAGCCCTCATTTAAACACTTTCACAAGGACGTTTGACATAGTTAAGAAAGCCTCTTAAGGTCTTCCTCTATGTTTTAAGCATCACACTAGTCACTTAGATTGCTTCCCCATCTTGCATTATCCTGCAGTTCTGACATATTTACTCAACCACTGCTCCATGTTCTACAAACTAATTTTCAGAAACAAATTTCTAAATGACAAATCCATGCAGATTTTTCAGTTTTGAACCTCTTAATCTTTGCAAAGCTTCATATAAGCACAGAATATTTTCTTCTGTTGTGTGAAAGAACCTCACACCATGAAGAGCTTAAAAACCTAAGTAAAACCCCCTTTCTTTTACATGCTTCTTACTATCTACTTTAAATACACCACACAAGTACCGATATTTAGCATCCTGGAATGATATTATCTAGCCAAATATCTGCAACAGAATGGAAACACAGGAAAACTGGTGGAGGCTGGACCTTCACCTATTCACTTCAAATTTTTCTACCATGTAATTTAAGCAGCAAATGTAGTAGTCTATACAGACTTTTAACATTTCCTTAGTGAGCTGGGAAAAAAAACAGAAAAAAAACCCAGAAAAAGGCAGTATAGCCGAGGGGAAGAGAAACATTGATTGCTTTCTCTCTATACGAATGTTCACAAGGTGACTGATAACTCAGAGAGAAGCGGGACAGATAGCAAGAAATTCTGACACACTGTGTTAATGGAGATGTATATCCACATTTCAATCAGACTGCTCCCAATGAGACTGCAGAAGACAAAAGCAGAATCAGAGTAGAAGAAAAATTCTCAAAATGTTTGTATACATTCACAATTTTCCTTTCTGTAAAATTGCTGCATCTGGTAGAGAAATGAGACTAATATAAGCTAGAAAGATGCAAACAAGCTTAGAAAAAACAAGCCATTCTACACCCCACCCCCCCGTCTATTTCAAGTCCTTTTTTCATTTCTCTTTTATATAAATCTACATTTGAGCACTTGTTTCACTTATCTTCTTTTTTTTTTTTTTTAAATTTGCAGTTATACCTATGCTGAAGGGGAATACTTAAAGCATTTGTTGAAAAAGCAGTAATATAAAACCCAAACAAATAGTATCCTCATTGCAATCCCTACAGAAGTGCAGCTGGAAGACAGCAAACCTGACAGCAACTTCCATGGTATCGGGAGTCACGCCTGGAAAAGCCCAGTGAATTTTTTCTCCCTCCAAAGCCTTTTCATTTAAACATCTTCCACCAGTGCCAAGAGGCATGATGTATTCTTCCAGAAACTCCACTGTCTTAAAGCTACTTTTGCCCAGGCTTTAGGTTAACAGTTTGTTCTGTGGTATTTTTTCCCTCTTCCACCAGAGACCAGATTTTCAATAAAAACAACGCCACCTCTGACATCCTTTCTTCATCCTCACGGATTACTCTGTTCCCAAAGTTTGTTATTCCTGGGGAGAATTCCTGGGGAGATGACTTCGAAAGAAGACGTTACACTAGACTTTACTAGAGAGCAATTTTTCCAGCCTAGTAGTTGGCCTGGCATGCATGTCCATCTCACAGGGGGGTAACAGAAATCTAACACCTTGAAGGCTGCAGGTAAAAAGTTAAGAGAGATTTGCAAGTGCTAGTTTCTACTGAGACCCTCAGCCCTTGAAACACTAAAATCTATTTACAACATAAAAAAAAGAAGAAAACAAACAAACAGTCACAAACAGATGGGACAAACAGAAGAAAAGGAAAGTGTAAATTGATTTGGCCAGGACAATGTTGGAAGATGTCTACAAGTACTTAATAGAGTCAAATGTTTAAAAAAGAAAATCATTTCCCTGTAAGTTCAGACACCGAGGTGGTAAATAGCACCGTATGTCATACCATATGTCAGTCAGCAAACAACCTTAACAAATCATCTTTCAAAAAGCGTTCTCTAAAGCTACATGTTATCCGTATTTCCCCACAAAAATAGGAACCATCTTACTTTAAGCAGGGATTCAAGAAAATTCAGGCGCTGTTCAAACGTTAATCCTTTCCAACATCAGGCAAATCAGCCCACAATGCACAAGTTCAGTGGCTAGAAGGCGTCAATGTATTCTGCAAAGGAACTGGTGCCATTGACTCACGCAGAGCTAAGACCGCGCAGCTACTGAACCCACATGCTATCCCCGCTTAAAAACAAAGGGGGGACTTTTTTGCCACTGTCCTAAGTGACAAGAACAACATGAGTTCTTAGAGTTATTGATTTGTTAGACTTGCTGAACTCAGACCGTCCAAACCAACTAAAAAAACCCATGCATCGCTGTCATGTGTTTTACAAGGTCTGTTGTTCCAAAAGGAAGGGTTAGCCTTTGAACACCGCATAGATAATCTGATTTAGATATGCAGCATTTGAGAAGAGAACAAGTTGCCTAAGATGATATTTTGGAACATTACATATAACAGCAAGATCTTTCAAATGTCTCATTCTTACACAGTTACTGTCTAGCCCCTCATCCAGCGCTTGGCCTAGCAACTTGCTAGCAAATTTGAGGCAAGGAATAGAAGCCTTAAGAGCTAATACTTTAACTCATCTATACATGTCCATGCATTAACATTTCAAATAGCTCCATCAATTTCTAAAAGTCCTTATGGATAGGTAAATTATCAATAATGCCCATAACACTAGTCAGGAATGAGATTTTACTTTATTTTAAGAAGGTGCCATAGTTTCTCCACTCTCAAAGTTTGCTCTGATGCAGCATGAAGAACGCCTTCCAGGAAGGGGGGGAAAAAAGACCTTTGTCACGGTATGCAGGAGCGCTATGTGCGTATGCACACACTTAGGCCCAGAAATGAATTCCAGGCGTAAAAAAACCCACAACAAACCACTCCTGTGCATTACCATCAGCTCACCGAAAGCTGCTGTATTTGTAAAAATAGCTTTAAAAACTTGTGAAAGGTATTCAAGTTCATACACCCCAATGTTATTGTTAACCAGGAGCATTTTTGCAGTGTATGCTTCAGAAAGACATCACATCTCCGCCTCTCCTAAAACTTATCCCATCGGGTTTCACATACTGGTTACCAGACACAGATGGTCCGGAATCATGTTGTTATTCAATTACCGACACCTTTCCTTATTGTCACAGTATCTGAGAAACTACAATACACAAATTATTTTCTGACTTGTTTGTTGATGTCCAATTTATCACTGTGAACACCTGAGTAGCTTCCAGAAATGTAGTAACACATTTCACAGAAGGAAAACCTATAGAAGATTTACACTTCATGCATTATAGACTATGGGGTTGCAGTTTCCTAACTTACAAATTTTCTGCCCTCTATTAATCAAGATTTGCTGTTCTTGTGTATCAAAAGAGATAGAGAACAGAACACCTAAGCCCAAAGAAGAAAACATGTTATCTGAAAAATTTTGCTAATAAAAATCTCTACAGTATTTAGAATATAAGACTAGACTTGATAGTTCTGAACTCCAAAAAACTTTTAACAACTTTCCCACATGGACCTTTTATTCGCATTTTGTATTCAAAACAAGTCACAGTATTCATATTGACCCTTGAGTCACTGCGTTTCTAACAAATTAAAAAAAGACATTTAAATCACTTCACAGATTCCTCCTCAGAATGCACGTACCAAATAAAGAGGAGCTCTTGAACCACAGCACGGAATGCTGGAAAGACCTTCCCCCAAACAAAGCTGGAAGCATCATGCTGTCAGCAAGTTCTTCTGAGATGACAAGGTCACCAGGTTAAGTATAACAGGGTTTTCTGGCATTAGTTGTATGATTCTGCTGACTTAGCTGTTTATACTGAAGAATTCTTCAAACCTGTTTAACGGGTTGTCAACTTTCTACTTCGCAAGCCCGTTCCATGTTCATTCCTCATGCAAATTGGTACAATCTCCAGCAGAAATTACAATGCGTTATGCCAAAGCTGGAGTTCATTATAGAAACACCAGTCAGGGGCTACCCATTATTTTGAAGCATCCCAGTTTATGAAAAACTAATTTGAGTTTATAAAGCGTGTTAAACATTTTGACCTTGAGTCTGTTATGTCAGAATCAAACACAGACATGAATACTGTAATATATCTATGCATTTTTCATGCTAGCTAGCATTTTGAGTCCCTTATCTTCAGCAGTAACAAGCTCTCACAGTTTTGTTTATTAATGAATACTCCCTCCTATTGTTTCTGAGAAAAATGGACATTTAACAAAGCTTTGCTGTTCTCCTGACTCTGGTGACATGGAGTTATTTAGAGAGATTGCCACCTTTAGATTATAATTCCTGCTGAACCGTTTCTCCAGATGAGCTGAACAGTCTGAGTTTTATTTTGCCATTCTTATTCTCCAAATGTAGGCTACAGGTTTTCCAACAGGAATGCATTCCCTAAATCTGTTTTAGAATGCAAAACAATAGTTACCTAGGAAAAACCTTGAAAATCAAGTATCTACATTAATTCCTCTTCTTCTTATTTTAAACCTTATAAAGAATTAGGAAGATTAGAGAAGGCAGACTGAGAGACACTTTCTATTTATTATGTGTCCTATGGACTCTAAAGCTGTATATCCTTTTATTCACCACTCCTGTAATATATAAGTTGTGACCCAGGTTTTCTGAAAAGCAATTTTGCATATCTGCTCCCACACGCTGCTCTCGGCAGCGCACACACACACACCAACCTTTAGCACTTTGTGCCTACAGGAATACTCAAAAGGGAAATTCCAACATACATATGCATAAGTTAACACTCAGATGGAAATCCAAAACTACACAAAGAATTCAGAACTACCTTTCTTTATGTATTCAAATTTTTGGAAATTTTAACACATAAATGAGAAAAGCAACACAGCCTCAAGAACTAGCCAGAGCACCCAGCGCCAGGAATTTCTGAGCAACTGCCCCAGCAGTCACTGACAATATGGCCCTTGGCAAATCCTCCAACATCTCCTGTTCAGGGGTTCCTTGTCCAAAAGGGTAGGGAGTATTTTTAATTCTCTCAAAGGACTATTATGAAGATTAATTAAGGTCTGAGCAGTGCTTTGAAGATCAAAACTGCTATGCTGTTATTTAGTATTAAAGAACAACAAAGTGCATTCTTGTTGTCTATAATTCAACTTCATAGAGAAAACAGAGAAAGAACACATGTGCTCGAGTGCATAAATTAATTCTCCTTGCCCCGACAAGCTGTGATTTGCATAACTGCATTTTTAGTCACCAAAACCCCATCAGTAAATCTATACTCATCCCTTTGAAATATTTTAAAGGCCTTAAGGAATATAACCAATACAGTTTCTCTTCTGATTCTTTTCCAGGATAAGCTTTTCCTATCAGATATTTCTGCCTCAGTTCAGTAATGCCTTTTATCCTATACGGAGCCCTCGGATTACTCACATGCCAACATTAGACGTATTCTAAAGTGCTTTGCTAAATCAGAAATTCAATACCTATTTTGGATGTTTCCATTCAAAAAAAAAGGAGACAGCATGGCAGCGTGGGGTGGTGGGTAACTTTTTGGGGGTGAGAAAAAACAATTAAAAAAAAAATCACAATTATTTTGGAGGTCTGTTTTCTTCACAGGCTTTCCCATCAAAAAATTACTAATCTACACACAAAGTATTTCACAAAAAAAGTCCACTACTGAAATCTACAGATAAATACAACGTTGCACAGTCCATTGCTAATCTTCACTCCCTCCAAATGCATACACTCATACAACTTCTAATAATTTACTAGAAATGCTACCATATTTCAATTATATTTGTATTCTTAAAACATGGAACCATCTGTGTTTTGGCAGCAGCTCCACAAAAACACAAAAGGTGAGTAGTATTAACACAAATAAACCAAAAAAAAATAAAATTCCAGAATAACTACTCTCAAGTCTTGCCAGCACAACCATGTTTTCCTGTTCTTATTCAAACAGCTACAGCAGAAGATCAAGTTCTCCAGCATCCCAACACTGGGATGTAACAGTGCAAATATTTAAAGAAAACAAGAATACAAGCTGTTGGACCTAGAGGGTAGGGAGCACTGAAAACTGACAGAACCTGGACAGCTACTACCACCCTTAGGCTTTAAAGAAATTGCTAACAAAGGGTCCAGTATCTGCAAGATGCTGAGCATCTCTCTGGTGTGTCAGCCAACATCACCTCTACACAGGAAATACTTAAATTTTATTGGATTACATTTTGGCTCTCTTCCCATTACCTTAGTTTGCACTCATAAGGTTCTTGAAATCTGCAGCACATTCTTATTAAAAACACAGATACCAGATTGTGAACTTCTGTACTTTTTAGACTGATTTCAGGAGAAAGTTGTGTTATATTTAGCAGCCATATGGCACCCCTCCTCCACACACATGTTTTCTAGCGGTAAGAACTGACAAATTAAGTTTTCTAAAACACTGATCTATATGTTTTCATTTCCAATTTTAATCTTAGAAGTTAACTGTGGTTTAATTTTTAAACCTGGCATTTGACAAACAGGAAATGCGAGCGGTACCTGTAGCAAATGGTGCAATCAAGAACAAATTTTCTTGTAATCTAGGTTAAAATGTTCAGAAAGCTACTAAGCTATGTTCTAGACAGCTAAATTCTCCCTAAATTAATACAATATGGCTACCTAACTAAATAGCCAAGGATGTATTGGCTTCCTTACGCTATTTGCAATTACTCTGTGTATGGATGACTGAAAGTATTAGGTCAAGAATACTCCCTATACTGAGATCTTTGAAAAATGATAGGTTATTTGTGTACTTCAAGCTGCTGTACATCTTAACAGAGGAGGAAGCAAAAAGCACAGTGAAAGTCAACCAGCACGCTGTAAAGAACTTCAGAGATACAAGGGCAAGCACCATGCTCCTGGGAGCCAGGTTTACATACTGCCTGCAAGACAGAAAGCTGAATTTCTCTTCTAGCACAGCCTAATTTTATAGAAACTGCAGCCAAAAGTTAGAAAGAGGACAACACTTTTAAGAAGCAAAAGGAGACATTTGATATACACTGTCATTTGGGACAGCTGAAGAGGCAGGATGAGTGTACAACATAAAGATCCACATAAACTTCGCCCTGACTGCCAGCCCATCATGGGGAAAAAGAGGGACTGAAGACTCCGAACAATTTAACACTCCAAAAAAGAAACTGTTTTCCCCTGTAGCAGTGAGGAGAATCACTGCTCGAAATGCTTATCTGTCAACTAAATCATGCCTGGTTGCTTCTCCTCTTTCTGGTATCTAGAGCTTTTCCAATTCTTTCTGTGTTTTTCTGGGGACCAGGGACCCAGAGAACAGCCCAAGCGATGCTCTCACCGGCCAAGCTGGGTGTAGCCACCTGAACATCACTCCCCTGCAAACGGATGTGGAGAGTGCCCTCTCCAACGGTGACTGAACGAAGCCGGGCAGAAGAACACCAGATGCCACAACTCATACTGTGCCTCCACTTCGATGGCACTGACCTCCTGCCAGCTTTCTTACGAGTCGCAGGTTGCAGGGCAGATCCGATTCAATTCCTGAGAGACTACGTGGGGCAACCCCAGCCTTTCCCTTCTGTCTGAACAATTCCAGAACATCACTGAATATTTCTTCAGCAAGAGAAAGAGGGACAGACATGAACATTACATGCATGCCTGAGCACACTTATGAGCTGCATGTACAGGCTGAGAAATATAAATGAACAACCGTGCTTTTTCCAGCTGGTGTGTTATGTTCATTACTCAAAGAAAAATAATAAACACTCAATACTGTGGTTTCTGTCCCTCTGCACAAAGCAATTTAGGGAATATGTTCTTTCAGCACAGCCCATCCTGTCTTTAAGCCTTGTAAAATTCATGAAGGTGAATGCTAAGGCACAAATCGTTGCCTGAAAGACAACCTTCATGCTGGACAACCCACTGGAGACTGTAACCCTCAACATGCCAGTCAACACATTTTGCTGAGAAGCAGACATTTCTTCAGAACGCTGATTATTCCCTCCTGCCTTCCCTGAGGAGACAGCTATCGTGGAATGAAAAATAATTGTGAAATTAGGACAACACCAGGAAGCAAGGGAAACAAATTGCTTCATAGGCCAGAATTATTTGCACAGAACATTTGAGAGAGAACAAAATGTTTAAGGACACAATCAATCATCAAGATTTCTTCCAAGATAAAAAAGAAAAAAAAAACCACACACAATCATTTGTTTAAAGCTTGCCTCAGTGAAAAAAAGGCGATAGAATAATCATTCCGCATACTTGATTATCGAATCAGAGCTTGGTGGGAAGAACAAGTAAGGAAGTCTTCCAATTAACTAACTTTTTTTTTTTGCTTAAAATGTGATCGTTGAACACTGCTGTAGAAAGACGTAGGGAAAAGCAGATCTCTGGTCTTCTGGCAGTTTTTCCCATTCTTGAACAATTCCTCCTTCAGATGCACAGCCACAAAGGTTCAAAGGTCCCCGCAGCCTTTGTTCTCAGTTCCAGAGTGGTTACAAACAAACTTTTGTTCCTGTTTCTTCAATGAAATAGGCTGCAGCAGTTACCAATGATTGAACTTTACATCTGAAGCTTGCCTTGTGCATCATTCAACTGAAGGACTATGGAATCTCATGTACGCTTCAAGAATAAATTATCAGAACTTCTTCTGAAATAAAAATCAACTACTGCTTACTGAATCAACCCCCTGCAGACATACTGCACTTCTGCATATACATAGAAGTGAGGAAAGATCAACACACTTTGGTTTACAGATTGTATCAAAGAAATTTTTTTATCTGAACATAGTATTTATAGCTATTGCTCATTCATTTGTGAGTTTTATAATAAAATTCTACACATTTTACCTTTGAGTGCAAAAGTGGTATCTGTCAGTAATTTTTAAAGTAATACTCATACACACACGTGCACACATGGGAAAGAAACAATGATACTCAAACATCAATTTTTATTCTTTATATCCCAGGCAGGCTGTAAGCGATGAGATGATGTTTGTAAGGGCAAGCTATGGAAAGCAGCTACCGAAATATATTCACATTCACTGAAAAGCTGATACGGAAATTGTTGATAAAATTTGTAAAGATTCTACCAAATTGTACCAGCTGCTATGTAAGTCTTGGGGAAAAAACAAGCAAGGTGCATTACTGAGCAGGATAACAGGCTTTTTGAATTAAAAATAAATAAAAAAAATACTGAAATTACCGTTTTAAAAGATTGATTGTTCCTAGGAGGTGGGAGTTGACTCTCTAGGGATGCTACTTGTAAAACACACAACACAAAAGATATCAAACCTTTTTTTTTTTGTTTTTTTTTTTTTTTGACAAATTGTGCCTTCAAGCTAGAGCACACAGGCTGGCTATTATGAAATCTAATGAAGACATTCATGAATCATAACAAGGAGTAAAAGGGTAAATCCCAGCAAATATTCAAAGGCTCTTGCAACAATTAAAATCATGCTCAAATGGGGATTGTCCAGCTACATTCTTCTTCATAATAGCCATGCTTATGCCCCTAGTGAAGTCACTAAGAATATGACCAAATTGTAACATCTTGATTTGAAAAACTTTTGTTTTAACATTGGCACCAAAAATGACCAAACAGCTTTAAAAACACCAAGTACTGTATCTTTTCTTTTCCCCCTGAGCACTCACATGCACTTTGAGCATTGAGACCAAAAATTTCACCTCCCAAATGCCAGGAAACATTGTTACTGAAATGATAAAAAACAACTTAACTTTATCATTTTAAAAGATACTGGTTTAGTCAATGATAAATATATCTCAGATAACAAAATACAAAGCAGATTAAACACATTTTTCTTTAGGAAGCAAGAATTTTCAAACCACTTATAAGAACCTAACACCTTGCCATCAAAGTTATTTTTAGCAAAACTGATTATCTCAATCTGCCAGTCAGTGATGACAAAGCTTTTAGAATAGCACCTTTCATCCTTGTATCTTAAAAGCAACTTACCAGTAGTAATTAAATCACTGTCATGCTTCTCTACAACTGGACTCTGGGGCCATGGCTGCAAGACCACTACTATGTCCCTGTACTGCCAAACTACCCACTGACACAAGGCTGAATCACAGCATGGGATATAACACGAGCAAAGTTTTGCTGTAAAAAAGCTTCACCTGCTTTATAAGTTTATGCTTGCTCTAAGATAGAAAAGATGGAGCATGACCAAATTAAAAGTAACACAAGACTGACAACTTGTTCAACTAGCATGAAGCCTGCTTAAAAAGTAAACTAACACCCACAAGCTAAATTTGAACTGTCACGGTGAGTTTATCCAAGAACAGTTCTTTGCATCATGTGAGCCTTGTGTTATAAATCCACTACCGGGAGATCTAAGGCCATAACTCGGGCTGCGGCTGACCAAGCGTCCCTCCATCCAACAAATAAGCTCTGGGATATTTAAGTATTTAATTTTACCCTGAAATCCAGGGGAAACCAGGCTCCAAAGTTCTTGTGGTCCTGGTTTAATGAATTAATGGTGGAAATGGGAGAAACTCCACTTTGTCTGATTCTTAAAGAGTTATAATGGATACACCAAAATCAATGCTCTCCACCCACAAACATTAAAGGCTGAGATGTGGACAGGCAAAAGCATCGGGCACACCAGGAAGGGAATGGAGGGGCAGCAAGTACAGCTTCTTCATCAGCAAAAGCAACTGAGATGACAAGAGGAAGAACAATTCAATGATGAGCAGGTAATGCTGAACTATTGCTTCAATTGGTGACGTCGAGCCACATCAACAGGACACGCTCAAAAGGTTGCGACTCAGCTACAGAAACAAGACTAAAAGAAAATATAGCTTCTCAAAACAGCAATTTTAAGAGTGGAGACTTAGGAGTATTTTATTTTGTAAACTATCAGTTAAAAGACAGGAGCTGCTGAGCCATATTCTCATCTGTTATAAAATTCGTAGATGGCACTATGAACTCCAGACCCACACATGTGTAACTAAGCACAGAGCAAAAAAACATCCAGTGAATGGTAACAGTTAAATTTCATAATCATCCCTTGACAATACCATTTAAATACACTCGTTAGTATGATGATAGTTAATACTGTTTGATCAAAAAGCAAGACATTAACATAAGGAAGCATATACATGGCACATTTACCAAACTGATTACAACAAACCTGGTAGCATTGGTTTATAAGCTTAAATAATCAGCAACTAATTAACTGCGCATTTAACAACTAGGTAATAAAGTTTCTTCCCAGGGAAAATCAGATTGGAAAAGTCAACATGAGCTTAAACACGATTAACTTCCTGTCCCACTGCTGGTAAAGCAAATCCAATTTACTAAATAGTTTAAAGGGCAGTTTTTAATTATTTCGCACACTTCTGAAGAATCTAACACTAGACACACACACAGATACGGCAAGCTGATCTACTCAAGTGTATATAGACACCAGCAACACAAAACACCACTTAAATAAAACACGCGAAGGCTTCTTAACGTGCTTAGCAGCCCCAGCCTAGTAACCTGTATTGCAGAAGCGCCATGGATGTTAGCCCCAGTCTTTACAGGAGGGAAGCCACATACAGTTGCAGCGTGTATAATATGCAACAAAATACTAACTTGGAGCATTTCTTTCAAACTTTTCCACTACTTCCTATTTCTAAAACCATGTCTCGATACAAATATACAGCAAATAAATAAACTCTTTTGAGTGAGATTTACATATTTTACCTGGTTTCAACTGGCACACACAGGCCCATATACACAAGTACTCTGGAGTACTGGTTACTTATACATATGCACACAGACTACTCAACAATCTAAAGTGCTTTACACAGCAGAAATTGAGACAACGCAGAAAAACGGTGTGGGAGAAACACAGCAAGTCACCAACAACAGTAGAAGCAGGATTCAAATGAGCAGCTCATAGCTGTATCAATGGAACGACAGCTTTGCTGCCTTCCTACACTTTTTACCCAACACAATAATTAAAACTTCGAAATTTCAGTTTTCCAACTTTAATTTGTCAGCACCAAAGGTAACTATTTGTTTTCNTTTAAAAAAAAAAAAAAAACAACACAAAAAAACCCACAAAATTTATACTGAAAAGAAACAGTTTCACCCAAATCGGCTGAGGATTGCTAAATGACTGGGGACCCGTAGAAGGTTACGCGATTCTCCAAATTCTGGTTGGCTGGAAGACCTAATCTGCATAACAATAACTACAAAAAATGGCTTCCCTTTAGTGTCCTCAGTATGCACATCCCCTCTCTCACGTTGGCTAACAGCGCACAGCCAGCCTGTTCAAAGGATTAGCATAAGAATAGAAATCACTGTGAAAATCCACATGCTCCGACTGGCCAGACTTGTTGACCTGCTTCACCCCAGATACCAAATCCGACTTATTTTTCCAAGGAAAACAGTTGTGGACTCTAAAAGTTGATAAACACTTCAATTTGTTTATTTTATATTATGCTATTAGACATCCCCAGGGCAGCTACCAGACCCAAACAGTGAACCTGAACAACTTTCACCGTTGTAGGCACAGACATCACACGTGCAAGAACTTGAACCTGAAGGTGAGCACAAGTCTGGTGGAGGAGGACGAGTCTGTCAGGACCCTTCTCAGCTCGGACCTACCTTGTTCATCATATAATCCCCCCACCAGCAAGCTCAAAGGCTCTGCTGGTGCAAGATGCTGCTGCAGTCCACTGAAGGCTGAAACCAGATAGCGGAGCTGCAGTTCAAGAACACAGCTGTGAGAGGGAACTGGCCCCACACATCCGCAAGCTACACCTGACAGAAGCCACCCGTACTTACAGTCCCAAGAGAGCAATTAGTCCAGGTTTTTGCAAGTAAAATTTACAAATTTACCTACATCTCTCTATATCTTCTTCCCTTTCTGCCCTTACCCTGGGATCAGCCAAACTGGTATCAAGCCAACAACAGTCAGACAATAGCTCCTGCCATCATCCGCCACTGGAATCAGATAGGAACTACTACATGGATAAGAATACTTTGAGAGGAAGTGTGAATGAAAATAATCCCCCCGTTCATGAAGAGGCCAACATCTTCCTCTTATTTGTGGAGAGAAGGACACAAAGGCCAAGGGAACCCATTCCAATTTTCCTCTCCTATACAAACTCTTCTAGCCATAATAAAGTATGAAAAACATAATTTATTTTTGGAAATATGTATATTGGGTTCCTGAAAAACACACTCAATTTTTGTATAAACATATTACAGTGTTTGACGTGTTTGTTTTGAAATAGGGGAAGCTGACTGGAATCATCCCCATAATGTGGTCTGACACTTCATGCAAGACAATGCATTCAAATAGCAAAATGACATTTCCTTTTCAGAAGTTCACAGAAGAAAGAAAAGCCCAGGGGAAAATGGCCAAAGTAGCACTATTCCCCTTTTTGTCAGACTTCCTCCACTCCCTCTGGGATCTTCTCCCCAGCCACTAAGTCACCACTGCAATCCTTCCCCCTTAAATTCAATGACATCATCGTTTCCCTCACTTTGCATTACAGAAATAGACCATTAAGAACTGCGATACTGATATTTCACAACTCGTCAGCAAGTGGCACAAAAACACTGCAACACACAGCTACAAACCATACATAAAATTGGAAAAGTAAACCAGTTCCCCAATATTTCTACTGACCTGCCTCAGATGCTCCTTGTTTCTTCAAAAACTTGACAAATAAACTTTAAACAAACAAATCCCAGATTAAGACCACAAGATGAAAGATTGAACAATTTGCTTCTGGCAATGGATTAGTATTTCTGTACATTATGTACGGTATTAATACCACATTAACACTTTCAGTTCCATTGTTTCCCCAAATAATAGGTTTTACAAAATACATACTGCCAGGCTCACCCCATTTTTCCCCCCCTTTATCATCTCAATCACTATATGCTCTCAAAGAAATAAAATTTTGATTCTTCCAGATGGCTCCAATATGTTCAAACGGTATAAGTCCATCAGCTATATAAGGATACACACCCTGGTATGGTACAAGCAACCTCCAGTAAAATTCATGAAAATAAATCAGTCCAAGCACAAGAACTATTTGCTTGCTCTTTCATCGTGAGGAATATGTAATATTTTACTTACCAGTCAAAATAAATTGTTCACTCAAGGCTAACCTAATTTTGCAAAACTGAAATGAAAAGACATCTGTGCAGCAGGAAAGAAATTGCACGGTTCTAAATAAGCATGTGCAGGACATCATCTGTCCCTATTCTGTATATAAAGGTGTCTATCCCATGCTCAAACAGCAAATGCTTGAAATAGATATTAAGAATCTTGGAAACTTACTCATTCTGCTCCATATGACAGAGGAGTGTCTGGTCACTTTTGGATAATACACTTGAGGGTTATAGCTCTTTCTTGAAATGAAATAGTATATCTTAAGCTTCCACCTTCTTGCCTTTCACCTTTTCATCTACATTGCTTTCTTACCTCTAAGAGTATCAACCAACACAACAAACTGGACACCCACCCCAGCAGAGGCTGTCCCAGCCTCTGTCCAAAGTGCTGTTTTCTGCACTATCTCGTGTGGAAAGTACAGAGGTGTAACAAAAAAATGACTCATTCCCATCACCTTCTTACAATTCAACAGCCATCAGTCCGGTCTGGAGCAGCAGTTTGCGATACAAGACGGGTTCTCAGGGGAAAAAGAGATGGGACGCGTAGTTTGCAAAAGGAAAACAGCGCAACGCGTGCAAGTTCCAAAGGTTAATTTACCTTTTTCTCAAGTTGAAGCCATTGCTCAGAGTCCAAACGTGTTGTGTACCTTTCCTTGCAAGCCCCCACACTGCTATCCTTTGCTCACCTCCCTGTTGCAATTTGGTGGGAAAACTAATCAAGACCTTCTAGGTCATAGAATCATCGAATGGTTGGGGTTGGAAGGAACCTTAAAGATCATCTTATTCCCACCCTCCTGGGCAGGGCCACCTCCCACTAGACCAGGTTGCTCCAAGCCCCATCCAACCGGCCTTGAACACCATCTCCACACGCACCAAAGGTCTGTTGGGTGCTCCTCCATGTCATAGTTTCTTGGCATGTGGCTGTGGGTCACAGAGGACCCTCGGTGACCCGAGGAGCCCCACGGACGCCCACCACACCTGGGAAGGTCCAACCAGGCGTTACGAGGGCGCCGTGGCGCACACCCCAGAAGACAGCGGGCACAATGGAGAGGAGGGCCAAGCACAAAGCCGGCCGGCCACCACGCGCTAGCGCCAACGCCGCTCTTCCCCACGCGCCGGCTGAAATACCAATTATCCCTCCAAATTAATTTCCCAACAAATTACTGCTCGGCGAGAGGCGATTTTATCCACCTCGGCGACCTTCCCTGCAGGACGGCAACTAAACGCGGGGGAAGAGAGAGAAGCGGGGTGGGGGGTGTGGGGGGAGGGTGGGAAGCCACAAAACAAACAAAAAAAAACCCCCCCACGACTCCTTTTATTGCTTTATTTTCTTCTTTCTCCTCACGGCCAGGCTGAAAGCCCCCTGAGGCACCGGCCGCGCGTGACTGACCGTTGGCGCTAACGGCCGCGGCCGCTGGCGAGGCTGCGGCGCGCGCCCCCTCCCCTCCCCTCCCCTCCCCTCACCCGCCCCCGGCGCCGCCTTCGCGATACGGGCACTATCGCGACACGAACCCCGTGTCCCCCCACCCCCCAACCCCTCCCCTCAGCCCTTCCCCTCCCCGCACTCACCTCGCGCCGCCACAGCGGGGGCCGAGCCCGGGCGCCCCGACCGCCGCCTACCAGCCGCGTCCCGCCGACATGGCCGCCGCAGGTGAGGAGCCGCCGGGGAAGGAGCCGCCGGGGAAGGGCCCTGAGTGAGGGGGAACCGCGTCCGGCACACGCCCCCCTCACACACGCTCCAGAGAAAGGCTCCGGGGCCCATGCGCGTTGCCGCCGCTGGCTGGCTCCTCCCCGACGCCGGGGAAGGGCGGGCCGCTGCCGGGGCCGCGGCGGAGGGCGGGCGGCGGCGGCTGAGGGGGCGGCCCTTGTGCGCGGGGCTGCGGCGGGGCCGGGGCGTTACAGGGGGGGGCGCGGGGCGCGAGGGGGTGGCTCGAGGGTGGGAGCACGGGGCGCAGGGTCGGGGGGGAAAGCCACCATAGCTGGGCGGTGAGCCTGGGGATCGGGGGTGAGAGGCTTGGAATCATGGAATGGTTAGAGTTGGGAGGGACCTTAAAGACCATCTCGTTCCACCCCCCTGCCCTGGGC
>RSEF01000024.1:2007668-2149415 GCA_003993805.1 Himantopus leucocephalus | reverse complement strand
CTGGCCACGCTGCTGGGGATGCAGCCCGGGATGTGGGTGGCTTCTGTGTATGGGGAAATGCTTCAAGGTGCACCTGAGGTTTGGGGTTGGGCTGTGCTGGGGAAGGGTTGGTGTTCATGCGAGGGCTGAGCTGGAGTGTGGTGCAGTGGGGGTTTTTTGGGGTTGAGGGAAGGAGCTGTGCTGAGCGAGGTGCTGGGGCTGTGCCCACTGAGGGATGGAGCTCGGTGGGGGGTGCAATGGCCTCTATGTGTGGTGGTTATTGAGGCTGGAGCTGCTCCTGTCGTTTGAGCAGCTGCGTTGGAGGGAGAGTACTCAAAATCTTGCCAAAGGGGTCCTGAAGTTTGTTTGTTTGGGGTTTTTTTTAGGCACAGTCCATCTCTGAGGGATGGGTCCCAGCCAGGAGGGCTGTAACTCAGGTGCCTACCTGCACCAGGGCCCTCCCACCTCCCTTGTGTTAGTGGAAGATCAAGAAAGGTGCTTTACCTCAGTCACAGGACTTGTTTACCTGTGGACAGACTGCTTGCACGCCCTGTTCGCAATACAAAGCCTTCCCCTCTGGTTAAGCTTCAAATGTATTCAATCTAGTCTTGAGACAGTGTTGTTTTATCAGAAAAGGTTAACTTAATTCAAACTTGCGTGAGGTTTAAGTGTTAACCACAAATGCCATTATCCAGATGTTGAATGAAAGGACCTCTAATGCTTCAGTAGAGGATCTTTTTGATAGAGACATTACCCCTGTGTTGTGTTTCAGTAGCTGATCCCAACCGCTTTATAACGTGCTTCATAGATGCTTTACTGTGTCATTATCGTTTTTGGAGATGCACGACTTGATTTTGCTGGCAGTAGGCAACGTGGAAAATCCTTCCTGATAATTATGCTATTTGGTGACCGCAGAGGTTAAAAATCTGATGGCTGGTGTATAATATTCCTTCAGTCGTGGCATTGCAGAGCAGTTACTCTGAAAGCACGCTCTGCCTTTGGCGTGGGCCCAGGGGCAGAGTTGTGAGTAATATCGCGTTGTGTTGTGGATCATGCATGTTGCCGTGCACCTGGCAGTTCACGTGAGAGCTGTGCTATGTACTTTGTCTTAATCACAGGGTGACAGCTACATTTGCGTTGCAAAAGCAAATATGAAATGGTCCACTTGATACGCTTTCAGAAATGTTTTAAATGAGAGGCATAGTTGAAACTATTCCATGGGCTGGATTTGATGCTTTTTGGTTTTCACTTCCATCTGTGAAACACTGTAAATATAGTATGTAATCTACATTAAGACTACTCTGGTGATAGCAGCTATCCAGAGTGTTTGGATAAATGATACCACTGTTTGCTAATGTATTGGGCGACTAAGAAAAGCAAACCATAAGTGTGCAGAAGTCCTGAGTTGTGAGCTTTAATTTAAAAGATTTGAAGAATTTTTAGTTGTGATGAAAATTTTCAAAGCCTGTTGTGAGTAACTGATGATAACTGTAAATGCGCAGAGTCTGGAACAATAGCTCTGAGACATGTGAACTGCTTCGTGTCAGCATATGCTGTGCCAGATGCCAACAAACAAAACTGTAGCTAAGAACATTGGTGGATTTGGGGCTCCATGTGTAAGGGGCCAGCAAATCGTGAAGATGTTGCACAGTATCCCCTAAAATGGGGAAGAGAGTAATTATGTAGGCTAATAAACAAAAGAGGATGCAGTGGATACATAAACTACAATGATGACAAGGCAAAATCATGTGATTTATTGTGCTCATGTGTGCTACAACCTACACCTCTGATCCTGTTGAACCTGATAAGTTAATTGGGATGAGCCAGGACTGTACCCACATGGCTCACTGCTGATAAAACCTCGGGGCACCAGAACCGGGTTTGTTGGTTCCATATATAGGAGACTGCAGATTCAGTAATGTGTGAGGAGGTGATCCCTATCTATCCATCACTGATTTGAGTGACTTTGAAATTACTGGATGAAAGATACCCAGAGCATCCCCAAGTAGTTGAGCCTTTCCCTCTTTATTAGATGCCATCATCTCTTTTGCGGTTTTAGTTCTTCCTTATTTTGACTGGCTGTCACTGCATGATTTTTGCAAGGCTTGTTTGTTGCTCTTCCCAAGCGGAGTATTTTTCATTATGTCTGTCTAACTAAAAACAAATGGTGGGCTGCATATGGGAATGCAGCTTGAGAAAACTGGAGATCAAAGAAAGGTCTTGACTCAGTGCTGAGGATCCCTGCTGCATTTCCCCTTTAACTGCCTCCCACCAAGCTTGTGGCTTGTGATTTGAAGCTCGCTGCCTTTACTTTTTGTCTGAACATCTTTGCTTAAAAAAACAATAAAAAAAAATCTAAAGGGAGAACAGTTTTCCCATCTCAAACTTTCTCTGTTTCTTGTTCGTCAGTCCTTGGTCTTGCTAATTTTCTGGAAAACTTTAATGGCTCTTCACGATGCCACAAAATGCTTCAACTTGAATGAACAGTACAGAGCCCTTGTATCCAGTTCACCCAAACAGGAAAGGACTGATCTGAATTGCTTCAGCCCTTGCCAGTTATAGGTTGCTGTTGTGTGTCTAGAGGGCTTGTCTGCCCTTTTCATGTTGGATCTGAAGGTCACTCGGCCCTGATCACCTCATCAGCAAGTTAGCCAGTGCTTTCAGGAAAAAAAGCTTACCAAAGGATGAGAGGGAGCAATATGGCCAGGTGTCGTTTCCTCCAGATCTGATTTTTTAGTTTCAGCTTTTAAAAACTCATGCATATTTATTTATTAGCAAGAGTATGATTTATTTTTTTTTCTTCTCCCAAGTGAGGACTTTTAGAGCCACATGGCTTGTTACATATGTATTTTTTTTTTCCACGATCCTTTTTTTCCGCTGAAGGACAAGATTAGGGAAACAGAAGAAGGGGATTTTGCCTGGCTAAGAACTGTTGGGGGTTTTGAGGTGGCTTTTTTGTCCAGGAATGTCAATGAAAAGATGTCTCAGCCTCTGCTGAGAGAGGCTGTAGAGAGCAGCTATGTTGATAGCTAGTTCAAAGTTCTGGGTTTTTTTTATATAAGCTGACCTGACTGTGTTTGAGAAGATGTTTATGTGAGATAACACTGTATCTTTCCTTCCTTTACTTCATGTTCTGCTTCTCTTAATAAATACTTTTCTTGGAGTGAAATGATAAATATTTAAGACAATCGGTTGCATTTGGAGATTTCTTCTGAGCTTTACATGTTTGTCTCGAGAAGATGCTGATGCCATTGCCAAAAAGTACTAGACTCTGTTTACAAAATAAACTGGGACCGCAACAAAGATGTGTGAAAGAAAAAAAGGTGGCGGAAAGGAAGAGTGAGAGACAATGTATTTCTGTTCCTGAAAGCTGCTTTGCATTTCTATGGCACCTTTCCTCCCAGTATTTCAGGGCACATCACAAGCATTAGTCATGCCTCATGCTAGATTTGGGAGATGAGCGAGGCAATTCCTGCCACCATTTAGAGAATAAGTCTCCTGGATATATATAACCCAGGGAGAAAGGCGAATCCTTTCTGGTTTGTGGGAGCCAGACAGGTCACTATTGTGTGTTTAGAGAGCTTGTTACATAGGGGTTCTGAATTTGGACTGGGGCTTCTGGAGAATTACTACAGAGAGAGATTGTCTAAGTTATCAGAATCCTAACTAAGCTAAACCAGCAAGTGTTTTGCCATCAAAAAAAAAAAGCATCAGCATAAAAATGCAACTAGTTTTGTTAACTTGAGGTTTCAGCTAATCTTCATTTCAGTTGGTAGAGCTTATAGTTCAGTTAGGATTGAGATATCAAGTGTGAAATCTTGCCTCTGTTGAAGCCAATAGGAGCATTGCCATTGACAATTGAAGCCAGGCTTTTTCCCCAAAATTAGATGTTAGTGATAAGAGCAAGAGACTTCACCCAAATAACTTCCGTCGCAAATTTGGCATGTTTGAGAGGACTCTGGGGGAGGAGAAACAAAGACTCTGTCTTTACCAATATTCCTACTCATGTTTTCACAGAATAAATGTATCTTTTCCTGGCAAAGGATATATTAGCTCTGTCTGGCTGATTGCTCAGCTGGTCATTCTGTGACATGCTGTGCTCCATTCCCGAATGTTTTGTATTCAGACATCTCGGCTCCTATTCATCAGAGATAGGAGGATTTTTTTTTTCTGTCCAGTATTTTATGGCTAGTTTATTTTTTTTTTTAGTATCTAGGTATCAGAATCCCTCTGACTCACATAGGACAAACCCAAAACCAGATCAATGTTTTTAAAGCTGCTCATCCTTGGAAAAGGAAAGGGTGTGGAGTACACAAAATGAAAGAGATACCAATCTGTGACTACATGGCTGCTTACGGTGTGGTACTGCATACACCCAGGAACAGAGCCTTAGCTGGTGAGCAGTTGTCACTGATGATGCCACAACTTGTTGCTATTACATGTTTTCTAGTAGAAGTGATAAACAAGAAGATAGCTAAATAATGTGGTCAAGTCAGGTGTGATGCTGGCACATGCGTTGTGTGTGGTTAGCATCAGTGGTAAATAACTCAAAAGATTTTATGGAGGGTTAAAAAGTTTTGGTGGGGATAAACCCCATTATCCCCAAGGGAAAACAACCCCTAGATACCAGATACCAAAGCATAGTTGATACGGATCCTTTAGTTGGTCACATTTCTGTACACGTGCACTGTAAATCCACATGAGTTCCAGACTCATATGCATTCTGAGATCAGAGTTTTAATGAACCGTTCATTTAGACTATTTAGCAAAAAAATTACCATCCTCTGAAATGATTTGGTTGAAATAGTCATTGAATACCCAAAGTGCTTGCAAACAACAGTATAAATTTGCAATATTCTGTAGCCTTTACCAAAAGAATTGGACACTTTTCCACCCCTTTAGAATTATGACTATTCTGTCACCCCTGTGGGGAACAGTGTGTTTGGTTATATGAGGCAACTAGGAAGATTAGAAGTGCAACTGACTAAATTGATTTTTAAAGCCCTGAACCTCTTAATGTTTACAAAATATTCCTAGTGTACACACATAGTCTCTGGGACTATGCATATGTAAAGTTCAAGTACATATAAATACAAGCAGAGCAGAATATAACTTTCTATTCCAGCCTGTCTCTTTGATGGTCAAATCTGCCCAGATGAGTGTGGAGGCTGCTGAATGGAATTCTTCCAGTTATTGGGGTTATTTCTCCTTGCGTGCAAATGTGATGCTGTGCCTGGGATACAGTAAAATTGGTCTTTTGACTGCTTGCTCTTTAATCCCCCCTTTTATAGTCTCATAAATGTTCCTGGAGCTATACTGCCATGAAGCATCTGTGAAATCAAGTGACTAGTTGGGTCAATCACATGGCTGTTTCTCTGAGAGCGAACTTCAGGCAAGCGCATTCCAGCTGCTGTGACCTTGGTGAGAAGGGAAGCGGGACTATATTGCAACTGCTTGCCTGTTCTCACAATTTCTCTCTTTAAACCACTTGTGTCCAATTTTCTTGAAGTTTGCTGACTTGCAATTTTTTGGTATAATCTGAGACAGGTACCCCAGCTGTCGGACGGGCATTGCACCATCAGTTTTCCAAGTAGTTATGGGCACTGGCTTGGGTGGAGAACCGCCTCAGCTTGCTCTGGTAATGAGACCAGAGACTGAGATGAGCCAATAAAGCATGTAAGCAGAGGCCCTGCGAGCCTGAATAGACTTAGCACTTGCTGTGCGCTTCTGTGACTTACTGAGTAAGTGTTCAAGATCCCTGTTTAATAACTTGACACTTGGATATTTTTCCTATGGAGAAATGACCCTGGGTTTGGGAAGTCACGGTAGCATGGGAAACGTGCTAGCATTATTCCCACCCTGTGAGGAAAAAGCTGAGACAGAATATGAACTTAAAACATCATAGCATACCACTGAGTGAGTAAAGATACTGGGCTGAGGGAAACCCAGCAATATCCTGGAATCCAGCACTGTCCCTTAGCTGGGAAAGAGTATCTGAGGCACTGTGTGATGGAGGTCAGACATGCAGGGTAGACCAGCCCCTGCTTGTTTTCACAGTGTCTGATTTAGTGCTGCTCCCTGCCATATTTAATGCAAATTATGTTGTGTAATAATTTGTATATTTATGACTGCGTGTGGCCAGAGCTGCCTGTTTCTATTCATGTCTCTCCGTTGCCTGAAGTGAGTGAACATAGCAAATTGGATCAGGCCTGAGGTCTAGCTACGCAAGCTGGACAAGTATCCTGTGAGAAGTGCACAGTATCTTGCATTTTTAATCTTAGATTTTCTCCACCTCTGTTAGAGAGTGGCTTAACCCCGGATACAGGAGCTGTAACATCTAGTTGTTGTAATGATGCCAACTGTGGCAATTCCTAATATCCAAATGTTGGACGTGGGTTGGCATAGAGCTGGCTGCTGTAACCCTGAGCAGAGGGAAGGAAGTCTAGAAGCTCTTAAGTTTGACTGCTAGATGGGTGCACCCACCAAGGGAGGGAATCTGGAGGTGGACTAATGCGATGGGGAGAGCTTAAAACAAAGTGACAGGCTGTCAGGGTGGAAACTGGGAGGACATCCGAACTCTGCCTTTCCAGTCGCACGCACTGAATTGCAATCCTGCAAGAAGAGCAACTGAAAGGAGGGAAAGTGAGGGGCTGTACAGTGCAGGTGCCAGAAATGGCCTCTGGTACCTGCCAGCAGAAGCAGAGCTGCTTTCTGGAGCTGGGATGGACGTATGGCATTTCCTGGAGCCTCCAGGAGAGCCTGACGGAGCTGTCAAGTGTGAACATGTCACACCCGATGCTGATGCTTGGCAGGTTCTGGCTTATGGAAACTTGTGGACATTTTTTCCCCTCACGTGCACTCTAGACATAGCCAAATACAGGAAAGTTGTATTTGGGGGAAGTACTAGTAAAAAGTGTAACGGAGGTAAAGGCTATTCTGTCAAGAGGGCTCAAGACGAAGCAGGGCAGAGCAAGACCTCATTATTTTGCTGTGGCCCATATTAATCTTCCATTTATTCCTTTCTTGAACTGGAGCACTTCCATCTGATCATTGTGTAATTCTGACGTGTCTGGAGTTCACCCCCTGCATTGGTGACTGTGCTGTGTTTTGGTTGGGTTAATCAGCATGGAGAAATCGGTGAAATTTTTGGTGAAATCTCCATCTACCTTCTAACTTGAGGGCTGAAGCAGCTTTTTTTGCTGTTCTTTTGTTGTTCCAGGGAACTGCTCCCACATCTAAGGATAGAGGGCAGTTTATTTTTCAAGCTTTTGTTAAATTAAATTTCTTCCTTGTTAACAAACATACCATGAAATTCAGGGATGGGTAAAACTTTCCAGCAGCTGGCTGTAAGAAGAGCCATGACTGAACCGAGTTCTTTTATTTGGCTGCGAACTCTCCAAAAGCTCAGGGTGGTTACTTACATCAAATATACAAGCTGAGAATTCCTCTCTCTTTATAGACTTACGCCTAAGAGCAGAATTTTTATCTTCCTACACCCGTCTCGGAGCTGGGAAAGCCACAGTTGATACCAACTACTGAGAACTGTATAATTACAATCAGCAGCAGTTGCTGCCATAAGATACCGGTGCTCTGTGCTGAACAGGAATTAGTGTTGCATATTTATTTGGAGGATGAAAATATCTACAAATATCCATAAATATATTCAGTTATTATTAGAAGAGGTATTTAAATCTTCTAGTGGTTGGGTGTCCCAGATATAAACTGATGGAAGTAAGGGAAACCTCCTCTTGCAAATGAGTTTTGAAAAAGTTGTTTCACAAGTGTAAATATATGCGGCAACTTGCCTGTGTGTGACAGGAAAGGAGCCTCTGGAAGGCTTTTTATGTTTTAGAGCACATTCTTTAGCAAGAGTAGTTAACTAATGTAGCACTCAACCAATGGTTATTTGCATAATTTTTTAGCAAAACCTCTTTTGTAAACTCAAGATACTGTATGGTGCTTTGTTTAAGCAAATAAATGACTCTGTAGGAATTTAATGATCTTACAAATAAATTTAAGGGTCTTTTAAAGTGAGTATGAGCTACTCTAAGCCCTCACAGATTACCTGTAGCTAGCTTTGAGCCATACAAAGGTTAACGCAGGCTACAGAACTATAAAGCTGAAGACTGTAGAACAGCTCAAAGCTCAGTACTTACCTTCACAGAACTTATGGTAGAAATTTATGAAACTACTTTGTAATCATCTGAAACTTCACCCTGACTTTTGCTGTACCAAAGGTCAATTTCTAATACTGCTGCAGTAAAAACCAGAAATCCCAGTAATTTTTAAGGGCAGGCTGGACTTTGCCACATAATTCTTTTTGGCTTGTATAGACATTATTTCACTTAAAGTACTGTATAAAAAGCTTAATCTGTAGATTACAAGAAGGTTAAAACTGCGAAGTTTAACTTGAATGGGATAGAAGACAGCAGATAGAAAGCAAGCTCAGGATGTGAACAGTGAACTTAACAGCAGTGCAGTTCAGGGCTGATATCTAGCTGTAGAGCTGTGTGGATACCAGGACTACAATACTACTACCATACCAGGACTACAACATTTTTTACTGGAAGTAAGAGGTGATTATTGCTGGCACGTGTCAGACCTCTGGCTATGGGCATTAGCCACCCCAAAAGTCTGGAACGGGAGAGGGAGGAGTCCTCAATGGAAGAAGTCCTGTGCACCAAGCCAGATTAAATCTCATGTGAGTTAGTAGAAAAGGTGATAAGAACTGTGCACAAGAGATGTGGCAAGTTCAACAGCAGATGTGAGATACTGTTCCAGCTTTTCGTACCTACAGGGCATAGCAATAAAGGGGTGAGTAAAATTCTCTTTTAGAAAATGTCTGCAGGAACCGAGCTGATGCTGGGCTCACCCTGTGAACCAGCAGAATAACTTGACTGTTCCAGACTGGCTGCGCAGCCAGCAAAGGCTACTCTGGCCCTTGGGTACTTGCCGATAATCCCAGATAAGGGGAGGCGGCATCACAGAGAGAGCCAGATAGCTTATGGCGCTGTATGAGTGGGGACAAGCTGGAGAAAAAAAACACTGGAAGGAAAGGTTGAGGGTGGCTTTGGGCAATGGGTAGAAAAGAGAAAGGTGAGAAATAAGCAGGGAATTTAGCTAAAAGGTTCCTTCACTGACTGATTTAATTTATACTGGAGGGAAATTGGCCTTAGGTCAAGTCGCAATGCTTTTATGTGATTGCTCTCCCTCTGAGCATCCTAGAATGACAGTTGGGCCAAGCGTTTTGGCCTGTGGGCAAGTAAACAAGAAAGGCATAAGAAATGTCCCCTACAAGGACAGTTCCCTAATATATGCTTTACATGCCAACTCAGAAGCTGTAGGTCTGTTTTACCTGCTGGGCTCCTCTGTCAGGAGGTGGATAGGAAGTGCACCTCCTTGTATCTGGAAATTTGTTGGAAAATGCTGCATCATCAGTTGTGGCACTTTTTTGGAGCTCTGTTATGCTATGGAAACTCTCAGGCTGCCCTTGGAGCAGAGCCATGTGCTATCAGCCCCTTGAAAATACAAGTTGATTAAATATGTAGGTCAGAAAACAGAAAGCACATCCCACTTTATTTAATAGATGAGAGTTTCGTTATATCACTGAAGGTGCTGATCATTTTTTGAGGGTAATATTATAATAGCTTTATTCTCAGCTCAGGGATTAAGGAGGGTCACCAGGTATTGCTACCCAAGGGGCAGGCGCAGGTTTTTCAGTGGCATTAATAAATAAAAATACCTGCCAGGGAATCAGGTTACATATGAGGATTGCTGTGATAGAAGAAGAACAGCTAACGAGGAGCAAAGTCTTCAGAGTAGAATATCTCTCTGTTCCATAAATGGGCTGGATGTAAACACACGTGCACCTCTACAGCGATGTCAAACCAAAAATTAAGCCAGGAATCCTACTGGCAAATGTTGCCCCCGAGCCTTCATTATGGCCCTATATTTTTATTCATCTTCCAGCCCCCAGGGAAGTGGACAGGGAGCTCCTCCTGTCTGGCAGTCTGGGCTGTATCAGCCTGTTTTGCCCTGATTGTGCCCCCCCAACAGTTACCTTCCTGCTGACTGTAGCAGCCTCACACAACACTGAGCAGTTCTGCATCTGAAATTAAAAAGATGCCTGGGTCTGACTGAATCATTCTTCATTATCTCAGTGGGCAGCAGATTTAGGAGCTAGATTTGCAATGAACATTTATTAGATTGTTTGTCTTCTGGGGATAGCTTTTTTTTTTTAATCATGAGATTCCATGACTTAGCATCATAATTAGCTATTAGACGTACATACTCCAGTGAAAAGCTGCTCTTTGCGCTTTTTTTTAAGCCTACTTATTCTAAGAGTCTTTCTCTTCTCATTTATAGGGGAGTTTTGCACAGTTCTTGTGACAAGTGCAAGATAGCCAGTGGGAATGAGACCTGCGATTAATCCACCGAATGCACAGAGCAAGCAGAAGAATGGCTCTTGGATGAAGAAGCTCTTTAGTCTCTGCAAGGTATCTGACGAGACGGCAAGCACTGTTAGTATGGTGGGGTTTGTGATGTTGGTGCTAGGGAGGGCACCCAGCAAATTCATTTCATGTAAGGTATAGAGGATAGGAGAGAGAAAACGTCTTTCAGCATTCTCCTGAGTTTTCAACAGTCACATATGCACAATTCTGCATTTTCTCATCAAAAGCTCATTCACTGGGTTTCTAGTAAAGAAAATAAAGTAAGCTTGATTCCATTTTCCCACCCCTTCTTATAGGGGTGTGTGCGTTGGGAGGGGGAGTGTGTGTGTGTGTGTGTGTGTGTGTGTTAAAAGGGAGTCCAGCATTGAGAGCATTGGCCCGAACTGTGGGAGGTCCAGATTCAGCTCTTGCATTGCCAGAGACAAACCCTGTGACTTTGGTCACATATCCTCATTGTATATTGGCTTGGCATCCATAAAAATAACTTCAGAGGTTTTGTGGTGAAGTGAGACCCCCTTGGATGCTGGTGTCTTGTTGCTTTGTCACAAAAGTGTTAAAAGTGGTGAAAAGCACAGAGTGAGGATGGTTGTCCCTTTAAATTAAGTTCTTCTTTTATGTAATGCTACTTGGTTTATTGCACAGGAAGTATCTTTGTGTCTTAGCTCTCTAGCTACTATAGTACCTGCCATTTATTGCAATTTACTTCTGAGACTATTCTTCTAACTGCCTTGTGTTCTTGGATCAGATACAGCAGCCTTTGATTCCTGTTGTCCTTTTGTCTTTGCTTGCTTGGCTCTAAACATTTTGTTCCCTGAACGTGGGCCCAGGTTCTCCTCTCCCCCATGCTGCAGCAAAGCAGGAATACTGCTTCTGAAGCAGTTAGTTAAGATGCATTGACACACACGAGGGGAATTAGGACTGTTGATTATTTTTGTTTTTCAAGTTTCGTCAAGGACTATGTACTGCTCTTCCCATATCTTCCAGTATTAGTTCTAATGTGCAGACGGATTCCAAGACTGAGTGACTTACACTTTGCCTGGTGGTAATCCACGCCATATTTCCAGCTGCCTGATTCTCCTTCACTGCTTTGTAGTCACAGCACAAGCTACACCACCAAGGGAGTTTGTGTGTGCAGCTGCCTGACTCCTGCCTAACTCAGCTGGATGGGTATCTCAAAAGCCAGGCATGTCCAGACAGTCATGCTCTCACAGCAGATAGCAAACTCACATATTTGGTCACAAGACACTCAAAACGTCAAGTGAAGACTGGAGGGTCGCTGATACAGAATGGTGCAAAGTCTGCATGAGTGCTGACCCTCAAATGAGAATCTGCAAGCAAGACCTCTGCTAATGGTTTCCTAGTGGAGTATGCCAGAAATGAGGAAAGAAATTACTTTCTTGATGCAAAAGCTGCTTTTCTATTACTTCTCCTGATCTCCAGGGAAGAGTTGGGTTGGTCAAAAATGGGAAAACAATTAAGGTCTGAGCAGAAATAGTAACTGTCCTGAGGTCTTCTGTGTTACTCTGTCACAGCTACTTTCTTCAGACTCGGTCCCTCTCCTCTCTTATTTGACGTGCTGTGTTAAGAGCTACGGCCTCACAAACTGAGATCTGGTCTAAACTTCCCTCTGCTGCTGTTTTCAGTTCCTATGCGCCGTGGCATTCTGGTCCACATCAGCACCTACATGTGTTTGGAAGTGGTTTGCATGCAGTCAGCTGCTCTTTCCTTGTTTTTATGGCACCTATTGCACCCGTATCTGAGAGTCAGATAAAAAGCCAAAAAGAGAGGTAGCTACAGTAGAAACTAAGGTGACTGCTGAGCGTGAGATGTAAAAAGGCGTTGCTCTTCTCTCCTGGATTATACCAGAGTTTACACATGAGTTGAAGTGTCTCCCTGCTCAGATCAGGGCCTGTTTAGGTCTGTGCAAAACTACAGCTACGCAGGATACTTCTGTGTTAGTAAGAGAGCCTTGAATTAGCACGCTTCCAGCAATACCTCTGGGCAGAGGGCTTGTGGCTTTCAGTTCAAATGCCCATGAAGCTACCATGTTAGGTGCTCAAGATCCCATCCAAGAATTACTTATTTTAGATTGTATTTAGCCTTAACAGCTTGACATTATTCAGTGTTGCTTGTCTCTTAATATTGCTGAGAGAGGAGAAAAATTGTTAAACCTGTTTTGTAAATGGTCAGAGCCTCATAGACCGGCTGTAGCGGAGCAGGGACTGTAATCCCTAATTCTAAATTCTCTGTTAAAACCCTAATCCCTGGGCTATCCTTCTGCTTCAGAGTTTGGGATGGATGGTGTATAATTTGTCTGAAGCGATGCACCTGCCACTATTTAAAGCTAGTCATTTTCCTTCTGTCCCTGTGTCAAAGTTGCCTTTTTATTTTTACTTTTCTTTTTTTTTTTCCTGTTTTAATTGTCAAATTCTTTTTTTGCTGGGGTGATTAAAAATTGAATTCTATTTCTTGCATTTTATAGGTCTCTGTTAGAGCCTTGTGGTTCAAATACTTCAACGAATTCCATGTAGACTAACAGTATCTTGGGACTGATAAAGCTTGATGCCTGGACTGGTTAAAGGGGAAGGATAACATGAAGTTTCCAGCATTCAGTGGGTGGCAAGAAGCAAAACAGTGTCTGATTTGCCTGAGGATCTTAATTTTTTTTGAAGAAATTTTCATTGATAATTTTTTAATGGAAAAAGCGGGGGAAAAATACAGATACTTCACAGAGAATATAGACAGAAAAGAACAGCAGGATAGGGGGAATGTGGAAGTAGGTCAGATGCATTGCAGACAAAAAAAAAATCATTATTATGATTAGGAGAGATTAAGGAAGGCAAGAGCAAACAGCATCAAAGGAATCCAATTTATCAAACCATTTAAACAGAAGCATTCCTTGCAAGGCAAGTTCTCCATACCGTACGCCAATTTGGAGCAAAATGAGAGGAGAATGTCCCATGCTATGTATTTAATTTTAATTTAATATCTAATCTTCTGTATATTAATCCATGAATTCTTGAAGCAACCTTTTTTAATTTTCATGAGGAACAAATGCTGCAGAAACTGTTACCCGCCCTTCCTTGCTTGAGTTCTCTTAGATTTTTCATTTTTAAAGCTATAATTATCCAGTTAGGTCTCTAGGTGAAAAATGCGCCCAGTGTAATAGTAGTGCTTGCTGACAGCAGTCAATCAATTACCTCTTCAGCACATTAGGTGCTTTACATAAAATAAGGAGATTCTCACATAAAAGGCAATTTATAAATGTGAACTTATTTCATCTGAGGACATTAAGAAACTTAGCAATGGCAAGTAGATTCTGTTGCTTTTCTTAACTTTTGGGCAACTAGAAGTCTGGGAGCTCTGACCAGCATGCTCTGACTTACCCAGTCTCCTTTTCTCCCCTTTTTCTTTCTAGTTTCGACTAGCTGCTTCATCCCACGTGCCATAAAAGCAAGGAAATTGATTTTGATTTGGATGGGGTTTGCTTGCTTTGTTTGCATCAAGGCAGAAATGAATACTGAAAGCTTTAGCTCTCTAAAAGAGAACAACATTCTTCTCCTCCAGCATGCCTTTTTGATGTGCCGAACAATGGACCTTAATGGTAAACATAGGCAATACCTCTTGATGTGCAAGAGGCACACATCTTTTTGTAAGACAGACCCTGTGCTATAGGAATTCTGTTATGACCTGAGAATTCAGGGCCTGTTTCTGCACAGCACTGCAGGCATCTTGTGTTGAGGTAGATTAGTTGCATTTTCGTTGACTTCACAGCGAGTTAGAGAGCTCCTTATATGTTTTTAACATTGGCTTGGGTCCCCTAGACAGAAACCACAACCTCTGAGCTGTTTGACAGAGCTCTGCCATGTCAAATGTTTCTTAGCAGGAGCAAGCTGTCTGATAAATTTAAACAAGATGTGGATGTCTCTTAACAGTGCGTTAAATACTGGCTGAACATCTTTCTAAATAGCTGAACACTGCTGCCAGAGGCTGCGGGCTGGTTTGCAGCCTAAACCAAGCCCTGCAGAACTGCTGACTTGAGCCGAAGCATGTAGAAGGTTTGGCGTTTTAGAAGCTTTTAATTAACGGCACATTTTATGCCACTCATTAGTTTCCTATTCAGGAGGAATTGGTGTATGAAGCATGCTAAAACTTTAAAGTAGTGGTTACCCATACAGCTGAAGTTACAGCTGGTGCGTTCTCAGCCTTCCAAGCAGAGAAGTTGCGATTCTTTTCTGCTGCCTTTGCAGCGATCCGGGGGCAATACAAACCCAGACTTGGGTTAACGCTTTTATTGCTGACTGGCTGTCACATTGTCACTCTAACAATGTTGCCTTTCAGGTCCAAGCACTGCCAGAACTCACTCTGCTCTCTGTACAGCACAAGGCAGAGCTTTGATGGAAATAACCTAGCTCTCCTTTGTTTAGGCAATAGAGGGAGTATGCGGGGAAAATCTCACCCCCAGTCTTGTTTTGGACCTTTTCCAAAGATTGGCTTAAATGTTGAAGCAAGATACTTATCTTTCTATTTTGATGAAACTCCAGATCTTGATGGTTTTACGCATGTTAAATACTTCCTTTGAGTCTTGCTACGACAGCTCTGACTGGTTTAAGTTGGTCTGGAGTTTCTGGGTTTAATAAAACTATGCCAAATTACACCTGGTAAGGTTTCAGTCTCTTATTGCTGTGTGGTTTTGCCTAACAAGACAAAGTAACTCAGTATCAGCAGTCTTCTATTGCTGTGGTCCAGCACCCTGTGAAAATCTTGGTTATGACATTGCAAGGTTTGGCATTTCAAGCACTGCTTTACAGTATCCTTGCAGTGTTGGGTATTGGTCCAGTCTGATGGTATGTGGGCCTGGAGAGAGCAGCAAGACGCGAAGTACAGCCACTTCTTATAAACCAGCACACTAGAAACGCACTTTAATTATGTAGTGGAAAGGAATAAGGAAAAATTAGGACTTACCATCATTGTCTGGATATTTGGACTCTGTTCCTGTGACACCCTGCAAGTCCTTGTAACCACTGTGTGCTTAAGATTTCCCATGTACAAAAACACTGGCAATGGTTTAAGACTTAATTGACGTTGATGAAAAACACTGCATTGCTTTGAGAGCCGCTGGAAAAAATGGCAAGTCTTGCCATTATTATTATTTTTGTTGTTCCATCTTTAAACTGTCAGATTACATAAATCTAGGCAGATGCCTTAAAGCATTTTGTGCAGGGGAAAGATCTCTAAAGGAATAAATTCCCTTTTCCTTTGTCTTGGAATAAAATGTCATAATTGTATGGGAAGATAGGACAGCTGTTACTGAAAAGGAGCTATAAAAAAGAAAAAATGGGAGACAGCTCTTAATCCAAACTGGTAATGAAACATGAAGTATACCCAAATTGGCCTGTTGAGAGTGTCTAATAAACACTTTGATATTAAGGGGCCTTTATGGCTGGGAGACAACGGCTGTTGTTCGCTTAATGTCCTGGGCTCTGGAATACAAATATAATACCCAGGAGGCTGAGATAATTGCACTTTACATGCTTATTGATGCTAGTTCTTTTTTAACCTGAAAGTCTCAAAGGTATTTTAACAGCAGTGCAGCTAGCCACCCAAACTCGTTTGTCACCTTCGTGGCAGTCTTGCCTAACAGATCCATAAACTTTGTGCTCGGAAGTTGAAAACCTTGACTATTTCTATGGAAATTGTAGATCAAAGCTTCTATGGGGATTCTACAGGGTTCTTTTAACCTAACGTGAATGTGATGAGCAAAATTATACTGGTGATTAATATATCTATAAATGAGAAGTATTCAAGCACATTGTCCAGAAATCCTGTAACATTGATGAATTACCTATATCCATTCTGCTTTCCTGAATCCCTCTCCAGAGCCTAATACAGAACTTTTTAGGATCTTTCTAAGGCTTCTACTGTTTGTTGCAGTGCACTACAAAGTGCTGTGACATATCTGCTGCACTTTGATGAAATTACTGGAACCGGAATCACTGGTGGTGCAATTATTCCTTATATAGATACTTTAATTACAGCAGTGAGATGTTACGGGGTTAATTAATTGTTGCTTATTAAGTGCTTTGAGACTCTTGAATGAAAGATGCTACATATGTGCAAGGGATGATTATTAGTTATTAACAGCAATGCTCCCAGCCATTTGCAGGGTAAAAACAATTTTGTTTCATTGTGAAATATTAAATTTGCAGTCAAGTTGGATCCATGGCATATTTCAGGTTGCAAGCCAAAATCCAAGTGTATACTTAGCTAGTGATGCACGGTGCCAAATTTGGCTTATGGGAGTGGTCCCATCAGTTTCCGTTGGAACAGAGAAGAGCCAGAAATGCAGCAGGTTATAGAAACTGGAGGAGGGGATTGCGTAGGAGGAGGTTCCTCAGCTTTCAGTAAAATCAGTAGGAAATGGAAGAGCTCACAGGAATACTGAGGTACAGGCTCTAATTTCAGGATCTTGAAGCCATGGTTGTTGAACAGCATCCATCTGCATGTGTGCAGCAATTGTGGTTCCATTACCTTCAGAGCCACCTTCTCCTTTTTAGGCTTTTTTCCTAAACATGTTCTCTATCAGCAGCAACTGTAGGCTTGCCTGTGGGCATGGACAATGTATCTGTGTTGAAAATCAGGCTGCCTAAGCTCTGGTATTTATCCTGGCACTCAGGAAGCAGTGTTATGTCTAGAGAGATATTTCATCAGTTCCCCAAATTTAATAACTCAGTGTGTCAAAATATGAGCTGTTAAATTACTGGAATTTCTTTACTCATTTCAGAGAGATCTCTGTTCCCTTTGCTCCTTCTTGCCACTCTTATTCTTTCTTGTATTGAGGAATAAACATATTTGCTGATGAGAGAGGAGGAAGAGAGAGACTTTTGTCCTCTTGCTGCTTCCCATGAATAAGCACAAAGTCCCTTACAAGGCTTGGTTCGATACCTGGCTGTTCCGTATTTGTCTCCATCCCAGAGATGAGCCCACTTACTGTGGGAGTTTGTGTGAAGGTTCTGCAGTGCCTGAAAGCAGAAGGAGTGAAACACAAAGAAAGATTTCTGAACCCTGTGCCAAGCCAAAGATGACTAACACCATTAAAATCATCTGAAAAGACTGGCCCTTTCTATCTCTAGAAAATGATTATTGCAATGGATAATTGTAGCAGCTCTTCAGGGTGTTGACCTATCACAAAGGTGGGGATCGGGCACGTGTACAGAAGTAAGGTGTGACTACAACTGCCATAAAAGTTCTCCTGAGATGGAGAATCTGGACAGTGGGGCTTGCAAGGGCAGTGCGTGATGTTCTGCGAGGTGGTGAATGCCCACAGCTCCTGCTGACTCACACTGAAGAGGCTGCTCAAACTGAGGACTGTTGGATCTAGGAGAGAACCAAAGCAGCTGGTGGACTGGAACCCATGCAGCATATTTCTAAATTGTTGGGGCTTGTCCCAGCATAGAACAACATAAGCCACCCTATAGAGAGAGCTGGAAGATCCCAGCCCTAGAATAACGTCTGCTAGGTGCTGCACAGCTCACGTGCTTGGCTTCTACGCATTCAGCCTTTTATCAAACTCACTTTCACAACGATGGTGTTTGTCTTGCCGGAGAGGTGAAGGACTGCCATGCTTCTGTTCAGGCATTCTGTGTAGTACATCATGAACACCATGGATTCACTCTGCATATGCAGATTGTCTGTGAGTTGCACGCTTAATAGCTCCAAAGTTTCCTGGAAGCTTTACTCTTGCTCTGCAGGTGCTGTAGCAATGAGCTTTACATACCCAAAGGATATGTTCAGGAGTCCTGGACACAGAACTACCTGATCAAAGCTGCTGCTGGACATCCAGAAACCCAGGAAAGTGTATGTGTTCTTCAGTGCTGCTCAGATAAAATTTCCTGGACAGAACAAGTGAAAAAAAATCAATCTGATTAGGGATTCCCATGTATCCGAGATCCCTAGATAAAAGCATGGATTTTAGGAAGTTGCTCTGGGGTTGTTTGTTGGTTTTGTTTTTTTTTTATTTTTTGCATCACTGTGCTGTGCAGTGTCCAGCGTAGGACTGAAGTATGACATCCAAATGACACAATTTTATAAGAAGCACGAAAGGGTGTCTGAAAGGTTCCTCCCAATTAACTGGCCTTATCCCCTGGGAAGTTTTCACCAGTTGTAATGGACCTAAACCTTTTCCTGTTTGCAATGAGAAAAGATCTAGATCTGTTTTCCAGCTTGATGGATTGGGAAAGTTTAATTTCGTACGAACTGGCTTTACTTCCAGAGAACAAAGATAATTGTAAGCAGAAATCACTTTCTGAAGGTGTAGGACTTTGCCATGTATGGGTCAGGAGTAGGATGCAGCAAGGCCAATCAGATAAGCTTCCTTGGGGAAAGTCTGTTGCCATTTTCTGTGTGCGTACAGCAGCTGGGACTGCGGGGCTACGACTGGGAATCCTAGATGCTTCTGCAAAACAGATGATGCTAATAAAAATACCCCGCACCTCATTAAGCAAGTCAAGGAAAACTCCAACAAGGATGCAGTTAAAACTTTTTATATACTGATGATGCAGTCTAGATCTATAATTGGCAAGGAGGCAGGGATTTCTGGCTTCAAAAGCAGGCCTGGGGAGGAAGTTAGGGCAAATCCCATACCTTGAGCTGTTCCGTAGTATGAAATATTGCAAATGCTATGGCAGTCAGAGAGAAGTACATTTGTCTCGGTTACTGCTACAGCCCAGAAATGCAAACATTTCCTATGCTGCAGTTGTTTTGACTCAGAAGAATTATTCTCTTTTCTGTGTTCTGGCTTTCTTGGTCTCCGATCACCTGTCAGCCCAGGTATGCTGCTAGGCAGAGGCAAAGTGAGAATGGCTTGATGCCCATCTTTGTGGGTGAAAGACTATTTTATTAAATCTTTCTGGACAGAGCGTTTCAATTTCTATTGCTCTAGGGGATCTGGAATCTGAGCCAGTCAGTAAAACAGGCCTCCTGCTCTTAGAGATGCCAGAAGCGATCTGCCTGTCTGCTGAGTGGAAATGATACAGTCAGGGCCAAGTTTTGCGTTCCAGGATTCAGCCCACGCCATTGATTTTCCCATTGTGGTGGTGTTTAGAGACACAGCAATCCCACTGCCTAGATGCTGTGTGGGTCATGAGAGACACCAAAAGAGCACGCATCTTGAAAAGGCAAGGCAGAAAAGCAAATTGTTTTTCTACAGATGAGCTATCACATAGTGACTTACTAAAGATGATATATATAATTTGCAATATCTGGTTTACAATTTTCAGTGTCTGGTTTATAAGACAATCCATGAAACTATTGTTTCTCCTAATATTCAGCTCTGGCTCATGAGATTCAAGTGATGGTAAAACCATCTGCATCATTATTAGCAGTCTCAGTATAAAAGAGATCCTTTAACAAGGTGTTATAGTTGTCTGTTGTCTTTGTCCTGGTTCAGCCAGCGCCCCCCCCCCCAGTCTCTATTTTCCCTGCTTAGTCAGCAGGTTCTAAAACAGATTCAAAGCAAGGATGAAAGCAAACGGCCCTAAAAACGCTGACTTCTCAAAGTACTGCACCCTGTCATTCAAGCACCCAGTGACAGAAGTACAACCAACATCTTCCTAACAGCAGACTTTAATCTCCTTCTAAAGGTAGACATGAGTAAAAGGGAAAATAATTTACAAACAGTGATGCTAAAAATAAAATGCTTAGAAGAAAGAGTACCGTATTCATCCTAAAGTAGGCAGCATACAGAACAAAGAGGAAAAAAGCAAAACCAGTCATTTTTCCCCCCTTTCCTGAATATAATCATAGAATCCTCTAGGTTGGAAGGGACCTTTAAGATCATTGAGTCCAACTATCAACCTAACACTGCCAAAACCACATCCCTAAATAATAATATATTTTTTAAAAAGCTTTGATAAATCAGCCTGATATATTAACCACTCAGGGTGATGGAGGGAGCGTAATCTGCAACCTGCCTCTTGTCTCTCCCTCTGTTAGAGAGCCATCTTCTGATACTGTTTTCTCCAGGAATCTCATTGGCATTCCCAGGGATAACACCATACTGCTCCCACTGTTTTACTTTCCATTAGCTTCTCCAGTCCCCTTTGTCTGAGCTCTGTGCAGTCTGGCAGAATAATATCACGCAGGTCAGCTGTGTGCCCAGAATCAGAGAGAAGATCTAATGCTGCACACCCATGAACTGGCTTCCCAGTATTGGTTAGAGTCTGTAGCTGCACATGGGACAGTCGGTCTCTGTCACAGTCTGCCAACTACAGAGAAAGTAAAAGGACTTGGTTAACGTTGATTTAATGTCCAAACTTTGTGTGCATTTTAGAGAGCCACTTTTGTTCTATGTAACATAGTTCCCCCATTTTCCATAGCCATTTAACTTTCATTGAAGACTCGGGGCTTCTCTACAGGTAATGGAATACTATTCAATGAAAAGGAGCCTATCGAAGCAAACCAGAACAATATTGGGGTTGGGTTTGTTTGGGGTTTTTTTTGGATTTGCTTTTGTTTTGCCAGCTGGCAGAGGCACCAGGTAGTTCTGATTTTGCCTTTCCTGCTGCTGCCCTTCACCCTGCGGGGTCAGGGCTGTCTGAATGGCTAACTGTTGTGTCATCCCTCTTGCCTTCAGTGTGAGCTTGTCTTTGGTGCATCCGAGCTGAATAGGATAAAAGAATCCATATTCCGTGCAGCTCAAGCCAGAAAAGAGCCCAGTAAAAAACAAACAACAAAACACCCCTGCTTTGAAATTCACTGGTGTTTCTTACTTTCACAGCTGCTTGAAGGACCAAAGCTTTTAAAATCTTATTTAGAGAAGACACTAATAGCAGCCGATTCATCCAATAATGTTTCTTTAAACTCGTTTAGTGTTTTCAACACAGAATCTTGGGGGTCCTAGACAAAGCAAGGTCAGTGTTCTTCCCCGTTTCAGAACTGAAGAAACCGAGACACAGAAAGGGTAGATGACTTATTCAAGATCACACAATAAGTGCTAAGAGTGTCAAGAACTACAAGATGATGTCCCAGTTTTGAGCCAATATGCAATCGTAAATTCACAGTATTTCCCATAACCGTCCTGGTGTGGGAAGTCCAGCCTGTATTACTTTATTAGTAGAGTATTTGATTTTTGCCTTTTTCACAGGGAAGATGAACCCAGGAGGTCCTGCAGACCTTTGGGGATGCCAGAGAGCACTTTTTGTAAGAGTAAAGGCTTGTCTCACTGTTTGCCCTTTCTTTGACTGGGATCTGTGAGGGACTGTGCTCTGGAGCACCAAAAGAAGAGAGGACATGAGATCCTGACACATGGCTTGGGGTGCTATAAACCAGTCCTTGCTCTGGGCCTCTGAAAAAGTGCAGAGAGACTGTCAGAAATGGAGAGAGAGGTGGTGTGCAAGTAAGAAAAGAGGGGGCTGAAATGGTGGGAGAGAACAAGAAGGGAAGAAGGCAAGAAAAATATGTGAGCACAAGAGGTTCAAAGACATTCTTTGGCTGCTTCTGCCTCCTGTGCCTGTGCTGGCTCAGCCAGTGCCGGGGCCGTGAAGACCTCTCTTAATCTACATTTCCTTTTCCTCTTTCACTGGGAATGGAAGAGTCATGTGTAAGTGACCCTGCTCTCCCCCTCTTTCCCTCTCCATTTCCTTTCCCAGCAGCGTCTCTCTGGGATACGCAGCCATCTGGCTGTTTATTGCAGCGTGAGCTGAACTCTTAGATGTATCCTTTGGAATTCGGTCCTGGTTTAATGATTTCTCTATCATTTCTTTGCATTTTCTGTATGTCTCATTTGCGCCCCTGGAGCCACTGCTGCGTGAGTGCACTCTATCTTCTTGTATCCCATGTACTTTCATATTTCCTTTTCTCCCCAGAACTTCAACATTCCTGTTTTGTTTCTATTATTTTTATTCCAATTTTTTCTCACGTTTTCTCTGCTTCCTGTTAGCAGAGGGAGCACCATCCCACTCAGACAGTTGACTGAGCATGACGATCAGCCTCCCTCCTGCTCTAATCCCATCCATCCTGGGTCAAGACACTGACCTCAGAGGCATTGCTGGAGGCGGAAAGGGAAGATGCAAATGATTCCAGAGGAAGTTCAGCCTTGAAGTTCAGCACTGGGATAATGAGCAAGAATCCTTAGCTTCTCTCCCTTTGTGCTATGAGTAAAATGCACAGTACAGTCTACTTAACTCCTTCACTTCCAGGAGCAAGCAAAGATGCTGTTAAAAAGATAGGGAAATAAAAAAGAACATCTTTCACCTATTCTGTATTGGTTAGGGAGCATGAGGTACTGAGAGTATAATCACAGAATCTTCCTAGATGAAACTCCTCTCTGTTCAGCCAGGCTGGTCTTCTTTGCCACCAGCATGACTTACAGCACACAGGGACAGCCTGCTCCTGCGCCTTTAAGACTTCCTTCTTAAATAGTGTCCAGCCTTCCTGGACTCCTACACCCTTCAGGACTGTCTACCAAGGGACTCTGTCAATCAGTGTCCTAAACAAGTCTGCCTTTCTTAAGTCCAAGGTGGCAGTTCTGCTGCCCCCCCTCCTTACTTCTCTAAGAATGGAGAACTCAATCATTTTGCGATCGCTGTGCCCTAGTCGATCTCCCACCGTCACATCACCCACCAGTCCTTCTCTGTTCACAAAGAACAGGTCCAGCAGGGCACCTTCCCTGGTGGGTTCACTCACCAGCTGAGTAAGGAAGTTGTCCTTGACACTCTAGGAACCTCCAGGACTGTTCCCTCTCTGCTGTGTTGTATTTCCAGCAGACATCTGGGAAGTTGAAGTCCGCCACAAGGGCAAGCGATCACAAGATTTCTCCCAGCTGCTTGTAGAAAGTTTCATCTACCTCTCTGTCCTGATTGGTGGTCTATAACAGACTCCCACCACAACATCAGCCTTGTTGGCCTTCCCCCCGATTCTGAGCCATAGACACTCAACCATATCATTGCTGTGATTGAGTTCTAAACATTCGTAACTGTCCCTAACATACAGGGCCAGCCCACCACCTCTCCTTCCTCGCCTATCCCTTCTGAAGAGCTTGTAGCCATTGATTGCCGCACTCCATTCACACGAGGCATGCCACCATGTTTCTGTGATGGCTATTATATCATAGTTTTCCTGGTGCACCATGGCTTCTAGCTCCTTCTGTTTGTTGCCCATGCTATGTGCATTAGCGTAGATGCACTTCAGTTGGGCTAATGTTCCTGACACTACTTTATGAGTGGAAACCCCAGTTCCTACCTGATTGTTCTCAGGTTTTTCCATGGCTTCTAACCCATCAATAACCCTTCCATCTTTACTGCCGCATCAATCTCCAGCCCCTACCTCCACTGAGACAGAATAACAAGGGTCCTCGCTAGCTCGCCATCCTGCAAACCCTGGCATGCTCCCCCTGGACTTATTTCTAGCAGGCCCAGTTACATCCCCTTACAATCTAGTTTAAAGCTCTTCCAATGACCCCTGCTAATTCTTGCCCCAGGATCCTTTTCCCCTTCTGAGACAGGTGTCCCCCATCTGTTGCCAGTAGGCCCAGTGCCATATAGACATCCCCATGATCAAAAAAACCAGAACTCCACCAATGGCACCAGCCTCTGAGCCACATGTTAATCAGTTCTATCTTCCTGTTCCTTTCCCTCCCTACCCCTGAAGGGATTGAGGAAAAAAAACTACCTGTGCACCAGAACCTTCAACCAGTCATCCCAGTGCCCTGAAGTCCTTTCTAATTGCCTTTAGACTTCTGTCCACAACCTCATCACTTCCAAGTTGCATAAGCAGCAGCGGGTAATAATCATCAGTGCACTGTACCAGACCAGGGAGTTTCCTGGTGATGTCCCTGACATGGGCCCCAGGGAGGCAGCAGACTTCCCTGTGGGACAGATCTGGTTGGCACATGGGGCCCTCTGTTCCCCTTAGAAAGGAATTGCCCACAATTACCCTCCTTTTCTTTTTAACCATAGAAGTCCTAATGCATGGGGCTGGCTGGCTCGCCCTTGGCAACCCCCCACATGGGCCTTCCTCTGTGTCCTCATTCACCTGGCCCTCAAGATCCAGAGCCTCATACCTGTTGTGTAAGGGCAACTGGGAAGGTGAGGGAGGCTGGGCAGGGTTTTGCCTGCCTCCCCAAGCAGGGACCTGTTTCCATTCGTCCTCATCTCTTACATCCCTTCCTTCTGCCTGATGGCAAGAGGAGAGGGCATCCTCTGCTACTTGTGGAGCCTCAGTCTGCTCCCTTGGCCTCAGGCTGTGGCTCCACCAATCCATCTCTCACACTCCCTGATACTCCTTAACCTTTCCACCTCCTCTTTCAGTTCTGCCACCATGCTGAGCAGATCATTCACCTGCTCACAGCACACACAGGCGTTGCCTTTGCTGCCCACCAGTACAAGGGGCAGGCTCAGGCACTCCCTGCAGCCAGAGACCTGCAAGGCTGCATGGTTGTGTGGGAGCTGCATTTGAGTTGCAGCATTCCTTCTAGCAACAGCTTTTGGCCGAGTGGTAACCATGGTTGGGTCCTCTTCTGGGAGGGCAATGACTACTGGTTTTTCCTCTCAAAACAGGAGGGGAAACAGTTACTACCAATTGATCTTACCTCTTGAGCTGGCAGCGCTCTCAGCACCCTGCCCGCACACCCTTCTACACAACAGATGCCTGTTTGCCGCTCTGGCTCTGTGGGCTCCTGGGTGACCCCCTGGGTGACGCACACACCATGTGTGAATTACTTCACCAATGGTGAAGTAGAAGTCTGTCCAGGGTACTTTCATACTCCTTTCCTCTTACAGGATATCTCAGAAAATAATCTTAACCATACAGCTGCTGCAAATAGATGTCTTAATGGACTTCTCATGAAAGAATGGATTGATGCTGCAGAATAAAGTCTTCATTTGTGTCTGGTGGTGAGATAAACTATGAACACTGTAGGGCTATTTTTTAGGATCTTCGAGTATTTAAGACTTTTCCTTTTTATTTCATTCCTCTTGCTGTAACAGTGAACTTCCCATAGTTGTTTGCTTGTGCTGGACGCCATCAGGGCAGGGCTGAAGATAAAGCTGATGCTTCTCGTACCATCACAAGTGTTACATGTGACAAGTAGCATGCAGAGATGGTGTGCTGGGATCTGTGCCGATGAGGTTGAATGGCCACCGACAGCCTCACAGTGGCAAAGGATATGGACCCAGAATAATTAAACAACTGTGTCTCATTGCAGCTCATGACAGCTTCCAGATGCTGCTGTAAGTGATTCCAGATGCATTCTTCAGAACCTCTGGTTGTTGAGAGCATCCATGTATTAGGAGGGCGAGAGCTACACCCTCTTCCAGGGATGCGTATGGCACCCTTGTCTTTTTCTTTTAGACTTGCGTGGTGGGGGTGAGATCAGCAGCATTCAAGAGTACACCCAAAGGGCAAAGCCTTTTACACATCCCTTCAGTAACTGTCCTTTCAAGAGCTCACACAGGTGCACAGCTGTGCAGTTGACCAAGGCACAAAGGATTGTCTCTGTATATTGCCTCTAAAACGATTTTCTTCCGTATGCACAATTACTTTTTCAGGGCCCACTGTCTCCCACAGTGGAAGATGGGAGTGGGAGACACACAATCCCAAAGGGACCATACTGATTATCTTGTCTAACAGTACAGGGCAGGGAATTTCTCTCGGTTATTCTGGTGTCTGGCCTGATACCTCCCCCTGCTGTTCCTTGCCTGTTTGGCACTCAGCATCCAGCTCCATCCCAGCTCTCGTTCACTCCTGCTGAAGAGTAACAGAAGTGCTATTCATGCTCGTTCACGCCCCTTCACTATGCAAACCATCTGGTACCAACCAGGCAGGCAGTTTTACCAAGGTGTGTGGAGACTAGCAGTATTCCCTCTAACTTCTGCGCAGGAGCTGCTAGGGTAGGAAAGGTGTTATGTTGTCTATAGGGGTGCCCCCAGAGAAACAGAAAAAAATTAGATTGTGAAATCTTGGTGAAAGGGACAGCTTTTATTGCAGGGTGACTCAGCATCCAGCACAAGGGGCGCTCATCCCAGCTGCGTGCCATCCTTTTAAAAGTAACTATTGCTTTCCAAAATAAAAATAGCTATAATAGTAATAACAGCAGAGTGGGAAAGGCAGACAAATGAGAGGTAGAAGAGGGCACGCAGTGATGGTTTTGCCCATCATGGTACAGATGTTCAGCCTGAACTCTCCAGCAAAGCTCAGGGACATTTTTGTCTTATTTTCTCAGGTTTCCTTGCCTTGAGATAGTGCTCTTGGCTCACATTGCAGCAGTCAGAGGTGATGCTTGTGTGCTGGCTCTGAGGCTCTGCCCTGGAGCATTGCCATCTGGTGGTCTTCTTTTGGAAAAGCACGGCTGTCGTGAGTGGTGAACTGGCGTATTGCAACCCTCCCTTTACCGGTGCAGCTTGGCTCATCCCTGTTCCCTCTGGTACCTGAGCTGGTGTGACCCCTGGCAGGGCTGGAGTACATTTGCTAACTCCAGGCCAGCCAGACTAGGGAGCCAAGCTGGACGTTTTAAAATGGCTTTCCAGTGATGAGTGTACTTTTTTTTTTACATATGATTAATGCTGCTCTGTGCAAGAGTATGCAAAATTATAGGTGTTTTTTTAAATACACACTTTTATAAGTGCACTAAAAAGCAAAATAATTAGTAAAAGTTGTAATATGAGAAATCAAATGCCAGACAGTCTTATTAAATGAACACTTAGATGCTAACAGTGAATGCATTCAAATTAGATGCCATTTTGTAGTGGCACATCTCAGCAGATGGGTGAATTCTGTGTTTCAGGGTGCCACCAAATGAAGGCTTTGTGGACGCTTTCCTGAAGATGCTGTTTCATCCCCAGATTACTAACCAGAACAGTTCAAGGACATCTGCGTTGAGCCATCTGGATAACTTTATGGTACCTGCTTTAACTCTATGAATGTGTTGCTCCTGCTTAGTAGGGAGGCTGACTTGAATAATGGGAAGAGAAGGCTGGACTGGGGTTCAGATTACATGGGTTATACTTCTGTCCATGGGAGAAAGTGGATGGCGGTCATTAAGATGAGACTAGATAGCCTTGTCTATATACATTTGTTTAGAAACATAGTTATACTGGTGCAACATGAGAGTACTGTATCTGTTACAGTGAAGTTGACTGTAATGGTTTAGTTTTTAGCTGCAAATGTACTGCTATAACCCGACTTGGTCCATGCAAATTGTAAATCAGACAGTGCCCACCCACAGTTTTACAGTGGTTTTCGGAAAAAAATCATACTTTGACTTAAAGCTGACGAACTCGGTGTGGACTGAGTTGGAGCAAAGACTTCCGTGTTCTCTTTCTGGGACCCATGGATGTGATTCATGAGCCTGTTCTTGTCTGTGATGAAGAACTACCCGGGAATATGGATATGCAAGATATTCCTGATAGGCAGGAACTAAAAAGCTGGTAGTGACTTAGGAACAGAAGAAAGAAAAGACCTATAATTAGACAAGATGGTTTCTATAACAAGCATGCAAGACTCATCCCAGTCCCATTCCCCCATTTTACACGGCAGGCAAAAAAGTCTGTATCTAACACTGTGTTACTGTGAGCCTATTGCACCTTAAGAGTTTTAATAACTTTGAGCAGAAGGATGCAGACCTTGGCTATGATTTTATTTGGTCCAGCTGGTAAACCTGTCCTTGGCTTGTCAGGAGACAAGGGAAAATGCTCTATTTAGATGAGTAGAGGTCCTGCAGAGAAGGACGATGACACAAGACATCTGGTTGCATTTGGAGTGCTGCCCTGCAAATCACTCCTATTTCCCTAGACAAATCTCATCCCTCATCTTTGCCTCCAATTCCCCACATGTAAAGAAAATGATAGTGTTGTGTGATCTGAGGATGCTGTGAGAGTGAATCCACTAGTACTTGTAGAGCACTTAGATTCTGTGGTAACATGCTCAAAGAAAAGCCAACCAATAAAGAAAGTGATGAATAGCAGAGGCCAATATAAACCATTTCTTGGATGTGGTACAACACAGTTTTAATGACTCATGGTCTCGTGCAGTGTAAGATAACACCATCATTTCTGATAGAACAATAGTTTTATATTGCGTCATGCATCAAGAGCTCACAGACATACTTAAGAAAGACAGTTTTATGTTTTATACAAGTTTGCTTTGCAGCTTTCTGCCCCTCTGCTTCATAAAGAATTAAGGGGGGTTTATTCTAACTTTGCAGCAAAGCCAGTGTTTCTTCCTGAAGATTAGTAATTAGATCCTGTGGCAGCACTTAGATATTTTGATGGTGGGTCCTTTAAAAGCATCTTAGATTAGATAGTCAGATAGGAATGCATGATAATAAACTGAGCAGACAGGGCCATGTGCTGAGTTACTCGTTATCACTTCAATCCATTTTGAATTGTGTGAACATGCCGACACTAAAAAGGGAAAAAAGTAAAGCGGGCTTCTTAAAAATAATCCTTTTTTTCTCTCCATAATTGATTATATACATATGTTACTGTAGAACAATTCAGAAGAAAGGACAAGGAATACAACATTTTATCCTTGCCCATCTTTTGCAACTTCAAATACATACAACAATACTCTGAAAGTCTAAATTACTTTGTTAAAAACTTTGTTAATGGGCCATCCATGAAATACCAGCTCGGACAGTAGTGAGTCAGGCTGTGTTTCAGAAGACTTCAGTTGGAGCTCTGCTGCCTCCAAACACAGGATTGGGCATTTATAGAGGGGAACCTGATCCCAGAAAGGCACCGCAGGATGCCATTCACAGTTATGATTAGAAATGTCCCAGGAATGCATGGGGAAGGATGAGTGTACAGTCTGCCTTAGATAGTGCCAGCATGGTCTCTAGCTCTCTCAGAAGTGGCCAGATGGTATTGTCTTTTTTTCCCAGTGATTTTGATTCGATAAGGTCATCTTTTCCATGTGCTTAATGGTAACAGCTCATTCACTCAGTCTGACTGCAGAGGACCTGGGAGAGGGGAAACATCTGACTCGAATATTTTCTGTGGGATTCTTTGAGGATTTGCTGCTGACCCCATTCCAAAGTGCTGGCATGCAACAGCCTACTGCACCGCTCCAACAAGCGAGGAACAACATAGGGACACCACCCAGGAACTTTTCAGCCTGATATCCAAATTTCCACTCCCATCTATTTCCAAGCTCTCCAACTGGCCTCTGGCAACTAAAGAATCACTACAAGAGTCTTCTCTCTCACCAGTGTAGTAATTGTAAAGCTTTGAGATCATTGTGCAGATGCATAACACCACTGCAGCACTACTAATACAGTTACTAGGGTTAAGTTAGCCAACAAGTTACTGGCCGAGTTTAATTCCTTTGGCTATTTGTCAGTTATCTCCAGATAGGGTTTGATTATTTTGTCTCCTGACATGCAGACTTTGCGATTTGTCTGACATACATAGCTTGGAGCTTTATTCACAAGGAGCCTTAACTCAGCCTTGGATTAATATATTTTATTTCTTTAATTTAAATCCTGTTTTTAAAAAGGACTTGCAACTGCAAATTTTGCCAGAAGAGGGAACTGTAGCTCCATCTCCCAACAGCTGCTGTAGCACAACTGGCAGGCACATACTTATTAAAAACTTTGGATTCAGTTAGTCCTTTCCCTCTTTCTCTTGAGGCAGCTGCTGGAAAGAACTCTTGGTAACATTCAGAGTGTATTAATTATTCTATTAGATCAGTTTTACCAAAACCCAATGATCTAAAAATCACATCAGGTCTGAAGGGACTTTTAAGTGCTCATTTAAAATCATGAAGTTATTATTACAGATGCTGCTTGAAAGAAGCATCTTGTGCTTTTTTGTTCAGTCTTTTGGTGGTTTAGTTTCTCAGCAGTCAGAATTTATCTGACAGAGATGTGATTATATTTCTAGTAACATAACTCAAGAAGCTGGGACTTTAAGAGTGTTAGCACTACAAATCTTGCAAGGAATTATGAGCCCTCCAGACCTCAACACTGCTGGGTACCTGAAGAGACTATTGGGTGAGGCTACATGTCATAGACATTTATCAAGACGCAGGCCTCACATGTAAGGTTTCTTCGTTTCAGTTGTGCATGCAGTTCTCCAGAGAGCTGTCTAAGCAGAGAACAGCAACAAAAAAAGCTAGGGGTGTGTTGCAACTTTTCTGGGGTCACAGGGCTGGCAAGTGGCAGAGCCAGGAATTGCATCCATCTCCCGAGTTGTTGGCAGATGGCACTGTGCCTTCCCAGGGCACAGCAATGATCATTTATTAGTGTTCAGTTTAGCAACAGGTCAATTATCTGTCTCTCCAGCTTTTTACTTCTCCATCCCCTTCCTTCACACAGAATCTCAAACCACAACAAATTCTGTACCTCTTTTGGGGGAAGAGAACCCTTCAGGGAAACTCACAGCCTTAAATGTAATGGAAACATTTGCTAATGAATGAGCCTTCATTATACACATTACAAGGAAACACTTAATTGACAGTGGCCACCGGATAACAGGGTTTAATTAATAAATCTAGGTGGCGTCATATACACCACAGGAAGGGATTACAGGGGTTAATGTGTCTGTCTGTTGGACTTTTATGGAAGAGTTGTGTTGCCTGCCTTTTAACATGAATAACCCGCATGTCTGACCCAACACTTGCAAAAGGGAGAGTCAATTGGTCATGAGAACACAGCAGCCCCGTCTGGATGTTTGAACGTGGGCTGGATGGCATCTGAGGCTGAAGCAGACCAAAGGCACACTTCTTTTCTTGCCTCTTTAGCCAGTATCTGCGTTTCCATGGTGCTATCTATTCTAACCACACACACCACCTTGTGTTTGGCAAACAATCTTCTCAAACTTGGCATTTTAATGACCAGTTCATTAGTGCCTCAGACAGTCTGTCAGCACCCACCACAATACTAGCAAGCTTTAGCAGCAGGATATGCAGAACAGGGATTCTCAGCTGATGGATATTGATACCTTCACTGAAAAATTAACAGAGCTGTGCTGACCTGCCTCCACCTACCACTAATGCAGTGACTCTATATCCATTGGGAAGCAAGGCTCTGGAGATCCCACTAAAGTCTGCCCCAAAGGACAGGCTGCTGTTACTCTGACCTGCAAGCTGCTCTTCAAGTTTGCAGTGCAGTGTGAAAAGGTCAGAAAGAGTCCAGGACTTCTAATCAGTCTGTCTTCTGATAACATTGTCATCCTCTTCTATTTGCATGTATATAGAACCATTAAAGTGCTCATTTTAGAGCTGAGAGCATTTAATTTTTTTTGTAAAGCGCAGTGGGGCACTGCTCACAAACACTCTACCTTTACCCACTCTGCAGATTGCACAGGGGCTAGTCACCAATTCCCCAAAATTCCTTGCAGGGGAGACAGAAAGCAGCAGCTGACAACATGTACCTTTGCCCAAGAGACCTGTATCTCCTGATATAAGTTGGCTAAGCCCTGCAGAAGCAAACAGAACCAGCCTGACTTATCCCAGCCCACAATCCAGGCTGCATATCTACTCTTACTTATGTGTACAAAGTGACAACTGGGCACTAGATGAACAAAACTGCTCTCTGCTTGAAGTAGTGCCTCATATCAAGAGAGCCCTTTGGATGATGGAAGAGTTGTTTGTACTCCTCTACACAGGAGCATCTTGTAGCAATGTGGCCATACCAGTTCTGCTCAAAACAATTAAGAACAGAAAACCCTTTAACCTGCTCTTTGCCTTTCCCAACAATCATTTGTGGCTTACCAGTACATCTTAAATCACTGTTCTTTGCCTGATTGAGGCTGTCATTGTCATGCCTTTACTATATATATCTAAAAAACACACTGGAAGTTTAAAGGAGCAACTTTTCACAAGGATGCTGCTGTAACCTCAGAGCAGGTCTTTATTTGTTAAGCAATCACTTATCCTGATTCAACCAAGAGAACAGTTGGACCATAGAGACCTAATTAGCTGGTAATTATTCTCAAGCTTTGCCTCATCTGGATCACAAAACAGATCTTTATCCAGTGTCAATTTAGTCCCATTGCAGACAATGGAAAGAGATTATCTGTTAGACTGGATCCTGTTCACAATCCCAATATTCTGGAAGACCCTGGGAGTATTCCCACTCATGTCTGCAGAAACATAGCAGCTAACAGCAAGCGTTAAGTGGAAGACTGAAATGAATGTAGTATGCCAGCAATGATGTTTATCAGTCAAAGAAGCAGCACAAAAAGAAGGACACAGACCAGCTACTGGAGGTAGCCCTCTGCTTCCCGCCCCATCTTCCCTAGCCAGGCCCCTCCATGCAACAGTATTCAAGTCTCCTCCTCTTTCCTATTTGCTTCTTATCTCTCACACCTCCTTTCATGCTTCCAATGCCCAAGTGCCCTCAGCTCCCCCATCTTGCTTTCTGTTAAAGCATCCACAAGCTGCTTGGATTATGGGCAAAGCTAAGGCAGGAGGCTGTCCTCCTGGAATGGACTGAGAGCTGCCATAAGCTGGTTGCTGCACATGAAGTTGATAGCTTGCTTTTCTCTGCAAGGTTAGCTCTGCTTACTGGTGTCTAAAGCATGGCCTTGAGTTTGGAATTAGTTGTACATCAGATGTCCACATTCAGGCATTACACCAAGACAAACACCTGCTAGTTTACTGTCAAGCTTTCCAGCTCGTGACGCTATTACCATTTCTTGTCAGCCCCATCCTTCTCACCCCAGCTGCCCAACCATGTCTGCCCAGGATTTTTTCTTCTGAAAGAATTGTAGCAAAGATGCTGTATGTTTCCTTTATATTATTTGTTGTTCTACCCTATGATATAAGGGAAGAAGGCCTATTTCTGTCAGTCTAGCAGCAGACATCTCACTGTAAAAGAACAGGCTAAAGTAAGCTGCTTCATTACTGATTGTCATTAACAGGCTATGAATTAGTAGTAGTAAGTTGAAAAGAGTTTGACTTACTATGAGAAGTTTTATATCTTGGTTTACTCTCTAGCTGCAGCTGAATCATTTCTTCCTGCTTACTTAAAGGAAGACTTTCCATAAGCCTAACTCTTCTTCCATGTGACAATGTTCATACCTACTTTAATGCTTTTATTTTCCTGTGCATTTATCATTCTTCTATACTTTAGATCTATAACTGTGATAAATAATGATTTTCTTTAAAATACAAAGCACAGAATAGAACACAGAAGAATTAAGACCAAGGAGTCTCAGAGTGCTCCCTGACCCTTGTTAGCTCATAAGGGACATTCTTATCTACAAGAGGGATCCATAGCTGATGAAAGTAAAGTTTGATGTGAGTTAGTAAGGCTTGAGAAACTAAGTCTTGGAAGATTTCTTTCAGTGCTAATAGACACAACATTTGCTTGAAAGTGAAAATTGAGACAACAAAAAAGAAAAGAGAACACTCCGTATAATAAAACGTAGGCTGCAGTAAAGTGTCCTTACCGTAAGATTTTAGGCTTCTTTTCTTCATGGTGTCCTTTTAGGCCAACATTATGCAGTCATTGTCCATAGAGACTATTTCAATCTTGACCTTACCTATTCTAACAGTGAGAACACTTTGCTTTCACATCCTGAGACTAATATAGAGCTGCCACCACAGCACAACCAACAACCATAACTATTACAACTCCCTCTAAGGCCATCCTGTCCCCTTTTTATAGCACAGAAGGCACTTAGCACAATGTCTCCTAATTAGTGCTTGCAGGTGGAAATGCAAGGGCGTGGGCAGCCTTCCTTTCTTATAAAAGGGGGTAGATGAGCTTTTCTTCTGCTTTAGCTATGGTTTTCTTTTCCTTTTCTTCCTTATATCAGGGAGACTTTCAGAGCCAAACAGGAAGGAGGGCATTGTCTCAACTCTGGTAAGATGATAATAAGAAAATAATAGGAATTAAGGGAATAAAACAGTGCTAAGCTATAAAGAATTTTGAATGTAAAGTGTTAGTGTAGTAAGTAGGAAGAGATGTTAATGGCAGATTGGTGGCAAAGTGGCAGATAAGTCTATAAAGCTTTTTTTTTCCTGTATTGAAGATGTTGATTACTGCTGTTGCTGTCCACAGCAAGCTGGAGAGTGGAACTTTATGTATCCTAGGAAACTTTTGAAATAGGTGAAAGATGAGTAGTTCTTGCTTGTGAACAGACATGACCAAAATCTGTGCAGTCTGAGTTAAGCCCTCAATGAAAGACACTGTGCCTATGATCAGTTAGCAGCTAATACCAGGCTTGGGGCTCCCAGAAGCAGAAAGGTCCCTGGCATTAGGGATTAAGGCCTTTGAGAATGCCATTGGAAAAGAGCTGTTGAGAGCATTTTTGAGAGAGCAGGCAAGGAAACAAGTAATGGTGAGAAGACAAACAGCTCCAGGTGAAGTATAAAGCGGAGATTATGGGCAGAAAAATGGGACATCTGAGTCAAGGAGCTTGGAGGCCCTTCTTAATTGTGAGGGGATTGGACATATGTACCAGTTGTTTCATGTTCTACTCCCACACTTACATTGATAAAACAGTAAAAGCTCTGTGGCTTAACCATTGGCACCAGGGTCTTAACAGCTATGTGTATTTTAATGTCCTAATTATACTGGATGGCAATTGAATTATAGTTGGTTTCTCCCTGTTCCTCATGGGCACTAGCTGTTTTGTCTGAGCCCTAGGCTGGGGGCAGGGCTTGTCCCTGCACGGTGCTGGGATCATCTAAAAAGCTCTATCTGAAAACATGTTGCAGCAAACAGAAGGGAAGTGAGGCAGAACCAGTTATTGTGGAGGTGAGCAGTGGCACAACCTGATTGATTGCAGATTCCTGTGGGTGCCTTGGCTGCTGTTAAGCAATCCAGAGTGTGACAGATTTGCTTCCAGAACAGCACTGGTGCAGACAGGTCATTTTTCAGGGCCAAATCTTTTAGTCCAAGGCTACTCTGAGGGATTTGGTGTTACAAGTAGTCTTGACTGAGCTGGGGTTGATGAATGTGAGTGTACTGTAGGCAGCCCAGCTGTCTGTGCAGAGTCCCCCAAATACAGTGCTCCTGGAGCTGTGTGCTAGTTCCTAGCTGATGTTGAAATACCTGGCTGCTGCAACCCAGGCAACAAATCCTTCTGGGGATGGCATTGTTCTTCAACCCTGGCTGTGAAATTGATTCCTGAGCTGTTCCATAGGTAGGAACTTTATGCAGGCTTTGTGGCGGGTTGAGAAAGAACACTGAGCATCGTAGGTAGCCAAATTAGGCCCTTCTAATAGGAGGGAGACTCCCCTCTGTCTTTTGAGCACCAAACCCTGCCTTGACTGGCTTCCATGCATGCAGTAAGCCCTTTGCCTGCGAGCAGGCTACCTCAGAAGAGTAAATTTGGCCAGAACCGCTAAAAGGGGTTTTTCACTGCAGCTGAGGTTTTGCTCCTTCCTTGTTTAGAAGGAATGAATCTATTTATAGGCACGATCAGGCTCTGCTTCTTGGAAATCTCTCTGCCCTTCTCTTAGCAAGAGGCAATGAAAGTCTCAGCCTTACCTGTGAACTCTAAGGGCCCAGCAGTGTTGCAGTAAATTCTGGTATGCTCTGTTATTTATTGACTCCTAGAGCACCTAGATCTCCTTATTTGTCCTTGTAGTAATTAAGTGTGACTCTGTCTACACTAGTGAATTGCAGCAGCATGGTTCCTGGGTAAGTGAAGAGCGAGACCTGGGCTCTTGTAGCGTACTGTGATAGCTGGGCTTCTTGCAGGCAATTCCTGAGACTCTGCAGCCTGCTTGGGAGGGAAAGCCTGAGCGGTTCATGTAGGACACATAGCGTCTGGGTTCTCTCTGGGGATGGTGGTCTTGGTTTGTTTTGAGTGGCTGTGCTAAGATCCATCTGCAGGTTTGAATTTGGGGTCCTGCAGAGCCCAGGCTGATGAAGGCTATCTAGAAACCATTTATAAAGATCAGTACTTGATGGCATCAATAACTCCCTCTGGGCTTCTTGCAGGCTGAGATAGTGGCAGATTGTCAAAATTACTTAATGTCCTGGAACACCACCCATTCCAGTATGAATAGGCTTCTTGTGTACAACTCACATGATCATGGTGTTTTTCTGGTGTCTCTATGGAGACTGGAGGCATTCTTCTGGTCTATTGGTTTGGGATCTCTTTTCTTCTCTGCTTTCAGGTAAACTGTCTTGTAGGAAAAAAGAAAACAAACAGATATAATCCTCGTGAATAATGAATAAAGCATCAGTCACAGAACACCAAAACATCCTGGCCCCTTTTATAGAAGGAGTTGGAAATATTTTGATTTTTCCTTTTTTAACATGCTACCATCCAGCTTGGCAGAGATTTAGCAAGCCTTGTGCAAAAAATAATTGGCCTTAGGCAAAGCTGGATAAAGCAGCATTCGCATGTGGATCCTCATCCAAATTAGGCTGGAGTATGGATTAAAGATTGAAGCAGTATTAGATTTGGGAAGCCTACCATGCCAAAAAATTGGGGGGGCTTTTTTAAGGTGTTCCAATCCCAAACACTCTCATTCTTATGAGATCAGATGCTGCTTCTTACTGTTGGCTCCAGTCCCTCTAGGAAAGTGGTTTAAATGAGATTTTTGTTACCTTGGCCGTATTAAAAAAGGTGTCTTGGTTTCCATTGGCATCCTGGAGGGAAGAGCAATGTGGGTAGGATGATGAGGAAGGACAGTTTTGCAGTGTGGAGTTCCCTGGAGAAATGGATGCATGGGGAAACCACTTTTTATTGTACCATTAGTATTTGGGATGAATAGTAGGGCACTGGGCTCATCTGTCTTGCCCAAACTGGACCCTCGGGTGTTGTGCTTAGGACAGCAGTAGGAACAGTTGCCTTCTGTGATATTCTCCAGGATTTTTTCCTCCCTCAGCAGTGGGCTTTTCTGTGACTGGTACGATCTGCTACCTCTGCTCCACAGCAAGTCCCATCGGTGTGTTTTACTGCTCAGGATGACACAGAATGCACCTTTGCATTCCTGGTTGCCGCTCCCAAACTCCTTATCCCTAGTTTACAAGTCCGGATTCTAGCCTCTTAGCTATAGCATGAAAAAACAAATCCCCACTTGCTGAAAGATGGCATATGCTTCTTGGCATAAACTCAGGTGTACGTGGTACCTATACAACACCCAGAAAATCAGAGCTACCCCATAAATATCTCTCTAAATGCCTTCAGTTCTGCCAGTGATTCTGTCTCAGGATTCATAATGATTTATTCTATCCGGTTTATGTTTGGTGCCCTGCGTAGTGGCAAGGCAACACCCCCGGTGAGCTCATGGAAACCACTCCAACCACCACTGCCAGTGGCAGGATCTGGTTTGATTTTTGGTAGCAATAGAGCCTAGGAAAGGAGAAGCTGCTCAGGTGGTGCAAAGAGCTAACTGGAAAAATAGCAAGATGCTGTCTCACAGCCCCCAGTGCTGTTGTGGGGGAAAAAATGAGATCACAAGAAGAAAATACTGGGATTTAGATTATGCTCTCCACCTGGAGAATGCACAATGTTGAGTGAGGTCTGGCTTCTGTCCTGAGGGTTAACAGAGGGAGCCTCTGCTTCAGTTTCTCTGCATGTAGATCTGAAACCATATCTGTATCTCCTTTCCAAGGGACTTTACAATCTGTGTGATGGGTTCTTTCTGGGTTGTGTGCACTGAGCCTGCTACCAGCACTGATAGAAACAACTAATATTAGTACTTTAAGCTAGAGTATCTTAACTAATTTTGGGGACTAGTCACTGGCTTCACTTACATAAGTACCATTATACTCTATTTCTAGATGATTCAAAGTTGGCTCTAAGCAAGGGAGACTAGGTTTAGGGCTTGTGGCAGAGCAACGAAGGTGTCCCAATTGATAGTTCAGCTTTCACAACAATGTTATTGAAGAACGTAACTCAAGCCTTGATTTATTCTGACCATGTCAAGGGGGCTACTTTATCGTTTTGCTGCCATAAGGCAAGGTCTGTCCATTAAGGGACAAAACCTGCTAGTGAAGCCAGGGCTGGTTTGGATCGCATAAATGCTGCAGCATCACAGTGGGAAAGGGGGAATAGGAGGAGAATCAGTTGGACTCAGAGTGAGGTCTGCTGATGCTCAAAGAGGCTGCAGACAGTTTTAAAGGTGACAGGAGAAGTAATGTAATTGTGAGGATTTGAGACAGACTCTGTAGCTTTGGGAGCTGGAAAGAAATTTCCAATGAAACTGCTGGACTTGGAGCAGTCCTATTCTGCAGTCACTTAGGCCAGGAGTGAAATTTGCTTGTAAAGATAAGCTGGAAGCAACAGCCTCCCTGAAGCCAATGGAGTGCGTGAGCATGTGCGATTACCTCTCTGCTCTGCGATTTCTATTACATCGCCCACTTGGGTGCCCAGTGGTATCATCTCACCATCTGCAAAGGGGCCAAAGTAAAGTTCAGAGTCAACAAACACTTCGGTTTCTCTTCCACCCTATGATGGGATCCAGCTTTTACAGAGGCCTTCCAGGAGATGGGGGAGAGAAAGACCCTGACTGACAGTCTCTCTTAAAAAAACATTTCTGTCAGGGGAACATAGAATGCTACAAGGCTCATTTGCTTTACCTTACGTGTGTATGTGTAGGGAGATTTTATGCTTTTTTCCTGGTTTTAAAACAAGCTTCTTAGACAATTCTATTTTGTCTGGCATCGGGAAGATACTAAAAGCCTCTTTACTTATGTGAGATGGATGCTGAGATCTTTTACTCAAAGGGACTCTCATGCTCCAAGACCTTTCATGCTGAGAGGACAAAGCCTCTGGATACGCTTCCCTCGAGCAAAACACTGGCCCAAATTGTGCCTCCCTGTTTCTAGCCACACGCGTGATTTTTTTCTATTCTGGATCAGGTATCAAGCCCAGTATCATGCTGAAAAAGGCATACACTTAAGATCAGAGTGTTGGTGTTTAACAGGATTGGTTATGTCTGTATGAATCTACTTTCAAAGGTGGTTGAATTTAACTGGAAAAAGGACTTTTCTAGTAATTAAGCATGGTAATGTCAGGGGGTACCTTGTGAAAGGTATCTTTACCCTTTTGATAAGGAAAAAGGAATTGAGAACAAGAACCAATGCAGTTTAAAGCTTTAGCACTTTTTTTGACAGAATGGGCACAAACCCTCCCAAGTTTTTTGCATTTTAAATTCTTCTTTAAATGTAAAAACTAGTGAGCTGAAGACCCACCAGACAATTCCTCTCCTTAGGCAAATGATCCCAGTGTGCTAGGCAATGTACAAATACAGGAGCGAGGAATCGCAACCAGCTAACTCTTCCCTGAGCAGAGCCAGGTACTTGGGTACTACTTAAATAACAAATTTAGTAATACAGCAGCAGCTTAATTCCTATGGCCTTAATCACCATCTTATCATAATGTTTGTGCTGGGACTAAACAAGTCTACTCTAAGGTGCTTAATCATTTTCCCGAGGTGCACAGCACCAGTGGGGTTCCAGTACTGCACGAAAAGTGCCTGGTAGCACAAATTGTCTCCAAATTAAAACAAATTGTCTCCAGAAACCCTAGTTGAGAAGGTCTCCTGCCGTATCTTTTCTGATTGAACGTGATTGCCCTCCTGGAGAATCTACTTTCAGTTCTCTGGCGGAGGGCTGAACTCCCTGCTCTCAGACATTAACAACCCGTTGCTGACTGACAGGCTCAGAGCACTGCTGTTTTCCTCCTCAGTTCTGATACTGGTTTTACAGACAACAAAATTTGCCTCAGCCAGTGAACTGCAGGATCCTGTCCCTTGGATTAATTCCCCCTTCCCTCTTGGAAAAGGGCATGTGCGGAAATACTGCTAACTTGCTGTCATGGTGCCGTTTGTTGAGTGCAGGTGCTGGGCTCCCGCACGCAAACTGCGTCAAGTCTTCTGCCCTCCAAACCTTTCCTAACATGCCTTTTGCTTTCCGCCCTCCCGTACGGCCCCATTTCTCAACTGCTAGAGAAACCTTGGGGAGAAGTGCTTATCAGTGAGGCTGTCCTACATGGGAAGAGTACTGGGGGCTCCAACAGCTGCTCAGGGTTTGAGTCCCCTTGGCAGATGTTTGCTATTCCAGCCACTTCATTAATGTTGGAAACAAAACCCCTGATTATTCCTGACCAAAGCACCCCCTTTTTGATTGACAGCCAGTGTGTGTTTCATACGACATAACCCACCGTATTGCTCTGGCTACTTCTTAAAAAAAAAATAAAAATTCATTAATAAAAGAAAGTTTCTAGAGAGGTGCCAGGGTATGCTAATCCCACCTGCCAGTTCATGCTCTGGGGAGGGCATCGGTGTTTCTAGAGCACAGGCAGAGGTGCCAGCCCCACATCTCTGGATATGCAGCCCTTCAGATGGGAGAAAGAAATGTTTAAAGATAAGCGGAGACTCTTGTCTTGCGGTCAGTTGTGTGCGTCTTAGGCGAGCCGACAGTTTTCTTCCCCTCTTGATTTCTGGGCTGGATCTAGTCAGGCTCATGGAAGACTCTGATTTCCAGCGCTTGCATTGCGTTCTCAATTTAGGAAACATTCCTCTGCTGTGTCTTGTCAGGTTTTGCGAAGCCAGTAAATGCAAAATGAATTTTGAGTGGGGGTAGGGGGGGCTTCAGCTACTGCCCAGCCACCGAGAAAACACGGTGGAGCAAAATGCCGTTCCCTGCTGGTTTCTGCTGTTTCAGGATTTAAATCAGTTGCTTGCTCAGGATATTGCTTCAGAAATATCCTTTGCAATAATTATCAGCAAGCGCTAATTGTTTGTTACTGGTAGTTATTTTGTTTTCTCAAAAAAAAAAAAGTCCGGAAAAGAAACAAAGAAAGTGTATTCCTAAAATGTTTTATGGCTGACTTAAGAAGTGAGTATTCATAAAGCTATATTCATAATGAAGGCAGCAAATCTCCTTAAATATTTGTAGTTTGTTCAGCAACAGCTTAAGTAATTTAAAAATTGTTATATCACCAGGGGGAAAAAAGTCCTTGAACTCCTTAGTGGTTGTTGTCATTCTAGTTAAATTCCTGTTTTTAAGATTGCTTTAGTTTCTCAAAATAAAATAAGTAAAACCATTTCCAACCAATTTATTTTAAATGAGAATGCCGTTTCAACGGCTCAATGAGCAAAACGCTCTGTTTTATCTTTGTTTTAATATAATTTGCTGGGCTGTGTTTTTTAAAACCATGTAATGAGTTTTTAAGAAAAAAGTTCAAAGGATATATCAAAAGTATTATATTTCCTTGCGTCTGCCTTCCAGTTTTGACAGTGTGCGGCCAATGCGAGTGTCTTTTTTTTTTTTGGTTTTAAGGCTGTCCAAATCAGCAAATGTATCTCAGTTTAAAGCCAAATGATACTTGTAATTTGAAAAAGAAATAGTGCTTTTACAAAAGAGATTAAAGATAGTTTGTAGATTTTTGAAGGCTTTTAAAAATATAGATCCATAAAATAAAGTTCCTTGAATTGTTTAGGAGTTTTAGGGTTGTTTCCTTCTGCAAAAACAGATAGAGTTTTCCAATAGAAAATAGGAGTTTACTACCACTTGGATCACCAAAGCATGAAAGCTAAATGGTGGCTGATAACATTTTGTAGATTATATCTAAATCCTTGCATGAAGCCTCCAAATAATTTTTTTTTGGGGGGGGTGGCACATTTCCCTAATGACCCTTTCTTTACCCGTTTAAAGTTTGCGGCCACAAGTAATTGCGAGCTGCTGTGGCTTCTGGAAAACCATGCACCAACCGGCTGAAATGGGGAAGACTCCTCCTGATCCGCCTTCCCCTGAATAAGGTGTCCCGGTGATTCCTGTGCTAAACCATGCTGACTCCAAACGGGGTGCGGTGCAATTTCTCAGCGGGCAAAAAATCCCCGTTTGGGAGCCTTCCTCCCTGCAAATCAGGGGAACTGCTGCAGAGAGGCCACAGAGCGGAGAAATAAAACTCAGGGCTCAGCGCGGGAGGAAAAACAGCTTTGGCAGAGAGGGGGAAATCTCAGCACCCCATGCGCTGCCCCGGTGGGCTGCCGGGGGTCTGGCCTCAGCAGAAGGGGCTCAAAGCTCAGCTTTGCAAAAATCCAGCTGAGATAAGCAGCGATCTGCCAGTAAATCATCTCGGGCTGAGTAATGCCGCTCCGGAGAAGGCAGCGTTTGCTTCGGCAAGGCACCTATAAATAGGAATTTATTTATTTTTTTTCCCCCAGCCGCTCTCCAGCACTTGGCTGGGGAATAGATTTGATGCCGATCGGAGAAAGCTTCAGGGGCTCCGGTAAGAAGCGCTCTCCCGTTGGCAGCCTGCGTTTGCGGGATGTGCGCTTTTAATTTTTTTTAAAGTAATTACAGGCTAGAGAATAGGGGGGGGGAGGTTGAGAGAGAAGAAAGGAGGGGGGGGGAAGCCAGTCCCAATCTGGAACCTTTCCAAATAAAAAAAAAAAAAAGGAAAGAAAGACGCACACCCCAGTATCTTAAAATAGCGAGCGGGGAGGGGAGAGGCTGGGCGGGATCCTCCCCGCCGGGCGCGGGGTGACAATGGTGCTGGCCGGGGAGCAGCGGGCGCCCTGATTGACAGCCGGAGCCTCCTAAAAAAGGCCGCGGAGAGATGCTTATCGCCAGGTTTATATAGCGGGGGCGCGGAGCAGGCAGCGGGGAGGCGGCGGCGGCAGCAGCAGCAGCGGCGGCGGCAGGAGCCGGGGCAGCGCTCGGAGGCGGCGGCGGCGGCGGGGAGGGGGGGCCCATGCCCGGCCGCCCGCCGCTCTGGCAGCCCCCGCAGCCCCGGGGCCGGCGGGCCGCCCCGCCATGCACTGCCAGCCCCAGCCGCGGCTCGCCGCGCCCGGCCGGCCCAAGGCAGGCAGGAGGCGCTACAAGACCTTCATGATCGACGAGATCCTCTCCAAGGAGACCTGCGATTACTTCGAGAAACTTTCCCTCTACTCCGTCTGCCCGTCCCTCCTGGTCCGGCCCAAGCCGCTGCACTCCTGCGCCGGTAAGCCCGCGCCCCGGAGCCGTGGGAATGCGGGGATGCTCTCCCGAAGGAATGCGGGGATGCTCTCCCGAGGGAATCGGGGCTCGGGGGATGCGCCGGGGTGCGCGGGTTTGCAAGCCGAGCCTCTCCCACCTTGGTTGGGGCCAACAAACTCCCGCACGTCCCGCTCCTCCCAAGCGGAGGCTCCCCCAAATCCAGCCCCGAACCCGAGTTTTCACACCCGGTCCCCAACGGAGGGGTTTGCGTTTGCTCCTGCTCCCTGTGTTTTCCAGGGAAGCAGGGGGGAGATGTCATTTAATAAATCTTCAGGGCCACATTGCTAATCTCAGGGCACGGTGGTGGGATTCAGCTTTGATCTTCCTCGGGGTGTTCACAAATAAATAACCGATGCAAATGATAACGAGTTACCAGGAGCGCAAGTCCTCCGGTAGAAAGCGGCCTCGGTCGTGTGCTCGTGGAAACCACTGGTGGGTTTTTTTTTATTGCCATCTGTGGGAGTACAAAGAAATTAATCGAAAATTTGAAAAAGGAGAAAAACTCCTGTTGAGGCACATAATTTTCTACCCTAAATTCTCCCCTTCTGTGAAACAAGTTAGATTTCTAACAGAAGATGTGAAAATATTTGTGTTGATTTTGCGGACATAGACACCACAAATAAATACTTACAAACCGATCTCTGTCCTGAAGACATACTACTGGTTTTAATGTAACAAAAGGAATGATTGGGTCTTGACCATGGGCATTATTAAATTTCACAAACAGACTGGTCTAATGTGAGCTTTTAAAAATCCACATTAAAAGTAAAAATATCATTCTTATAATGCATTCCAGATTTTAAAAAAGAAAAACAAAATCCCGCTTTTTCTGGTGAAGTAGTCAGTTTTCCAAATTTATATTCTTCCCATAAGGCCACATTTCCAGCGGTGACACCTAATGTCTTAACAGAATCGGATGATGAAACTGAAACTTAAAAATATGTTCTTCAAAAAGTTTGAACTATTAAACATATTTGTGAAGGACTAATTCCCGGTAAAATAATACATATTTCAAGGTCATAAAATTCTATTTTTCCTCTTTCCTGGGTATGTTCATTTTGCATTTGTATTAAGTTGTGTTTAAAAATTCAAGACCTGCACTTTGGCTTAGGTTTGGTGTTTTGTTTTTAATGCTTTGCTGAATATAAATAAGAAGAAACTTTTCAGGTCTTCATGGAGCTGTGCTAATATCAAACTTGCTGTTAGGGTATCCTTAGAGTTTGACGAGTAGAGTAAATCCTTGGTCTTCCTCCAATCTCAATATTTATTTTGTAAATACTTATAATTAAAGATCCAGAAGTGATTAGGAGGCTGGATTGGAATTAAGACCCACAATGACCGACTTTTCGAAGAGGTTACATGCGTAGTGTGATCCTCATTCAACATTTATTTCTTCCGACTGATTTGTGCGTGACGTTCCTTGCCTTCTTTAACTAATCGCTGACATATTTTTGTACAAGATCTGGTTGTTAATCAAGATATTGCTGACAAGGGAATTTTTCAGAGCTGATTCCTCCTTACTGCATAGACAGTGAAATTGGGAGCTTGGCCGAAATAGGCATGAACGTCCCAAATGGGTTCAGTGCGTGGGAGCTTGCAGTTTGCGGAGAGGGCCCAATTCTGTACACATCAGCGTCAAGGGCATGACTTCCACAGACCTTGGTCTGCCGGGAAGAGGAGAGAGATTTCTGTCTCCCTTTGGACAGAAAGAGGAAGCAATAGAAAAGAAAGCTCCCTTTAGCACCCGAAAGGAATATTCACCTGAATATTTACCGACATCCAGAAGCATGTATGACTAACTCGGCATCAGAAAACATGCTTTGAATGTCATGTTTAGGCGAAGGGATCCTTAGCATTTTTGATGTGTGGGGTGTTTCCCAGCAGCTGTTTTGAGTCTCACCACCCCCATGGGAAAAAAGATTTTTTTTTTAATATGTAGTTCTGTGTCAAGTAAAGCAAACGCTGTCTTTACAAGACTAATATAGATTCATTAAATAATCATTAATAATCCTTAAATGATTCAGCAGTGGATTCTGAGTGATGCTAGCATGACTCCTGTGGTTACTGTTCAATTAAAGCCTTATTTCTCTTTGTGCCCGGGATCGTTAATGAGTTTGCCCTCCAGACTGTGTTTCTAGCCCGAGCTCCAAACCCGTCCCTCTGTCGGGGTGGATTGTGTATATCTGCTCCTGATGGAATAAGCTTTATGGAGTTGCAGTGCTTGAGAAGTGAAGTACGGAGAGAGATTTGCTTGCGGGATTAAAACCATAAAAGAAACTGCTAGAGAAGTGCACGCTTCCAAATTGTGAGCCTTCTAAGGTTTATAGGTACAATTGAAGTCGTGTATGTATTAGGTAATGGGATTTTTTATTACTATTATTATAAAAAGGAGGAAATTGTGGTGTGGGCTAAGAGATGGACAATACCACAAAAGATAACTAAATCTGGAAGAATTTGAAAAATACCCCACACAAATCTGTTTTAAAAAAAAACAAGCCCAAACAAAAAAAAACAACCCCAAACCCCAAAGCACTTAGTGACTAAAGAGTGCAGAAATAGAGCACTATGGCATTTAACTTGCTGCCTGCGTTTCCTTTGTCTCTTGAGTTAATCAGGAGGGCAGTGAGCACTTAGTCTCTTTGCGGTCTAGAAGAAATGAATCTTAATCTGAATCACAGAAGTGTTCCTTGCCGGTATAGCCAAGGCTGGGACTCGGGAGTGTTTGAAACAGTAATGAGCGGTTAGTTACTTCAGCTGAACTTCTCTTCAGCAGTGTGGCTTTATCTCGAATCAGGAGGCAAATTTTGTAGGTGTTTTCATGGCCCGAAGAGTTCATAGTTCTTCTTGGGTGAAGTCTGATATGCCTTTATAATTTATTTGGAGCTGAAAGATAGAAGATGTTTTAGTTGTGCAGTGTGTGTGTTTAACAACATCCTTTGTTAAGTGAAGAGATCTGAAAAACATTGGGAACCAAATGGGAAATATTTTTTCTTTTGGCTATGATCAAACACTAAATATTTAAGTGTGTGCGCTTCAATTGGGATAAAACAAAATTGTCAAGCAGGGCTGGAGGGTGGAAGGAGTGTTTGGGACTGTTCCTGTGCATCCTGAAGGTGAAGACTGGCGGTTTAGTTGTGAGGAGGATGCAGGAGGTCTAACGCAAAGCTCACCGATCTCATTGGGGAGATTCCCATTGCGAAGAGCTTGGAACAAGCCCCAACCAAAATTTTTCTTTGGAAAGAAAAATGCAGTTCCCTGTGAAAACGATCCATCATTAGCTTAAAATTTGGTGTAGGAACATGTATTGTGGCATTTATTGAGCCAAATAAACAAGGCTGTACTCACACTGAACCTGTAAAAAATGCCCAGGCTCAGAGCCATTATGATCACAAAAAAAAGATATTTAAAGAGAAATATTTTCAAATGGTGGTTAATACCTCTTTGATTTATGACTCTTTGGATTGTGATGACTTAGTGAAAACATTATTTATTTTGTTTCATGATATTTATATTTTTATTGGCTTCTCATATTATGTCATATCTAATTAATTTGTATAAGTAATGATTACAGTGTTAATGTATACTGTCCTCGGTATGTTATAGTGATTTCTGAAGGTTGCTTTTTGACTGAGCAGAGCCCTATAGGAGTCACTTTTCAAATTGTCCTTATATAACTGGTCAGTTTTACATTTAAAAATATTTGTAGGTGAGTCTATACCAATTCTGTTTTGTTTCCTGGATTTTTTTAAAATCTTGCTTTAGCAATACATTCAAAATCCAAATGCCATATTTGTGGTTCTGGGCATGATAAAGAATCAAAGGATATTGTCAGTGTAGGATATTGGGAAGTCAAACTGGAAATGTTTCATATTTATCGAAGTAACTAAAATAGCCTGAAAAAATAAACGCCAGGGTGGTCATGGCCGGGGTGTGTGGGGAAGTTGTGTGCTATCCCTGGTGATAGTGGAATTCTTGACGTTGTGTATTAATAATGGGCAATATTGGTTTTGCGTGTCCTTTCTAAACGATCCCAGTTAAATTAAGATGGCCGAATTAAAAAGAATCGCGTTGCCTTTTCAAGAGAGAGCTCTTTACGAGTTTTCAGTTTATTTTAGTAAAGTTTATATTGCAAATGATTTATTATCTATGCTGTGTATTCATTTCTACCTGGATCCCTTCTGGAGCTCATCAAAATACCTCAAATTTAAAATTATTTTAGTGATTGACAATTTAAACTCCAATGAGCGTCCATGTAACTTATTTCCATTCTACCCCAAGGTTTTTTACTGGTATGTATCTCGGGTGGGACTGTGCAGCTTTCTCTTGTTATCTGCTACCGTAGCTGTACGTGAGCAGTGCCTTGCATGGACATAGCTGTACAGGTACAAAGATGCCTTATATCGGTGTGGTTTTGTCTTCTGAGAGAATTAGCTACTTTGATATCAAATATTTACGCTTGTGTAAGGGGAGTTGTGTTAAAGGGGATTGTACTGCTTTACGTATGTTTAAAAGTGCCACAGCTTCTGGAAGTGGACATAACCTTAATTTTCTCAGGTTTTTTGCATCTTTTTGAAAGTTTACTACTCTGCTTGCTAGTCTGTAGAACTAGTTGCCTTTAAAGAACACTAATAATTATGACTTCCTTCCTTGAAATAATTATTCTGGATTTTCGGGTTGGGGTTGTTTTTTTTTGGAGGGGGAGACCGAATTGAGGTTTTCATGTAGGTAGGTTTCTGGTATACAGTTCTTCAAAACTTCAATTCTTCTTTTTCCATTCTTTTGTCTGTCTTCTGTTGTTTTATCTTAGGATGAAATTGGGAACGGCTTATCCCAAAGGTTTTTTTTGAGCTCCCATTTTCTCGGTATATTTGATATTTTTGCTTTCTAGATTAAATTAAGTGATACCTGCAAGCACTGGGGCCTGGCGGGGAAGCATTGCTTGTGTGATAGAGTGTGAGCTTTGATACTCTCGGTCCTCAGTCAGTCTTGTCAGCCTTTTTAGGAAACCATGGTGAGAGAGTAGATTTATTGCGTCTTAAAACAGCTCAGTTTTTATGTGTGACCTCACAACAAGATTCCTTCTGATTCTGTTCAAAAAGGCCTTGATATGGGCAAGGTTTAAATTTGCTCTGGGACATTACTTAAAATTTGTCTGGAAGCCATTTCTTTTGCTCAAATACTTGCTGAACCTTTTTCTTTTAAATTAAATGGATACTGTTACGGAGTTCCTGGGGGAAAGCGGGGCACTGTGGGAAAGGAAAAGGGAATCCATGTAGCGTATGGCCCAATGTGGGGAAAAATGAAATGCCATCCGTTCAAAGCGCGTTATCTGAAACGTAACAGCTGGATTAATCCTGTTAAATAGAGGAAATACAGAGTTGTGGGTATACCTTCTACCAGGCTGACTGGAACCTGAGCATGCCCAGCCTCCCGTCGGCCCTGCATCTCCAGCGGGGGCGGAATCGCCACCCCCCACTACGCTGCAGACGTGAGGGTTTGCCGTGGCATCCCAGTCATTAGTCCAAGGCGTTGGAAAGAGTTTTGGTCTTGCGGTGCGTGAAGTGGGTGCTCAGGAGACCTAGAGGTCTTAAATGTGTGCCTACGATGGCAGGAGCTGGGGCTCCATGACTCACGAGGTCCATTAAAGACCTGTGTCCCAAAATGTAGTATGCTTGTTGATATCGGCGGAGCGCGATAGGTGCCAACTTAAATTGCAAAGCTGTAAGTGTCTCTGTGAGGAAATCTACATTGCTGCAATACTGTTTGGGGTTTTTTTTTCTGATTATTTGTGCAAACATACGAAGAAAAATAAATCTGAAAACTGCCTACATTTTATTAAGTTTAGCTTACAATGATCAGTAGAATTCTATAGTTTAATAGCAAAACGTAAAGGCAAAATGACAAAGGAAATCTATTAATCCTGAAAAATATGAAGTGTTGCTTCTGTAGGTGTCTGTGATCCAGTATTAAGGAAGCTATCAAGTATTCCTAATAAATGTAAGATAATTCACAGATGACGTTACTGCATACAGATCCTAGAAGACTGCAAGTCACATTTAAGCTGACGTCTCGGCACGCTCCTCTACAAAAGTCAGAATTTGCTGTCGGAACTGTCTCCCTGCTCCCGCAGCATGATTTATTCAGCTGCAACCTCAGGAAAGTCTGAGTTTTCTCAAAACTCTCAGCCAAGTAACTCCCCATCCATTTTAGCCCTACAAGAAAGAGTCTTTTTGTACCAATCACGCTGAAAACCAGCGTATCCGCTGAGGTAAACTGAACAAACGCTGCAGGCTTTGAAAGTGGATTTGTCTGTAACTGCTGAAAATTTGGCACAAAATTTAATTTTTAAAGAGCTTGGCGCTTTTCAGGATGTCTTCCTTGGTTTTTACGTATTTTGATGTCTTTAGCGGAAAACATAGTTCAGAAATGCCAAAAAGTGGCATATGAGGGATAATAATGGGCTGGCTAATAATATCTGTATCCTTGGGGGAAAATCGGTCAATTTTCTCTCTCGGATTACACCTGATATTAGAGGTGGTATTCCAGAAGCAAAGCCAGATCAGAATCTGAATTTGAAAACAGATCTCACTCAGACTGAGCAGGGAAGTCTGGCTCTAAAGAAGGTTCAATGCTAGATATTTAAAAATTTGGAACCGAGGCTGAATTTTGCTGACTATATCTCGGTACTGTTAATAGTGAGTAAAAGAAATTAATGAAAGGCAAAACTACATGGAACAAAGCAGAAAATCACACCCCAGTGCTTGCAATGAAAGCTGCTGTGGAAAGTAATCAGCATTGTGGTTGTGGTTAAGCGTGAATAAGCATTGCGGAGGAATGTTATAATAGGAGGTATTAATGAATGTGGGATTCCACTGGGAAAATTGACACCTACACCTTATTTTCTAAAGCCTCGTGGCTCGCGCTGAAGCGCAGATTATATCTATCTACACTGGTTTAGGTTTAAATGCTGTAGATTTGTAAAAAGTATCCTCAATTTGAACACTGTTCATGGAGACCGTGCGATACAGACCTAATGCCACAGCTCTCAAGTTATTGTGATGATTATTTTTTATGACTTTTATTCGACTTGCTGCTGTAAAATGCAGGAAAAGACAGACTTGTCTAGTAGAATGTCCCCCAGCATCGCCGCCTTCGGTAGCAGCTGGGTGTGAGCAAGGGCAAGAATCTTCACTGGGGAAGCTGGGGAAAAAGAAGTGAGATGATTGTTTTGAGCCCATGGGTTGTGCGAAGCTCCCAATCAACTCGCCACGCTATGGGGAACAGAGCAGTAGCTAAGGAGACTTTTTTTCTTCTGTTTACTTGTGTTGAGCATTACATCTGTTTTCCAGTGAAGGAGTATGGTGAAGGGCAGCTCGCTGTATCATAATCTTGGTGGTGTGTTGATCCACCTTCTGAAAGGATTTAATGCGGATAGGAGTGTTGTACGCAGGTCTGGATGATGCAAAGAAATCTCTGCTTTTCTGACTTTAAGTCACTTCCATGCCCTTAGTGTAAACCTGTGAGGAAGGAAGATTTGCATGCAACTGTATGGGGTAGATGGCAGAGCTGGTCATCTGGAATTGATCTTCACATCAGGAACCGATCTCTGTGGACGACTTGCTCAATACGCTCACTAGTGTTGTTTCTTAATCCACTGCTGGCATTTACTGGGGTAGAGAGAGGCTCTGCTCTTGTGCGCTGTTGCTCAGATGATCTTGATTTCTTGATTCTGAATATCAATTTCTTATGCTCATTCCCTTGTCCAGTTAGAGGTGACTGTGCAGCTCTGCTTGGAGGAATTGGAAACTTGGGCTTTGCGTTTGCAGACCGTGTACAAAATTTTGTCACATCAAAGCGAAAATACTAGGAGTAGTCAGAAAAATGGATGATTTGGTTCGTTGGTGGATAGAAGAAATAATAATCAATTGTACTTTTCTGCTTAGAGTGAAGCAAAATGTTTTAAATTTATTTTGGCAAGTTAAAAAATTAAAAAGTGTGTGCAGGGGGGAATCAGATCAGAGAAAATACTCGATCTGGAATAAAAGATTGAAAACATATCTTCTGAAGGCTGAAATGAAACTCTAACACTTTCCTTTTTTTATAGGAGACATTTGGCAAAGCAATGAAGTTACTTTCTGTAGTGCAAAATTTTTTTTTCTTTTTTGACAAAATTACAACCGAACGTTTTCAGTCAGTTCTATTTAAGAATTGCTCCAGCTGGACTGCAGAAGCCAGAACTCATTAACACGAGCTTCATTTGCTAGAAAATAATAGTTCCTTGGAAAGTTTAGGACCTGGTTTGTGATCTCAGCTGTATTTGTGTAAGTCAAGACAAAGTCCGTAACAGAGCAGGATCACAGGAACGAGCTAACGGGAGCTGGGCAGTGGATGTCCTGTGTACGCTTTTACTCTGCGGCGAGCGGAGCACAGCATTGCACGGCTCAGATGAGACAGACCAAGTTGTGCCCTCTGCTGATGGGAGTGACAGTGTCCGCTCACACTGCCCTATACAGGAAAGTGTCCCCTGTTTGCATTGCTCACGTTTCTCACTCTGCTGGGAAGAGTTTCCCTGCCATGGTGTGTCTGATCGCTCCCACCATGGATTGCATGGGTGAGACGAATGCGAGAGTTTCAGAGTAGGCTTTGCAGCAATAGATCGTGAGGTCATATTAATATTACCATCCAGGGAAATATTGGAGATGGATTTCTCCCCCTCCCGGGTTATCTATTATTTCTTGTGTTCCTGGCACTCTGGGAGAATCTAGCTGAGAGGCTTCTAGCCCTTTGAGTGATGTGAAATTCCCAAAGCTACATTTTAATGACATCTTTAAAAATACAGAGAGATTTGGTGTTAGGACCTGGCTCGCACAGTAAATACTTAATATTTTCCATCTTCCTCTCATGTAACTTTTCATTTTGACTGATTCTTGGCATCTTCTCCTTCATTTCTCTTGGCCAGAATGCAGTGCAGAAGAACACCAAGTTACAAGTTGCAGATATTTCGGACAGGTGTTTGGATATTCGGTACTGAGACCCGTTTAAGTAACTAAAGGGAAGAGTGAAGAACAGCCTTACCCAAAAATCCTCTATTTTTCCGAACGTGGACCCCTGCACTAGTATTCAAATCTCTTCCGACTGCAGTTAGCACATCCCAGTGTTGCAAATAAAGTTATATACTTGCTGCTTCTTGCATGTCCTGTGAATATATCCAGGCTCCCAGAGGGGACAAGTCCAGTGGGGTCTGGGTGATGCCGGTAGAACGTGTGCTGTGAGGATGCTAAAGTTTTGATTCTGTTCTTAGCTACCTCCTGAGAATTCACGAGGGTGGTAGTCTTCTTGGGGTCAACATCAGTTAGTTGGCTGTATCAATCTCTCTCGCTCTGGTGTCCCACATGGAAAGGCAGTCCAGCATCTCTTCCTTATAAAAAATAAAAACCACAAAAACCCCAACAAACTACTTAATTTCCCTTTTTTTGACTGGGCTGTGCACACCTGTTCATAGTTGGCACTTTTGTAGAGCATAAATATAGTTTAGTAAGAAGAAATTACTTTCATTAAAATCAAGAAGGTGTTTTCTAGAAGAATATCCTGGTATATATGATGAATGGGAAAAGACAGTCTTTTCCCTGTACGAGAATTTTATAAAACTATGGGTTTGGCAGTATTTATTTCCAGAATATTTGAGCGCTCTCTAGAACACAAAACCGGAAAGAAGACTACGTGTAATCAACAGCTCCCAGACAAAAATCTGTGCTTTGTTTTTTCATTTCTCTGTAAAAAATCACTCTCAATTTTCTTGAAGGAAGGAGAAAAACAGTTTTCCAGAACTTCCTATATAACAAAAATAGAATTCCCTTTGAAAATGTGATGACAGAAAATTTGCAAATACTTATGCTCTTTTTTTCTGTGAGATTCGGAGCAACAACCTTACAATGACCTTAAAATGTGTTTGGATGTGCGCGTTCAGGTCTTATCTTGTAAATTCTTCAGCATGCCAGTGGTTTTTATTCATGTAGTTGGCTGGCTTCAGCAGGACTACTCATGCAAAGAAGGATTTGAATTGGAAGCTGTTGTATTTGCCATGTAACTCAGATAATCTCACTACTATTTTGTGGAATTTCTTCAAAATAAGAATTTTCAATGTAGTCTTCAAGTCATCTTTAAATGTTTGGCTCACCATTTGGCTTTGGGTATTTCGACTAATGATTATCTTCCAAGTTACAGGATAGTTAAGGTCTCATTTTCCTGATGATGCAAATTTTTTTGCTTTTTTTAAACTGGGATTTCACCTCACAGCAGTTGGATTTCATATGAATTTAATTTTACTAGCCATCTTCAGAACTAATGTTGAAGCAAGAACAGGTCCTTGTAGCTTGGAGTGTACAGGTGCCTATTGCCACATCTAGTGTACAGCTGCCTACGTTTATACATTAAAAACCAAAACACTGTTGTGTAAGCACAGGATGGTTGAAGCCTTGATAAAAGCATCTCCTTTTCTTTTACAAGACAGAGCAATGTGTGTGAGAGGCTTGTGGTTACTTAAATAGGGTATTCTGTGACAGATTAACCTGTCATCCTTGAAGCAAAATTAGCAGTGGTGGTACTGTCTTATGGAAAGTATCGACTCTCACGCTGTACGTATCACGTACGTATAATTGCATAACTTTAAACGTCTTTAGGAAAGCCTAGTGCTCGGGCTTGCTTTTATTCATGTGGCTCAAAGAGGAAAAATATGAAAAATCTCCCTGAAGTAGAAAGTGAGTAATGTAATAATTGATACAATATAATGGTGAAAACTCTGAAGCAAATGGGGATAATTTTTTTTTTGCCACAAAACATTTGTGTGAGTCTGAATACATTTTGCTTCACCCTTCTGTCTGTTTTGTTCAAAACCTCCTCTTGACAGCTTTGCTAACAGTTCATTTTGTTCCTGCGGTGACTAAGTAGTGGAGGAGCTGATATTTGAAGTTTTCTGTAACAGCAGAGGACTGTCCTCGGCAGTTTGGAGCTCTGCTGTCTGCTCTTAGCTGTGCTCTTTTGCTTTCCTTTCAGCAGATTTGGTTTAGATAGCTGGATAGCAGTGAAATTCTCCACTGAGGGACAGGAAGCCATGCCAGAAGTTGGAAGGGTTGGTTTCACCTTGCCGCAATAAATTACAGAGCAATCATAAATGATGGGAAGGAGTTTGATGAAGTGGGTGAGGAACAATTGATGGATTATTTTGGTTAAAATTACTTAGAGCCCAATCCAACTCCCACTGAAGTCAATTAAATCGTAGTTGGACCAGGGCCAAAATGAGTCAAATTCAATTATGCCTTAACTGTAAACATTTAAAAGCACATTATTATAAGGTAGTTTAGCACTTAAATTACATTAATACAAAAGCATTTACGAAATCCCAGGCTGATAGTATTTTATTTGTACAGCTCTCTTGAAACCTTTTTCCTTGCAGCTGAGAGACCTCGTAGACTGGTGCCTAACCCGTAGAGCACCTGTCTGTCGTGACAAGATGTCTCGGCAATTGGTGCTGTGGACGTATTTCTGCCCATCAGAGACTAGCTGGTTAGCGATTGCATGAGAAGAGACAGCAAAGAACACTGAAAAGAGACTGTAGAAATCCTGGTGGTGTTTCATCTAATTGTCAGGATTTAGAGCGCTTGCTTGTGTAAGTATTAGCTCATAAACGGCTCAAACTTTTGTGTGAGCTAATCTCAAAACTGTAGTGGTTATGGATATTCATCTTTGTTTCAGCTGAACAAAGTACAGCATCCAAAATATTATTTAAAAAGAAATAATCAACGTGATAAAACGGTGGATTTATGAATACATTCAAGTTTAACAACATATGGTGGTGTTTTCAGAAAATCAGGGAGATTAGCTTTTAAATTGTGATTCACAAGCCTGCTTTAGGGCAACTTCTGTATTTTTTAAAATAAATTGAGGACTGATCCTTTTCGTTCTGTCCTCAGAATTCGTCCTTGCCGTCCCTTTTGCAGCAGGGTGAAGGCATCTCCTGCTGTTGGGAGCAGCTCAAAGTTGGCAGGTATAGGTTTTCCTCAATTGCATTTGTGTGGCGGGGTGGGCTGTCGCAGGAGGTTTTAGTGCGCATCCTGAGTGCCATCCCTAAAGATCTGTCAAAAGCTTCGGGACATGGCGAGCTGTGTAGAAAACAGGGAGTAGCTGTTAACTGGGGTCATTCCTGTCTCTTCGGGTGAACTAAATACATCTGCACAGACAGACGATCTCCCAGTCCATGCCAAGAGCCAGAAGGACTTCTGCAGGGTTTGAAGTTGGTCTGGTTTGTTTTCTGTCTTCGTAAGCAGCTGTGTTTAAAATGACAGATAGGGCCCGATCCGTGTTTTAACTAAGGACGCGACATCGCTCTGGCTCTGTGAAATGTCTTTGTGGTGGATGAAGACGCTGGACGTTTGCAGAGCAGTGAAAGGACAGAAAATGGGGCATGGGTGGAAATGACAAAGATGGATTTGGCAGCGTGCACAGCTAGCACAGGGTGTTGAAGCCTCTGCAGAGCTGGTTAGCTGGCCAAATGGGCTTTGTTTTTAGTCTGGCAAACTATTTCCTTTTCTTTCATGCTGTCAGAGTTTTCATGGTCATTTTGCCTTTTTTTGTATCCTTTTCTGTTTTCCATGTGTTTCTATTAATAGCAGGATCAATAAATAGCTTCCACTAACACTTTCTAAAGAGCTTGCAACTATGAAATAGAAATTTCTGTCCTTCAGAGAAGGGTAAAAGTGATACCCATCCAGCAGTGTTACTCAGGAAAAAGGAGTACAACCATGATAAACATTGATCTAGGACTTCGGGGGCACATACTTGACTTAGGAAAAAATACTGCCTGCTCTCTTCTCCGTCAGTAAAAACCAAAGACGCTACCATGAAAGCAACTCAGACAACTTGATAGCTATAGTTTACGATCTGTGGCTTTAATATGTTTGAAAAAACTGATTTCTGTGCTCCATGCCTTATTTCTTCCTTCTTGATATTAGCATGATTTGTCATGTTACAACTTGTAAAAATGCATTAAAATCACTTGACAGCTGTTTAAAAACTGAGCATTACTATTATCTATTCACAGATACTGGCTGCTTAGTACAGCCTAGGCGTGATTTGTTTGACTCATATTAACTCACCAGTGATCTTAACTTTGGTATTACCTTTCAAAAAGCAAAACCGGTGATAATGTTTTTACCTGCTGATTGTATTTCTCTATCTCTGACTATATGCCTGCAAAATAAAAATGCTACTTTCCCGTAGTAAATTACAGGATAGAAAATCCTTTTGGACAGTGAAGGATACTGAAAACGCTTTCATTCATCACGGTGCCTTGATTGCAGCTTCGGTTGAAGAAAAACATTTCCTTTAGGGGAAATATCTCGGGGAAAACTCCCGATATTTCTTCGGAAGCAGAGCTGATGCTGAATTTCTCGGTACCTCTGCAATGATTTGAACTTCTTGCTGACGATTTGCCAGGACATAGCTCACTTTACCCTGAAACCAGTCATGCCTACAGGGTATTCACTGAGCATTTCTTACATACGAAAAAAGTTGTAGTGGAATAGCTGCTATTGCCTATTGCTGCTTTGTTAATTAATTGAAACCTAAGTGTTCATTCCCAGTAGCTGGTGTGTAGCTTGAGTGTGGCTTAAAATGTTGTGGACTCTAATTTGTCTTCTCAAAATGTTTGTTTTCCCCAAAGTCAATCGTGGGTCATTTGCCTCCAGTAATTGATACAGACAGTGGAAATGTCTGTCCAGTTGATGACAAAGTTAATTTAAGTGTTTGAAAAGTTATTGCCTTTGGTTAAACTGGGGCCAGTTTGCACATTGTGAGAAAATCCAAGTACACACCTCATCTAGTTTCTCTCCACAAGAATTTTCTTCATTCAGATGTCTCACTTTTTACAACAATCAGTAAATAGTGAAGCTTGTGTATTTTAAACTCTTAATTTAACCCTTTGCATGCTGCAGATTATGTCCAAATACTGCTTTTCTTAGCATCTCTTGATTTTCCCCCCGTCCCCCTCTTCCTATTTACTGCTTGAAGTCAAAGAAGTTTTGGGTGTGTAGAAAAAGAAGAGGAATTGCATCAGACTGCAAATATGCGAACGTTTTCTGCTGACATTCATTTAGCTGCAGCTTGGGACACGCCGCTGTTGGGAGCAGGGATAACTGAATGGAGTGTTTGATTTTGCAGAGCCCGTGGAATAGCTGAGAACTTTGTAGTGGACACTTGGTTTGGCCATCTCTACTTGACTCACCGTACAATGTGGAGCCAGTTACATGCTCACTTCATGCCTCATCTTTCCCATTAGCTAAAGCAAAACAGCGGTTCGTTATACACTTGTGCAAAGTATTGCAAAATCCTTTGCTAAGAAATGCAAGAGAAGCCCAAAGTAATATGGTCAATGGGGACAGTGTACATTGAACTGTGCTCTCTGTGAAGATTAATTAAGTACAACTAAAATCTGTATGTTTTTCCCCACCAGAGAGAAGTCTGTAGGAGGGAAGAGCCATCCCCACAAATCACATTAAGATAGGTGTTAAGACAAAGCTGTGTTTATTACTTTGTAGGGGTTTCAACTCATTCTTTAGCAATTTTTATCCATCCTCTGACCCTTTACCGGACCTTTTTCATTCTGTCCATGTCCTGCTGGGTTTTTCGATTTGCTCTTTCACTGTCTTCCTTTTCTGCTCCCTGAGCTTGCTCTTGCTGTCTCCCCTCTGCACAAACTGCATCTGATAATGTTTGAGTTCAAGTCGAACTTTCGAACCCATGACGTCAAGTTGGTTTGGAATTAGGCAAAACCAGTTTGCCCATCCCTTGTTGTAAAAGGGTTAATCCTCTAAACTATTGAGAGACAAGGGCAGGGAATTATGAAAGGAGTCCCTGTTTTATAAGCATTTGTATTGCCAGTGCTTGAATACCCGTAATAAGTAGGTTGCGTCTGTGATTAATGACTGTGTTTTACATGCTGATGATGGATGATGTGTCTTATTGTAGAAGCCATTTGTTTTTATTTGGTCTCCTCACCCAAGCAGTACTGGAAATGAGATGTTAACATCTTGGTGGGAGTATGTTTTATTCTCAACAATTTGATGAAAGGTGACCCACAAAGAGGAGAAAATAATTAAAATGATGCCTCTTTTTTGGCTCTTCATAATGTGTGCAAAGGCAACTAACATGGATTTTTGTTTTAATGCAGGATTTATCTTTTTCTTTAGTGATTACTTTGTTCCCTCCAGGTTGGAATGAATGCATTCACCATTGCATCCATCTAACTTGAAGATTTTTGTTTCTATAGAATGATTTAATAAAGAAAGGAGGAAAAAAGATTTAAAAAAGGACTCTTAATTGGAGAAAATCTACTTCAGGACAGTGAAATTGGTTGCAGTGTCCAAGCAAGTCTTTCTAAAGCTCTAAATAAACTGAAAGACTTTGGATCTGGCTTCCCAGCAGATCCTCTGGGGTGGAAACAGACAGCATGGCATCGATACTTCAAGAGAGAGAAACAGATGAGTAGGATTTTTTAAAAATGTTAGAATTGAATTGCTTTTTCACATGTGGTTCACCAAACACATATTAAAGGCTCATTTAGCACTTGGAATTGAAAAGACCCCTTGTAACTATTATACCATGGCTGAGCAAAGCAAACCAGTTCAGCTCAATGGATTGGTAGCGTTGGTTGGTTTTCATCATACAGCAGTACATGCCAATAACTGCCTAAGTTCTCTGGATGGATTATCTAATAACGTTCCGGGTGGGATATGGCCCCTATTTCAAAGCTGAATGAAAACACTGGCAATGTAAAGAGTCTGTCATGCTGTCTGTGAGGAGAGCATGGAAATACCAAATCTAAGATGGGCTTCATCCTAGCGGTGCCACATAAAGGAGTCTGGTAATGATGGTGTTTGAGAAATACAAAAAATATTCCCTGCAGATTGATTTATTTACATCACCATCATGTAAAAATTGGCAGCCATGGCTGATCTTTGGCAGAATATTTTTCTTGGTTTAGAAGAACTTAAAAAAAAAAAAGCTGAAAAAAGTTATTTTGGTTTGAAAAACCACGCACTGCATATATGCCTGTTAGTGGAGGAGTTCCCGTGGAAACATTGCCAGTTGCACAATAACAGGATACATGCATTGCTTCAATATTAACATATATATTAATGGCACATTAAGGAATTTCGTAATCGTGTGACACAAAAGAGAGTTCTCAATGCAGTGCTCATGCAATCTATTAATGTGAAATGTCTTCAGCAAGCTGTGAGATAGTAACACCTCTGCCTCCCCTTGTGGCTTCCATTTGAGTGCTTTCCAGACCATACAACAATGTTGTGTGGTAGCTATTATTATCCTCATTTTGCATGTGGGGAAAATAGAAGTCCAGTGAGATTCAGGGACTTGGCTGAGGTTCTGTGTTAAGGCAGTGGCAGGCTTGGAAGCGCTATGCCTAATGTCCCCCTTCCCCAGAATCTACATCTCATTGAACAGGACTTTGTTCTTTTGGTCCCTTATGGGGCAGGTGAGAGTAAATAAAGCTGGTAGGAATGAGACAATATTCCCATCAGCCTGGATTTTTTTCTAATGCTAGTGGGAACTGTACCCCACACACGTGTGGAGGGAAGAAAGGGCTGCATTGTTTTTGTGTATTGACTTTTGTGATTGGTATTTAAATGAGATTATCGAGTCACAGACGTACCTGTGGAACACAGCGATGCTGCATTCCTCAGTGACAGGTGCCGTAGGAGAATCAGAGGTAAATAGATGTGCTGATGAAAACCAGAGATAGGTGATAACCAAAGCTTCAACTCAAAGCCCTCCAAACCTTAGGGTGAGGGAGGGTATCCCATCTGGATTCCTAAATCAGAGCATTTCTAGGAGCATGTTTGTAATTCTAGATTGGAACTGTCAGAAACAGGCATTCTTCTAACATTTCTGTCCTTAATGGCATTAATTCACGATTAAAGCTAGCAGAATTTGAGCACTGTATAACCTAATTCAAACCTGTATGATTAATTAGAGCCTATCTCCACCCTAAGTCTACTCTGTATTTGTCTGGAGATGTGAAAACAGTATTGTCTTGGCTGACTTCCTATCAGAACAGAAAAAAAAAACCCCAGCACGCTGATGTCTGATGTGAGTGAGGGCTTGTATTCTTTGGAGATTGGGACAGCTCGAGCTCGCCAACTGGAATTTCTGGCTTATCCTTCTACCAGTGCTGTGGTATAGGCAGGCTGGTAGCTGGGAAAACCTTGTCATCTCTTGTCTGACATGTGAGTGGTTGCATGCCTCCAAAGTGCTTTGCAACTCTAAGGTTGACATTTTTCTCATGGAACTACTTACTCTGGGTGCGTCCGTTTCAAGACTGCTCATCCTTGAGACGTTTTTCAGCTTGCTTTTTGAGATTAGATGAATTTCAAACTTGTTTCGGGCTTCAGCTGAGAAAAGAACCAAAACGCCACCCACTCTGAAATGGATGGGCTGCGTCTCAGCTACTATGCATCAGACTGGTTTTGATGTTGGGGGCTATGCAGGTTTGTACAAGCTGTAAGTCTGGTGCAGATGGTACAACCTGGTGTAGTGTGGACTGAGCTGTTGTTTGGAGTCCTCTAGGTCCTTCTTCACCGAGCAGTTGGTTATTCTGCTTGTTGCTTACCTCTTTTCCCTGCTACAGACCAACCTCGTAGCTGCCTTGTCTGCTCTGCCTGTGTTTTCATCCACTGGCTGTACTCTGCAGTGAAAATACATGTGTAATGCTGCAGTCTGACATGCTCTTTCCATGATGTCTGCAGTAGTGAATGCAGCTTTCCTCGTCCTCACTCACTCCTGGGCCACAGGGCAGGCTAATGAAGTGCAGATGTTGAAGTGAGTGGAGTATCGGTTTGCCTGGAGACTGGGGGTGTGAGCATCGCGCCTGCCTGTGTCCATACTGGATAGTCACGGCTGCAGGTAGAGGCAGTGATGACGCTGTGTGAGCGAGGGGTGTTGCAACATCTTCAGCTCATGACTGTATATAATGTAGACAGTCCTGCTGCAGTCAAGGGAGCTACTTTGGGAATGCAGTTGCCAGCACTGGTTTTTAGCAATGTTGCAGAATGGTTCGCAATGAAAAGTTTCTATAAACTGGAAATTCAGCTGTATTTCCCCACTCCCTCCCCCCCACCCCCATCCAAAAAGTGAAAATTCGGCCGTCTTTGATTTGTTCTGTTTGGGTTAAAACTTAATCCATGGGGTGACATGGGTGTGCTGTTATTTGCTGTGGAGGGAATAAAAATAGCCATGCCCTGTGCTGGTGGAAGCTATGACATAGTCTTTGTCAGCTTATTCCACCAAAAAAAATCATGTTTGGAGGAAATCCTTATTCCAAGGTGCTCTAGATTGTGATAATAAGCTTTCAGCTTCCTGGAATAATAGTGTGATATGCGTTATGCTTTGCTTTATTCCCTGTATGTGTCTCTCCTCCTTACCCCAGCCACAAGAGCTGGGTTAAGATCGCTGATCTAATTGGCAAACACAAAGGACAGACAGGCTGTGAACAAAACCTGCTCGTGTATCATTTGCATCCTTCTAAATTGCATTGTTTGTGCAGCTGTTCAGCCAAATCATCCATAGAGTTTATTTTTGTCCATAGAGGAAACAGAGATGATTTTTCTCTCTGTTAGGGCAGATGCAAGAGCAAGGAATCATATATGCAGCTCGGAGAGACCAACCTCCCTGCTAAACATGTCCTGATGGGGGCAAGATTACTAATAAAACGACCCTTGAGATGATGAGCCACAATTATGAGACAGAGGCTTTGCCAAGATGTGACAGGTCTCTTCCAGGTTAACACTGGTCCTTGCTGAAGTCCCTCTTTCATTGCAGCGTGGAGGAAAAGAGGGGGTTGTCTGTGTGTTTTAAACACTGATCTACTATTCTCCCGAGAAGAAAAAAGCGTTTTCCAAAGGATCCATCAGGCAAAATTTACACAGTCTGGTGTTTAGAAACAATTGAACGCTCTTTCTTCCCATGTGTCACTCACCAGAGCGTTTTAGAGGCTCGAAGCAGGAAGAGGTGGTGATATTTATGGCAAGCTTTTTGCTGGAGCTCACACAAGGGTGGGCTTGAGAAACCTGAAGAGTGCTTTTGTGTGCATGGCTAGTCAGCTGTCCAAGGCTAGTGTTTGCTTATGGATGTTGTGATAATAATTAACAGAGCAGGAAGTAAAGGACTGATTGATTTATGCATGCATGGCATTATGTGTTTGAACTTGGACAGAAACTGTGGAATCCTGAGAGGGGGCAGATTTATTTATCAAATGTGTAAGGATATAAGAACGGTCATAATGTGTCAGTCCAAAGTCCATATAGACTCGTAGCTTGGACGGTGGCCAGTAAGAGATACTTAGGGAGCAGTATAAAGAACAGAACGTGACTTATCCTTCCATTAAACTGTACCCGCTCAACTCTGATGATCTGTTTCCAGATCTAAATCCAAATTTTGCTCCTTGACCAGTGACACCATCTGGACAGAGGGTTGGATTTGGCCTCCTATGTTTCTCCCCAGTGTCCCAAGATGTCTAGTCATCTGGCTGTCATCAGTAAAGACAGAAACTCGTTGCAACTTAAGCTTAGACACCCTGAGAGTTGTCTTCTTGGTGTAGTGTTTCTCCTCCACCCCCGATAGACAAGAGCAGAGGCTGTCTGTAAATCCATTCCTTCTAGCTATGTGATTCTGTAATCTTTTGGCTACTTTGCTTCCTAAGTCTGGGTCCAACGGGTGATGAGCTCTAGAGTTGAGGCTTATCCTCGGTAATGGAGGAAACACTTGGCTGAAGTATTTAACATGACTTAGTTCAAAAGAAAGAGCTTCAAATTGAAGTTGGCTTAATGGAGCCAAAGCGTCCCTCGATACAGATATGGTAAATGAGCTGGTGGCTTGTATCCCAGTAACTTTCCTGCACCGCCTGTGCGCTGTCGTTTATGGAGATGTGCTCGTGTTTATTTCTCTGGGACTAATGTGGCCTGGTCTTAAAACTCCCTCGGAGTCCAAACTGTAAGGGCCTGGAATGGAGGTTCATGTCCAAACCCACCCTCCATTTGGAGCTGTTTCCAGTCCTGGTGGCCTTGGGCCTGTATATCCTAGTAGGAGATATTAGGACTGATCTGCTTGTGTTCAGAGCACCTCATTTCCCACTCAGTAGGATTTAAAGGGATCATCTGCTGATGATGAGGAATCCCAGACAGAATCATGTTTCTGTAGCCTCACACAAAGAGCAGGACCTCACTCAGCCATGCTCAGTTTGCCTGAAGAGTACGGATTTGACACAAGGGGGGCTCCCTTCCAAAAGGCAGGTTGCTGTTTGAGTATGTGAAACAGAATAATTCAAAATAGAGAACCGGTGCGTGTTCTTCTGATTCATTCGCCACTGATTAAGCCAGAGTGCTATTACATTTGCTACAAAAGATTTCTTGAGAGCCAGCCAAATAGATTCTTTAAATGCTTCTTAAAAAATAATAATCTTCTTCTATATATAAATTTTCTCCTTCAGTGAGGATCTGACAAGGTCCTGGCACGCTCCCCCCTTTGACAGAGAGCCTGGAAGAAAGGCTGCTGTGTGCAAGGAGAGCAACCTGTAGCACCCAGGTGGTGCTCGCTTCTCTCTTTCTGGCAATTGAGAAGAAACCCAGCAGCTAAGCACTGCTGTCCTGTGATAACAGGAAACCACGGCGGAGTGACTAGCCCCAGGATAGCAGCACAACCAGGTCTTTCCACTCCAGGTCCAACGTGCATTCCTATCTCCTCCCCCACCAGTATGGCCCTTGAACAAAGCCAGCTTGTTATAATGGGTATCGCCAGCCAGAAGAACCCTGGTGCCATCCTTCAGGGGTCTGGCATCCCTGGAGACGCTGATGCTGTAGGTGAATTTTTGGATCGCGTTTATATGAGAGATAATCGCCCCACATCCAGTCCTGTCTAAGGCAGGGTATTATACATCTGCCTGTGGCAGCAGGGCGTGAGACGAGTTCTCGTTCAGGGAGGCTCTCAGGCTCGTCATTTGTTCAAGGCCAATTACTTACTGTGTGTACGGTGCCTTAAACATGAAAAAAGCACAATATAAATATCAAATGTCATTATTAAGTGAGGATTAATTATCTTTCTGGTTAATTTTTGTGAAGGCCTCCGGCATGCATGCCTCAGATGCATTCAAACTTATTAATTACTGTTATTATGTAGAAGTTATACTGAAACATTATGTTGATAAATTGTTAATGGAGACAGGCTTGAAACAAAACCTGGAGCTCTCGGCTCCAAGCGCTGAGGAAATTTCACTTGTGGCTTTGAAATTGGGCTAAACTTAACCACAGATCTAAGTGCCCCACAGCTTGGGGAACGGCAGCAGAAGCTTGTGTCCAGCTCCACACATCTCTGGGAAGCTGGACAGGTATTTACCTGATCAGAGATGCTTTAAGGAGGAGCACCTTTTAACTGCCATGTGTTATATTCGTTAATATTTACAGACACCAGGGTTTTTGTTGGCAGCTGACTTAGCTGAAAACCTATGCCCTCAAAAAATGGGATTAAACAGAAAAGTGGCCATTCTCTAATGTGCCTAGGGAAGGTAAAATAGGACTCCTGGATGAGCCCTAATTTTCCCCCACTTAAGCAGCTGTTGTGAAAAATTACCATTTGATAAGGTGCCACTTTTTTCCCCCGCTTACACTTGGCTCGTCACAGAAGGTATAGACTCCTGAAGAATTGGCCTTCAGTCAGACTGCCCTAAAAAGGATCATTTTAGCTACACTAAAATTAGCTGCACTAATTTTAATTTCTTTTCTGTTTTCCTCCTGTGGACACGTGCACGTGAAATCCTGGCTCCGCTGAAGCTGATGGGCATTTTGCCGTGGGCATCAGTTGGGTCTGGATTCTTCCACAAGGGAGAGAAGCCATTTGCTTGTTACCAAGCAGGCTTTTTGCTGTGTAGCTGAGTTGCATTTCATTTTTGCAAGACTCCTGGTCCTTGTCAGGCTAATAGGGTTCATTGAATTGAAGTGGAAATAGAATATGGTGTGAACTGTGCCTGCAGCCTTTCATGATGAACAGTTAGACTTCGCTCCAAGGAACCTCACTGCATGCTATTTTGGAGCACCACCAGTGTCTCTTCATGCTCCAGCTCCGCGTTTAGATTTCAGGGTTGATTTTCAGGGCTGTCTGCTTTGCTTTCCTTTAGCTTCTGTGACACTCATGATTCCCATGGAAATTTTGGCTCTGTGCATTTGGGCTGAGTCTTGAGACTATTTTTGGAAGCTTTCAAAATGTCCCAGAAGTGCCCTTCACCTCTGCTTATGTGTGGAGACTTTGGCTCTTGCTTAGCTACAACTGGTTTCCACATGTAACTAAAGAAAAAGAGAGCTAGTAGAAAAAGAAACAATAAAAACAAAGAAAAATCTCCCTTCCCAAAACAGTGCTGGCTCTCAGTTAAGTGGCCAAGCTCTTAGGTGCTGAGATGCTGGAGAAGAGGAATGGCAACAAAGAGCATTCTCAAGCATTCCTAGTTCCAGAATTCCTATTTAATATGTAATAGCCGCAGAAATATCTGATTATAGTGTTGAGATATGGCACTTCTAAAGGTCTAAGGATCGCATGCGGGTTTTCCAGCTATTTCGGTGTTCAAAGAGGGGTAGGCTCTACAGGGTTGTCTTACAGTAAGACTGGAAAGAATGAGAAGAGAATCAATGTCTGAGCTGGCTGATGCAAAGGATTCCTGACAAATTATCTGTCGCCACCTCTCTGGCCAAGCTTTGTTTGACAGGGATGCTAAAAACGTTTAAGTCCATACTTAGGTACCACCTCTGGGCTTGAGGCTCGGTCACCTTGTGCAGGGGACAGCTTCAGGAAGACTTTGTGGCTGTGCCTGGACTTCCAGCCCATTAGGAGAGGACATAAGAGGGGTAGATGGCTCTGAAAGACCGTCTGTGATAACGTGTTGCAAGGGCTGCACCCTGCAAATACATGGTCTCATGTCTTGGAAACTGCCAAGCTGTCAACACGGTGTTCACAACCTAATTAGCCCACCTCTCTTCAGGCCATAATTGGCTCAGGTGCAATCATAGGCTGGCATGGCTGTGCTGCTTCCCATTCTAGAGATAGCTGAGGGATCTGTGCACAGCACCATGCTGCATAGCGTAAACATCACCCAGGTCACTTTTTTAACTTGGGATTCGAGTGCGTGTTAATGACAGCACTCCAGTGGGCAGGCCTTCTAGGAAAGGACTGGATCTTGGGCTATCTGCAAGGAGGCTGGGGGACCTGGTTATTTCTCCTCAGCCCTCTGCTAAGCACTTGTTCCTAAGGGGAAATGAATTTGCCTGGTATGCACCCAGCCCATTACTGTTCTCTTTCTTTTTGCCTTTAGGTCCTTATCAGGGCACTTGGTGGAGCACAGCATCAATTTTGGGAAGAACCTGATGCAAACTGCCTTCTAATAGTTAATCATAAAGCAGAGCTCAAGGAAAACACTAATAGTAGATGAGTGCAGTATTTTTATTTACACAGTGGCTTAAGTTTTTTGTGTGTTATTAGATAATATAATGCAATTGCAAATAAGTGAGGGATCTCAGTGTGGCAGCACCTGTAAAAACATTAGCACGAGGAAGAGATGAGAAGAAATCTCTCTGGGGAGGTGCTTAGTCAGTGGTAAACTTGGCAGCTTGAGGGTACAGGACACAAGGGCACAGGCAGAGGGGGAGTCCGTGTGCATGCTCCTTGTCCCACCGCCTCTTGCCTGCTGCCTTGCCTCAACCGACCGCGTGGTTGCTTTCATGACAGCTTCACTCAGCAAGAGAGCCGACAGCGTGGCTGTGCAGCGATGCAATGCTGGATGTAGGCTGAGACAAGCCCTGCCAGGTGAGGGAAAGTCGCCTTTCCAGGAAAGGCAGGCAGCAGTGCCTGGGGAGAAGCTGATCCTGTGCTTGCCAATGCTCAGGCTGCTGGGGAGGCAAGGGCATGCAGGAAGAGGGACTGCTCAGGGCCTGAGCCAGGTAAAGATGGAGCAGAGAAGGCTTAAATCCAATGTCAGCAAAAATAGATGAGGTAAGGCCTAACCTGAGAGCATCAACTGTTTTTTCTACTCAGCAGTGTTTCTGATGGACAAGAGAGATGCCCCAGGGCCACGTGGTGTGTGCTGGCCGAGGACGCTAAGCATGTGTAAGGGCCATGCTAGGTTCCTCACCAGCCTTCAGCTAGCTCTAGCAACTACATGGCAAAGGAGGCCACACTGACCTGAGAGGACATCCTGTGTCCTGGGGGACACAGCAGGTATTTGGCTGTTGTCTTTAACCAGTGGCTCCTGGGCCACCTTGAGTTTCTGGATTGTATCGGGTCTATGCCCAGCTCTGGCTTGCCCCTGCTCCCGCGGAGGCTGGTGGTAAAGTTTAGCCAAGACCTGTGAGAATGGCCTGGCTGGGAAATCTCAGCTTTTGGGGGGATCTGTGCTGAAAAAGTAGATGTAACACCTTCCCCCCTAGACAAACGGTGTATAGTTCAACTTAGTCTCAACATTTCCTTGCAGCTTTTGCTGCCTTTGCTTTGCTCAGGGCTTGCTCCTTCCTTTCAGTAGGCTGCCTGCTCCTTCGGCAAAATGAAGCTCTTTCCTAAATGAACTCAACTCCTTCTTGGTTCCCTTTTGTTTTGACACTCAGGAGACAGCAGATTTATAGACCTTCCTGAGTCGTAAGTTCATTTTCTTTTATTATTTACCTTTCACTGCAGCCCATTCTGAGTGAGATTTCATTCTGCCTCCGAGCAGGGCTGACCTGCCAAGAGGAGCTGATCCATAAATCTTTCCTTCCTTTTTCTTTCTTTCCAAAACAGAATTAGCTGAGTTTGCCTAGGAGGAAAACTGTTCTGCCATTGCCGGCAGTCAAACAGTGCAATTAATTAGTGCTTTCCCTTTTCTCTTCCCTCTAGTCTGTGTCTGCTGGGGTTGAAAGTAAGCCAGGGAGAAGGGGGAGGGGGAAAAAGAAGGGCAAAAGATTTGTTTGAAGTATTTGTTTTTAATTAAAACTTTTGCAACATGATCTGATGTAGTGGCGGTGTACCTATTGTGTCATATCTAGTGGCCATAAGAAGTTTAACTGAAATGTCCTGGCAGATGAGATGACTTCAGGTTGGTCTGATGAAAAGGCAGTGTTCCCGATTCCTGCTCATGGAGCTGGAGGCAGTGTGGGGAGGCCCCAGTCTTTGCTGCTTTGCCCCTTACGTTCACACCTTGGGGAAGAGGGAGTAAAAGGCCAACACGCTGCAGAAATTTGCCTGGGATATTGGCTTGTTTTGGCTAGTAAAAACTGGCATTCCTGACTGAAACCTTCTGGAGAAAATGGGATGAATTCTCTGTGTCCTTCTTGGTGTTACTGCTGAAAAGCAAAACAAGTGAGAAAAAAATATCTTCGGATATGTTAGATTGTGACACATTTCTAGGACGAATATTATACGTGTAATTAGGAAATGGGAGTCCAGGGTTCTTCTAGACCTGCGTGGCTTGAGTAAGCCAGTTCATTTCAAGGTGCTGTGGTCAGTGTATTGTGCAAGGTCTATTATTCCCTGTACAGCGGCTGCCAGCATGGCCTGATTTAAATAGGAAAGCAAAATGTTTTCAGATCCATAGAAAACATTCTGCAGATCCAATGTCCTTTTTATTTTTAGCTCTCGGTTAGTTTTAGCAACTGAGTGGCCAGATGTTGGCTTTATGGCGATGGACAGAAATAAGAGCTTTCTTGCTGCTTGAAATTGAGACTATTCAAATGCTTAAAAAACTACATGAAAACTTCTGTTGCTGAAGCACTGCTCCCTCGGTTGTGTGTGGCATGAAGTATGGATTATACTAATAATTCCCAAGTATTTGAGAAATATTCAGCAGCCAAGTGAGCCCGAGACTACCCTAGACTTTGGGGTGATTAAGATTATTCTAATGGATAAAACCGGGACTTCTCTGTATAAAACCACATAGTAAGAGACCACTGTCGCTGTGAAGAACATTGAGACCTCCTGAGTCCTAAACCACTGGTGGCTTCATCATTGGACTGCGCTGCCTCTTGCTTGTTTTAGATGGAGGCAATAAAACACTTGAGGTGTGTTGCTGGGGTAGCAAACCAATCCCTCATTTTCTGGGTTATGCGGGTTGCTTTTTGCTCTTCAAGTGCAAAAGGCCAGTGGGTCAGGATTGGAAAAGGTGCTCGGACAATAACGCAGGAAAACATGCGTTCAGCTGAAACTGTTTGGAAAGGCAGGTATGGAAAGGAAGGGCGCTTCATTTCCATTCCTTCCCACTTTGGGAGACAGAGCGTGTCACAACAGTGCTGAGCAGACACGAGCTGCTTGCCAGCATTTAATTTGTTGAAGATTAAGAAATTATTCCATTCTTACAATACCATGTCAGTCTAGAAATACCTTTGAACTGTGGGGGATGTGAAATGTAGATGTAGCCTCAGATTTCATAGTGTTTGGAAGCCAGAGCTTTATCAGGGTAAGAACGTATGGATGGTTTAAGGGAAGTCATATTAATAGTGTACCTAGAGACAATGGACTGGCTCAACTTCAGCCAGCTTTGAACTTTGGGATAACTACATCCAGAACAGGACACTGAACTTTGGCTTTTTTCTTTGTGATCTAGAAGCTAGCTAGAGCTCTGCAGAGGCTATTTCTGGTTACTCTTACCTGCAAGGAGAGTTGACTGCTAAAGCATTGCCCCCTTTTTGGCCAGCAGCTTTCCCCCCAGAAAATATCTCTGCCTTGAACCCCACATCTTTCTCTAAATGCTGTCCTTACTCTGTACCCCAACCGTCCTGTGTCCTCATCAGGCTGTGGTCAGAAAGCTGAGAAGTCTTGTATACGGCTGGGCTGAACATCAGCAGATGCTTTCATTATTTACGATGGTTTCTAAAAGCAGTGGTGCAACTGTTGGTGTCAAACCATGAGCGAAGGCTTCTCTTAGAATCACAAATGATAAACAAATATAAGACACTTGGTGTCAACAGCCTCACAACTCTTCACCACCTGGAGCTCGAAGCAGCTCAGCAGTTGCAAACCACTAGTTGTGCAGAAGTAGAACAGCAATTTCAGAAGTGCCATAAGTAAATAAGTGCCCTGACGTGAGCACCAAAAATAAGCATGTGCTGAGCTTTTCTGAGCATTTGGCCGGATCACAGCTGATGGCTGCTGAACGTCTTGGAAAATGTATCCCCTCATTCAGGTGCTGAGCACTTGAAAACGGGGACCTGGACAACTCCAATGTCATCTGCTTCTCTAATAACAAACCACTGTTTTGCCCTACAAAAATAGCCAAGTTCTCACTGCTGATCCTGGAAGGAGGAAAGCAGTTCTTTTATTCCTGATCCTACCTGATTATTAGAAAAGTAAGCTGAAGGGACTTTCCTCTGTTTGATGGAGGCAGATCTTAAGCTCTGGGACTATTCCCCCCACCCCAAGCAGTCCCACATGCTGCTACCATGCCATAGGGGGAAGCAAATATCCCCGATTGCTCTGATATCAAATACCTTCTGCTGATCTCCCTTGAAGAGAGTCCCTTGTAAAAATGCTTTTGTCCAGAGGCTTCAGTCACTTGGAGCCTTGCAGGGGTTTCTGAGCTCTGGTGATTTATTACTCCGTTGTAATCTTGTGTTTTATGGAGAGCCCTGCTGGAAATATACAGGGGTACAAGGGTAAAAGTATCAATTAACCAGTGATCTGGTGCCAAAAGCCACCCATGTGCGAGGTCAGGAATGGGGTTTCAGGCTATGAGATAAGGCTTGGCGAATGGACCTGCAGGGGAGCAGGATCCGCGTGATGGGAAGGTTTGAACCAGGAGCCCCGAACAGCAGGTAAAGGGTATACAATAAGGCTGAATCCACTCCTTTGTGGCGTGTAAGCTAGGGCATTGGTTTTCCAGTCTCCTTATTCAGAGCAGGTTGGGACTGGGATCCTTGAAGTCTCTTCCCTGATAGCCTCTGCGAACGAGAGCAGTGATGCTGAAGAGCAGTAGAGCAGAAGGGCCAAGTCCCAGGACTGCTGCCAGATGCAGACTGTCAACACGCCTCATCGCTCACCCGGGAACATCTCCTGTGGAGGAGCTGGCTTCAGGGTTCCTGCATGGGACCCTTGCAATGGAGGTGCCCTTCGAGAAGGGAAGAGGGGCTGATTCTTTTTGGCAAATTTGGCTGAAACAGAGGAAGTTGTCTGTTCCATTGGGGAGTCGGCATTGCTTTTGCTGCCCCACGATAGCAGAAACTAACTGTAGTGAGTACAGGCAAAGAGGATATAGATTATGGGCGCAGGATCTGATTTACCTTCTGTGTAGCTGACTGGTGTCAGTGGGTGCATAAATATCAGTGAGGGCAGAATTAGTAGTGCAAAGCAAAGGACAGCGCGCTCTATCCTAATGTGGGATCTTTGAACAGCCACTGAGGTTGTAAATCGAGGCAGAATTTCTGTCAGGTTACTTGGTGATGCTGTAGATCAGCACGGTCTTCAGCTGAAAAAACGCCACAGAAAGAGAAGGTAGGTAATGCTTAACACAAGCTAAAGGCTGGCTTGGCAATTCTGATTTCATCTCTCAAGTACTTCCTTAGTGGTTTAAGTGGAATAATTTAAATTTAATGGGAGTATTTTGATTTTTAGTGTTGCGGAGATGTGGAGGAAAAAGCGAGGCTTAAGTCCCAGCCTGCCTAAACGCCAGTCTGTAGTCACAGTCTTGCTTAAATCCCAGTTTGTTGTGGTTTACAGTGTTTTGGCAATAGTTTTCCAAGCTTGCTTGTAAGCGGCTGGATTTTGCACAACTTGCAGTGGTTGTGGAGAGGAGCGACGATCAACAAGATGCGCGATTCGTTGATGTACCCCGTGCACTGCAACTTACCTGGGACCTGATTTATGCACCCACAACCCTTCACTGGCGGGAGGAGGGTAGCGAATATAGGTCATCAGCAGGCCAGGCTGGCAACTCCTTTCTTCCACTGTGGCGAGTTACTCACCGAAATAGACTCATTGAGGTCTACAGATCATTATTTTCATTAGTGGTGATTCATATTAAGAGTTTCACAATCAGGCCTGCTGGTGTAATATGTTCCTTTCCACAGTACCATTTATCTAAAGATCTCTGAATACTTTATGTACATTAAACTTTAATCCATGTTCTACCACCAGTGCAGTAGGTAAGGAGGACTGTTTCCATTTTGCAAATGAGGTAAACTGAGGTACGGAGCAAGAAAGTGACTTGCCCAAGACTGTGCAGGTTGGTTGCAAAGTTGTGTAGAGTGCTATCTTGCAACGAGTGTACGTTTCCCGTATGTGGCCCTATTTCCCTGCCCGAATTTTAAAGGAACATTTGATTTCCTGGGGCTAAGGCTGAGCAGAAATCTGTCTATAGCTGTAAATTCAGAAGGTCTGATGTGAATCAGAACTTCCTGAAGTGCTTGGGAATGTTTAGATTTGTCATCCCAGACTGGTCCTGACCTGAAAGGATTGGAGCAGAACTGTGGGGATTTTTTTTTTTTGTGGTTTCATCTGGTTGGTATAAGATGTAGAGTTAAGAGTTGGTGAAGGACTCTGCTTCCGATCTATTCATCCTCATCTGCCTGTATGGTCAACGGGGTCAGTATAGACAGTGGAGGATGAAAGTGTCATTCATCTGACTCAGTTACCTACTAGAGGATGAGATGAATTGTGACTGGAACTCCATTGTCTGTCACCTGTGAAGGGAGATAAGGTCACTGTCTCAAGTGAACCCTGTCCTAGTGTCCGTAGAGAAGCAGAGTTGCATGAATGGGGACAGATTTCATCATTTGCTTGGAGTTTAATCTCTTGCAGTAATTAGACAGATGACTTCAATATTGTGTATTACAATAGCTCCTAATAAAAAAAAAGGCAATGGAAACGCAGGCCCTCCTTTCCCTGTGCTAGGGAAATGCCCATCAAGACTCCCAGCCCAAGGAAAGCTAAACATATGCAATTTGGGAGAAGGAACAGGTCCAGAGAGGGGAACTGACTTGCTTGTGGTTGTTTAACAAGTGAATCGCAGAGCTAGGGAAGGTATCCCTCTCTCCTTACTCTCTCCAGTGCTCCCATTACTTAACTGTATTGCCACTGAGCTGGCCTTTATCCACCTCTGCTTCCTTCCCTGCCAGGGTCCCCTTCTCTGAGGGCGTATCCTCTCATCTCCGTCATCACCAGGCAGCCCTCTGTGGTCCCTCACCTGGTCCCAGCTGCCACCAGCTCCCGTGTGCTGCCAGCCCAGCCCTCCTCGGGGACTGTGAGCTCAGAGACACCAGCCAGCGAAACCCATGCCAGCAGCGAGTCGGAGGCAGAGCAGCCTGCGCCTCGGTTAAAAAAGCCACGCCGGAGTAGGACCATCTTCACGGAGCTCCAGCTGATGGGCTTGGAGAAGAAGTTCCAGAAGCAGAAGTATCTCTCTACCCCTGACAGGTAAGTCAGTCTTTTACACTAGGAAAAGGAATAAGCACGAGGGCTTCTCCAGCGCTGCTCAGCTGTTCCCATATGAACGCTCCCTGGCTGTAGCGTGCTGCCTTCTAGCTCTGCAGAGGTGCCTCTGCCATTGGCCAAGGACATGGGCAGATGACCAGATTCAATTTCAAGTCTAACTTTTCCTGTGATCAAAGGTGTCATGAATAGGTTATACCAATGGAAATGCTATATGGTGATCTATGTGCTTTCTAGCAGGCATCCAGGCACAGAGATAGGCAAGGTACAGAGCAGAAGGCTCTCTGCCATTCCCATTCCTGCTGCACACTTGAAAAAAGTTGGAGCCTGTCTGCTGCTGGGATCTGGTGGTGGATGGCTCTGTCTCCATGGCAGCTGAGAGGTTGGCTGTAGCTTCAGCTGGCCGCTGAACTAGCTTTCGTCTAGCAAACTTGGGTAGCAGTTCAATGAGAAGGCATTGGCCTGTCCACCAGCTTGGAAACAGAGTCGGGGTTGCATGGAGTTGAAGGCTACCTTGCCCTTGTGAAGGCACAGGCGAGTACTTTGTCTTTGTGAAGGAAAAGGCAAGTTCTTAAGGACTGCATGGTACCAAATGGACAAACCAAAATAAGGAAAGGTTTTATCTGTTTTAAAGGCTTTGAATCATACTCTGCAAATTTAAATTACAGGAAAAAGACCCCTCCAATTCCTATTAAGTTTACAAACCTAGAGAGGGTTTGAAAGGTACGCCGGACCTTGAACTCCACAGATGGCAGTGTCCCAATATTTAAATTGGTTTTGAAGATCGGCATTCTCCACTCGTACTCTCCATCACCAAAGCCAGGGATCATAGCTAGACCAAGTTTCATGGGCACAGCCAGGCTGCCTCATGCAGTTTCAGAGTTCCTAATGCTCCTGTACTGACTCCCCACAGCTTCACGTAACCAGGTGGTTGACACTGTTGATGAAGCACTGGAGGCTGTTAATTAATTTTATGGTGTGACTGTTCCTTGGCTTTGTACAGGGTTGAGGCTGATGATGAGCAATTCCTGTCTGTGTACCACTTCCCCTCTGTTTGTTTCCTCATGTTTCTAGGCAATACTGGTTACGCTAATGTGTGTGGCAAGAGATGGTAACTGGTTGCAGGTAGTCAAAGTGTGATAAGATGTGCATTAAGGCAAGAGTTAGTCAAGCAGTGTTTTTCTTTGTCAGCTCGGAGCTGGAAACATGATGGCGAAGCAGTGGGTTGTGATCTGCATTCACTCCTGCAGTTTTTGGCCTGGACACAAGATTGTACCGCTTGGAGGGCAACTGGAGCACCTGGTTTATTTGTAGTAAGGAAGTGCAGTACAACGGCATAATGCCTCTGCTAGATTCTGCTTGTCAAATAACAGCGATATTATCTTTAAGTCAATGGGATATCTTGTAGGCATTATGTAGCAGCATAGGCAGCAGGCAAACCAAGCCTGTAGGTCTAAAGTGAATCCAAATTGGGGGGGGAAAGCATGGATCCATGAGTGTGCGTTGGAGAACAGGGAGCTGGTATGGTGTACGTTGGTGTTTGTAAATGTAAGAGTGAGTCTGACTGCCCTAGTAGCCCAGCTGAAACAAAAGTTTTATTATGAAAAACTTGGCCTTGACAAATGTGTTTCCCCCATTTGAAGGTGGGAAAATATTTTTCAGAAAGTTCAAACAATCCAGAACACCTTGGAATGGGACTCTGAGTTTGAGCTGTCCCACCTGCAGGACTTGCGTGACTCTGTGGGGCACTTGCCCAGCTTTGCTGAGGATTTCCAACTCCATCCATTGTGCAACTTCATTACAACACTGCCAGATGCACGGTGCTGTCACCTGTGGGCAAGGATAAAGAGTTACTCTGAGCTGCATTTGCTTCATATCCTGGGTTTTAATATAGAAATAATGAATGGTTTCAGATGAACTTGCACAGGTTGGAGATTTGTGGAGGATGAATCAGGATTATGGGCTGTCTGCCACGTATACCCTTAAGCTAAACACGTAAATAATAAATTCATTTATAAGCCCAAATTGCCTATAATAGCAGAATGCTTAAGAAATTAATAGATTTAGATGTACTGCTATTCCGTGAGAAATGAGAAAGCCTTATTATCCCCATTATGTAGGTAGTGAAGAAGTTGATACAAAGAGCAGCACTTTCAAAGGCAGGCTGGTGCTGGGTGTATCGATTCTGAGGTGTTTGCTTCAGACCCATAGACCTGGTTTTCAGGGATGCGGTGTACCAGTAGCTCCCTGCTTCATAAGCAAATGTGGAGTGTCAGCTGTCTTGTGTTCCAAAGAGGGCAGGCAAACTTCTGAAACTTCCAGGCTTGTTCATTTGTCCCATGGTCACCGAGAAGAAAAGAGAGAGCCTGCAAACACCCTAATATTCTTGCTTCTTCCATAAAAGCATCTGTCTTTACATCCTAAATTCACAGTGGTTTCCCGCTTTTGTCTGACCTTTTCTCAAAACAACAGATGCACCTGGCATCTTCTCCTCTGTGAACTCATTTCAATGTCTGTCTTGTCTCCCAGGCTTGACTTAGCCCAGTCCTTGGGGCTGACTCAGCTCCAGGTGAAGACATGGTACCAGAACCGTAGGATGAAGTGGAAGAAAATGGTAAGTGGTTTGTTACCGTTTCTCCATGGTCCTTAAAAACTGATTTCCAAAGAACAGATTTGGAAGCTGAGCATAGTGTCAGTGACCTGTGTCTGTTTATACCAAATTTTGTTTTATTCTTGACTGCTTTTCTTAGAAACATACTCTTTTTAAAAAAGTTTATACTGCCCCATATGTGGTGGGCTAGAGGGACCATAGGTGGTAGAAAGTATACAAGGCAAAGGGATGAAAGAAATCAGAACAGAGGGAAGAACCAAAATATCTCCCTCTGTGGTTTTGGCATTCCTGTGATCTTAATGCTTCTGGGATTGGTTATATGCGTGGACAAAAAAGATTGTGTTGCTCCATGGAAACCAATGCAGTTTTGAGAGCTAATATCATTAGTTCTTGCTTTTCATATCTTCCTTTCACTTTGTTCACTTACTCTCAGCTTCATGGCCCTTTTCCAGTTAAAATGCTTTTAGAACGGACAACTGTCCGATAAATCCCAGTGGGAACCATGATGCTGTGACATTCTCCAGTGGAGATGTTTATGTATTCTGATCTGGGAGGGGAGATGCAGTTCTAGACTGTATCTTTGAATGTATGTGACAGCTGCAGAAGTTACTGCCACTTAAAACAAATTCGGGATTAGCTTGGATACAGATCTTTGGTTGGAAGTGTCTTGTTGCTGCAGTGATGGTGTGAAGGGAGAGGGAATTAAACGCAGGAACAGACCTGTTTTGCAGACTCCCACCTTTTACATGGATGAGGGGGGTCTCGTGTTTTAATGCAGGTGTTACAAAATAAAAATAATAAAGGCTATTTCAGAAGCCAGAGAGGCGGGAGGAAAAGCAGTCAGAGGAAATTCTGGCTAAGGTTTATGACTGTTCTTACCTGGGCTGCGAGTAAAGCAAACGCTCAGGAAAGGAACCAAATTCTGCATCAAATCTTCTCTCTGTAGTGTTGAGGACTGTGTGCCTAGGCTGCTTTTGGGCCTCCCATAGGAACTGACTTGGAGACCTCCAGGGTTGTGGGTGTCCTTGCTGGCAATGTTTGCATTTTGCTTTATTTATGTGAGATGATGGGTGAGCTCACTCCGTGAATGCAGAGCATTTCTATGAGGCTGAAACGGTGACCAAGTCATGCATTAACTTTGAGGTCAATGCCGAGTTTCATCTTTCTCTAAAGGATGTCTCTCAGCAGCGGAGTCAGATTGATCCTGACGGTTCCTCTCTTTGCTCCAGGTACTGAAAGGTGGACAGGAGGCTCCAACGAAGCCCAAAGGCCGTCCAAAGAAAAACTCCATTCCCACCTCGGAGGAAATTGAAGCAGAAGAGAAAATGAACAGCCAGGTGCAGAGTCAGGAGCTGGAGGGATCTCAAGCTCCCGAGGAGCCTAAATTGACAGAGGAGAAGCCAGAAGTCTCTTCGGAGACAGAGAAGTCTCCAGAACATAAACCAGAGCCCTCCTCAGAGGAGACTACGCCATTAAGTTAAAAGGGAAAGCAAGGAGGGAAAGGGGGGAAAAAAGAAAAGCAAAAAAAGATAAAGGAGAAAAACCAAAACCAAATATATATATGTATATATATATATTTAAATATGTATGTAATTGTGTGTGTGTACATATATATATAAATATATATATATATATGTAGACCTTGTGTATAAGTCTAAAGGTTTGTCACTTTGTGCCTTTGGGAATCAGCCATCATGGGCCACGGTGGAACAAAGACATGCCGTGTGAGTGGTGAGGACCCGTCCCTCCGGCGGTGCGCGTGAGCCTTCCCACAGATAGTGACGGAGGCCTGAGCGTGTTTCCAGAGAAAACCACGTCTAGAAACCCGAGATGGCTCCTGGCAAGTAGAGAAGTCCAGGGCTCCTTTCATGCTGCGGGAGGCAAATGTGTAGTGATACGACTGTGTTGGAGGGTTCCGTGTGTTCGCTTGACTTTATCCTTGCCTTTTAAAGTAGTGCAAATGGACGGAGTACTCGGTCTGGTCTCGGATCGGGGACAGCTAAGAAATGGGGAGCTCCGATAGCACCATTTCGTGGTGTAACCAGCACTTATTTCTGTTAGGGATGGGCCCAACTTCAACAGTTTTAGGAAGGAGTTCAGACCCATCGGTTTGCTTTGGCCCAGTGTAAAGATCAAAGCTTCCGAAGCGAGATTCATACCCGGGTCAGCATTCAGATTTCATCTCTCGTGGTTGTTTGGGTGCCGTGTCTGTGAATTTGCAGTGATCCAGGATAAAACTTTGAATGAGATGAGGGTTTGGATTTGAGTCTGCTCCAGAAGCTTTGGGATGCTTGGGTCTGGGATTTTTGCTTTGGGCCCACTTCTAATTTTTGTAGGGTTTTTTAAAGAACATTTAAATGTTTTCAGGGTTTGGGGAGAATGATGGATTTAAGAAGTTGCAGAAAGTTCGCGTTTGTTTAAGATGTGTGCCAAGAATAGATGTGCATCATGTTTCAAAAGTCTTGTTAAGGGTGCATTTTGCCCAAAGGCTGCAAGAGATGTATTAAGATAACCTTTATTTTTTAATTAAAAATTAAATATATAAATAAAACAGTTGTTATTGTTTCTCTTTTGGAATGCTACACAGAGACTTTTTCTGGGCTAGGTTTTCCTATTCTAAGAAACGCTGGAGAAAGCGGGAATCATCAGACTTTCCGTAACACTGCTGTGCAGCAAGCACTGTGCAGCCTTCCTTCCAGCACCTTGCTAAGGTAGGGGAGGGGTGTTTTTAATGCCACCTTGTCACCGGGTGCTGATGAGCATGTCGGAATGAGAGCACTGGTGGGTTAGCTATTTTCTGTCACCTCCCCTCCCGCAGTTACACCTGGCTAATAAATCGGTCTTTGTGACCCTGTGAAGATGGTTTCTTAATATCCCTTTTTTGGGGTGGTGGTAACGATTTGCTCACATAGATCTCAAGTGACTTATCCAGGGAGTCTTGAGTGGGGAGAAAGGATTTGGGTTTTTTGTTTTCCCCCCCAGTTTCTTGCTCAACGGTGTTTGGAAGCCTTTAATTCCACCTCCGCATTAGCTCTGCAATGGCACGTGCATCTGCATCAGGTAATACTTACATGGCAAAACTCCAGCTGACTTCAGCGAAGCCAGGGTGGGACATTGCCCCACTCACCGTGGATTTAACACACAGTAATCAACTTTGAAAAGGCACCTACGGGTTTAAGTGCATCTACAGGTTTGCACCTAAACCTAAAACAAATTCACCAGAGTTGGGCAATGCTCATTTGCAAGGAACTCTGAAAATCCCAGGCATTTCATGCCATTTAGCTCTCTTTTTATGGCACAGAGAGACAGAAACGGGATTAAAGGTTTCCCTCTTGCCTGCTGTGTTGCAAACGCAGGCTGTGAGCTACGAAGTCTTCCCTCTGCCATTAAAATGCATCGAAACTTGTTTGTCTTTGAACCATTGTGCTTTCCCCTGAGCCCTGACATACTCGTGACAAGCACAGTGAGAGGCAAGGGCGGTGGGGCAGCATTTTGGCACTTGGCCGGAGTTATGATACAGTACACTGCACATTCTTTATCTGTGGATGTCTATTTCTTTCTCTTTCTTTCCAGAACTGTGCTTTAGTTCAACCGTATCCATTGGACTTGAAATGGCATTTAATTTAAAAAAGGCCTATGGCCTGTTTATACAGGAATTAGATTAGATGGTCTATGAAATCTATAATCGTCCTCTATTGTTCTTGGATAGTAGCAACAGCACTGTTATCTCAAAATAAAATGTTTCCACAAGTCTTAAATGCGGTAGTACTCGGTGAGGGTGAAGGGAGCAATTAACTGGAAATAATTTGTCTAATGAGTTTCCCCATCAGATTGCAAAAAAAAGTCGGCAAGAGTCTCTACTAGGTTTGTTTGGAAGCCTGAATAGTTCATTAAACCAAATTTTGTGCACAGATCATTCCAGAAACAGAAAAAGCTTGACCGTCAGGGAAGACATCAAAGATATTTTAATTTCTCTGAGTTCAAAGTGAAAATATCTTCTAGGGAGTTTTTAAAAGAAATTTAAGAGATGTATTTTAAACATAGCATTTGGAAATTTCGGTATTTAGCTTTCTTTCAACCAAAATGTGTTCCATAAAATGGATAATGCGTGTGGGTTTTGTGGGAGGTGTTGTTTTTTGTATTTGTCACCCAGTGGATTTGTCTAATTTGAGGAATTTTGATAGATTTACACAGCGGGGGGGGGGGGAAATTAGAAACAGGAAACAAAAAGTTATTTTCTTGCTTTGAAATAGGAAATGGTGTGTGGTGTTTCTGTGCTATTCAATGAAACGGATAAATATGAAAATACAAAATTTTCAAAATTTTTAAGGTACGTTTCTAAATCACAAGTAAAATGACGTTGGTCATTTTCCTGCAAAGAGTAAAATAAGTTTTACAAAATGACATTTCCCACTTCGCATATGAAAATAATTGTTTCTGACTCAGCCCCACTTTACACTGGGAACAGTTCCAGTGATTTTTTTCTTCTTTTTTTATTTTTTTTTTTGTTAATCCCATTCTAATCACTTATGAGTCAATCCGGGTGAAAATGCAATACTCTAGCTGTCTGGGCTAGTTTTTAATGAGTCCATAAGGCACTGAAGATGGTTTTGTTCCTCTTTTGGATGAGTAGCAATCTTAGCATCCTATTTTCAATGTGATTATTTAAGTGCAAAATTAGCTCTTGAAACGCTGTCTGATACTCGCTCACACTGAATTACTTTCACCGACTTTCCTGATAATCTCTTGAATGCTCATGGAAAGCACGTTCAGAATGCGTGTGTTTGAATGGGAAGAAAACAGCAGGGGAAAAATGGTAAAACCGTTGAATTATTTCTTGACTAAAGCTCTTCATACTTGTTGTTTACATCTGCGGCTACAATTTCTAGTAGAATTGAACGTACTATTCTCATCTATGATTCTATACTGATCTCAACCGTTGTTGGGAGGCAAGTGCTCCTCTTCCTCTTTGTTAAAGAAGTTTCTCCTATTCCTTCACGCTCTTGTTCTAAGGTTTTCCTCCGTTGAGCTTGGTTTTGCTCTTGTCACAGAAGCGCAATGAATTGAGCCACTCTTCCCCTTTGCTTTGGGCTGAGCTGAGGATGGGCTTCAAGCTGGGGCTGGAGAAGGCCTGGTGGTTTGAGTTCAGTTTTTAAAGGGGTCTGTGGTGATGCCCAGCGCTTGTGGCTGTGAGTTGTATCTGCTTCATGCTCCTGAGACCCAGAAAGAACATTACAAGTCTGGCTTTAGGCACTCTTGTTCAGAAGCATAGCACTATCTGCAGTCAGTATTGAGGAAGTCTGCACAACCAGGCTTCATCTTTGCCAGTGGAGTGACCAAAGTGCCTTTTCACTGGTCCTGAAGAGAGTCTTACTTCTTTCAAACATTGTTCTATCTCCCAGGCACTGAGATCTCCTGTCCCAGGACTACTTGTCACTTATCAGAGGAGTCTGATGGGAGACATGTGCCCTTGGGGTTGAGCCTTGCTGATGTTCAGGGGTATTCGGCTTCCAGTTGTAACAGCAAGGAACAAGCCCCGATGTCGAAATCCGAACTCCCCTACAGGGATGGAAAGTGCTCATATCCGGAGTTCTGGCTGGGACCCACCTTTTATTGTACCCACTGTTTAGATAATTTTGCAAAGCTCTGAGCTCATCCTGCAAGATGGTAAGTTCCCCCAGGTCCCAGCGAGGATGAATGGGCTTTCGTCCTGTTTTTTTTAAAAATAAAATATGTATTCGTTTAACTCCAGGCCAGTACAAAGAAATCTGGGTGGGTTTTCAGTTCCCCCTTTTCTCCATCGTCTTTCTTCAGAAGCAAAATGGAAAAGGGCAGTAAGAAAGGAATGAGTGAAAAAAGAGGGGAGAAAGAGGAGGCGAAAGAAAAAGCAAAGGTGAAAAGCTTAACTGTATCAAACTACACGAAAAATAAAAACTAGGGGGAAAAATAATCAAGTTGAAAAGTCAACTTTTTTCTTTTTTGTAAACTTTGACAGATAAAGCTCTGGTTCTGTGAAGAGAGATTTTTCTGGAGTTTAACTATACGTGCAAGGATGGTGAATGACGGGTTTTTAGTAAGTTTCCTCTTATGCTATAGAAGTCAAAACGTCGCTAAGTAAAGAACAGTTGGATTAGGCTTAGGCTACAATACAGGATTTGGTCCCAAATCTCTGTCTTGGCAAAGGCAGAGGTTTGGTGAAGCCTAGATCCCACGGAATCTTAGATGTTGGGCATGAACATCCTGTAAGAACCTCGCTCCTCTGTCTTCCCATGGTCTGGTAGCATGGTAGCTTTGGTTTGGGTTTGTTTGTTTTGGGTTTTTTTGTTACAAATGGCACATTGCAAACATAGTTGCAATTCAAATCTCTTAAATTAGTGATATTTGGTTAAAATTACAATTAAACACCCCCCTCCAACTTGCTGTTTGTCTTGTGCTCTGGGAATCCATAACTAGATACTAGCTTTTAGACTTTGAAGTCCTGGAGTTAAAGTAAGATGATATTCAACGCAGGGATTTGAACCCTAAAATCTAAATATCTTTTTCCCTAGCAGAAATAGATTTTTTTTAAATTATTTTTCTCATAACCAGGTACCTTGTGATTTCTAGGCTTTCTCCCCAGTTCTAGTCCCTTCCCATATTGTTAATCTCCTTGAAGGTACTGTCCCACCGCAATGGAATAATTGCGCCTTAGCATGGCAGTAGCTGCTAGGAAGGAAGCCTCTTATCGCTGCTGGGATCCGTAGGTGCCAAAAGGAAGAGGTGCACTGCGAGGCGGTTGCCAATGGAGAGAGTTAACCCCTCCGGGCTGTTCTGACATGTCAGTTAACTGCTGGAAACACCGAAGCTCTTGTTTTGTCAAACAATTGAGAGTAACAGAGAGAATTAGTCACTAAGAGAGGTTCTTGAAATCATCCCGGTCCTGGACAGCCTACCTTCCTGCATGCCGCTGGGAGGAGGTCTCTTTTCCCCTAGAGATTGGTGAGAAACATTTATCAAAAAGAAATTTCAGAAGCCAAAATTTCCTGGGGAAGAAGGCTGCCGAGCGTGCCAGAGCGCTAACAAAAGCAGAGGAAGCAATGGTTACCCCTTGGGCAAATGCTTCTAACATTTGCATAAAGCCGAAGGAACCAAACCCTTGTAGGTAAAACAATAGTTAAATTTCGGGCCTTTTATGCTTCCCGTACCAGGGCCATTAATTGCTTTCCCAAACAGTAGCTATAGCATCATTGTCAGGTGGCAAAAATTAGAACTTCCCAGACACTTAAAACTTCACCGTTCTCACCACACCCAACGCCCAGCTCTTATTTAAGCTAAAGCAAAACCTTTCTTAGTTACACCAGAGCTGTGATCCCCAATTCTGATGCTGTGCGGATCTTTACAGACCTGCAATGAGCTAGGGCGGGTTTGGCTAAGGTAGACCTATGTGCATCCCTGCAAGGTGTCGGAGGAGCTGTTGCGGCACGTGAATTAAGTTAAAGCGGGTCTGAGAGCTGCTTTTGAGTCAGTCAGGTCGGAGCGTTTATGCAAGAAGCAAACCACCGGGAGAGAGTTTTCAGCCGCATCCTTTCCCGTGGCAGGGAGGCGGCTGGGGCGGCTGTTCCAGCGGTGTCACCTCCTAACTATGAAACTGTAATGGTACTCTTTGCAAAAGTAGTGGTGGTGGGGGGAAAAAAGAGGTGTAAACTCATGAAAACAGCGGGGCTTCTTCCTGGAGACTGCCCTGCGGATTTTTGTGGCTCTCGAGTACTTTTTAGCAAGCTAACATTCAGGGGGGAAGATTATTTTTAAAGCCAGATCACACAGCTGCTCTCTGGAGCTTTCCTGGTGCCTCTGGAGAATACAGACTCTCCTAGACATCTAGTTGCTAAATGAGAAACAAGCAAACTGAAAGTGGTGGATTAGAAGTGATAAATAGAGAAACGGGTCGCAGGCAGGCGGTTTCTTGCTGACAGCTGTTCTGCGGGGAGATTATTACGGCACCAGCTCAGCAAGAAAAGAGAAACTTTTCCTCCATCATCCATCCCCGTCCCCAGCACATACGTGCCCATACGAGTCTTGCTGCTCTGGGCACCCAAGGTCCTGCCAGGAGAGATGGGAATTTCCCCCTTCTTACTGGAAGCTCGGATTACCCGTAATTCCGGCTCTTTTTCCAAACCTTCCTACATCTGCCCCTTCCCGGTCAGCTTTGCTCTCGCGGGAGGTCCCTGGGGCCTCAGCAGCTGAGGGATTGCACCTTCCAGGATTCCCGGAGGTAGGAGCGGTGATCCACCCATGCTTCCAGCTCCTGCGCAGCTCTTGAGCCCGAGTCTGCTCCCAAACCTCCAGCTGCCACAGCAGTACTGCTTTCTGCATCCGGAACAATTAATTGCTCCCTTAATTCTGCGCCTGTGCCCATCCCTGGATTGATCTGGGATGACCGCAGGAGCGCGGCTTCAGTCTGAGAGAGCAGACGAGGGATGTACGGCATCAGGTCCCTGCACACCTCGAAGCCAGCAAACAGCTGGAGTCCAGGCCACCGAAGTAGGGAGAGCCGCCTTGCTGCGCTGGGATTTGCACATAGGAATGTTTTTGTGATGAAAATTGAATGCAGCTAACGTGTAACGTCATCTGCCGCTCCACACGGAGATATTTCTATTATTTGGGTGGGGAACATGACTCAGAGAAATTATTTCCTCTCTTGTCCATGCTTCTCATTACTGGAAGTACAATGGTATTTTTTCCCCTGCGTTTCGTTTTGTGTTATTTAGGATAATGATGCTGAGGAGGTGTCTGATAATGGGATTAGAAGCCCAGACTGGGAGTTACCTGTCTTATTCTCTGTGTGCCTGAGCGAATATTTACCCCTGAGGTAATAATTAGACCCATTTGTGCAGTGAAAAGTCACCCGTCACGAGCGGTAAGATGAAGATGTCAAAGAGCGGAGGATGGCTTGACGTTTGTTCGAGGCTCTTGCCAGGACAGACGGGATAACTCACTCGTGAAGCATCAGCCAGACGTTTCCCCGCTAAATCTGAGGTTGGTTATTCCCCTTCCCCAGGACCTGCCCCTCTCCTCCTGTGATTTTGCCACCCGGGGGGATAAGCGAAAGCCCGTGAACTCCATCCTCCCCACCGTGAAAGCCGTGGAGCAGTCTCTCCGAACCCCTTCCCGAGGAACGCTCCGCTCCCTGGCTCCCAGCCCTGGTCTGGATGAGGCCAACTGCGTTGACCTTTTGGACGCAGTACGGAGCCCATCTGTTCGAGCAGTAATTTGTGGAGAGCCCGAGGTAGCAGAGAGGGGGATTTTTAGCCTGATTTACTCAGCGCCGTGTGCAGTTTGTGTGGGACCTGGGCCCGGGAACAAGGGCCAAGATAAGTCTTCAAAGCCTGAATTTGAGGCGCCCGAGAGAGAGCCTGATTTTCAAGCAGTGGATAATCCTGCCTCTGAAGGTAGAGCTCCTTTGAGGGCGTCACACACGGTCTCCCGCAGCGGTCGTTCTCCTCAGTCAGGGGTTACTTACTGCAAATCCAGCAAATGGATGGCAAAGGCAGGATGCTGAGTTTTTCTTATCCGATAAAAAAAAAAAAAAGCTTTCTACATTTCAGCTCTTTTCTAATAGCTCTTTTTAAAGATCTGCTGTCAGCAAAGAAACTAAGCTCTAGTTTTGGACCATAAATCTGGAGCAGGTAAACGGGGGAGCGTTGCCAAATCAGTGATGGTCCCCAAGTGCTTCTAAGAGCCGCGCTGTCCTCTTCGGAGCATCCTATTATTATTGTTTTCATTTCCTGCTTGTTCTTCCTAACAGCTTAGTTTGATTAAACTCGGCATAGTTACAATAACAACGGACAGGGGAAATGGAGGCTTGTGAAATGTAATACAAATATTCCCCTTTTCCCCACGCAACAGGATTCTCCGCTGTTCCTACTGGGGGGGGGCTTCCTCGAGCCCGGACCCTCTATGATGGCAGGAGATAGCGGTGGGGATTACCAGGGGCTGTTTGGGTTACGAAGACCAACTTGTTGCCATTGCGTGTGTGTGTTCATACTTTCCCTTTCGTAAATATTTCCGTCTCCGTTTAAAAGCAAATGGAGTACGTTTCTACTCCTCTTGGAAAGCTTTTGCAGAAGCGAACTGCTGCGGCAGTCCTTCGTTAAATCTTCTATCTGCACTTACCTAAATCCCTTTTCACTGTATTTTTATTTATTTTTTTATTTTTTACTAGCATCGTGCGCTAGCGCAAACAGTTCTCCCTCTCTGCTTCTTCTCTCCCTGGGTATTTATAGCTCGGGATCATATCTCTGGGCATCCCGCTGGGCTCTTGGAGTCTTGTCTCATGAGATAAACTCCTGCCCCCCCCCAGCACTCTGGTATCCTTTTGCTGCTTCTGTTCCAGGCTGAATTTATCTTTCTTGAATGTAGGTGATGAAAACTATACGTGTTGCTACAGAGAAGGTCTCACAGCAGCGCTGTCTCCAGCACAAGTACCGTATCTGGCTCATTTTGGAGTTACAATTGCGTTTGTTTTAATAGGGCCGCCTGATTTTGGTAGCCAGAAACCGCGGTTAATCACGCTCACGGTTTGCTCCTCCCATGTCCCGCTCCTCTGTCCCCGTCCTCCCTCTCCTGGGTTTTCTGCAGGTTGTACAATCCTTTTCGGTAATGGCAGTCTGACTCAGCTTTTTGTCATCAGCAAACTTGGATGGCTCAACTCTGCTGCTTCTGCCCAGGGATTTAATTAAAGACTTACATAAAATCAGTCTCGGTCTGAATCCTGAACAACTCTGTTAATAAACTTCCTTGAGCCCACTTGTCTCCCTCGGAACACGTTTCCCTTTGATCTCTCGCCGCCTCTGTACCCTCTCGTACAAAACCCCGCTTCTGTCAGTGGCGTTATTAATTCCCTACGCAGAATCATACAGTCCCTACAAATTACTGGTGTACTGCATTTCCTTTGTCTAGAAAATCCATTATCTTCTTGCAGAGAGAGATTAGGCATAGCAAACTTCCCACGTTATCCCTTTTCCTTGTATCTCCCCTACATTTAGAGTTGCTCTTCCCCCCCCCATCCCCCAAGCCATTAAAATCAGTGTTCAGTCTGTTTGCTTATTTAAAATTTTCTTTCCAGTTCTTAAACAAATGTGACATTTCTCCAGTGCCACCTTCGGCTAGATTTGGTTTATTAAAACTTTTGCTCTTGGAGTTCGTGGTTCTGCGATAAGCATCTTGTTTGCGGCACAAGCGCTCTAAGCTCTCAGAGATTTCTTTCTTACTGGATTGTCGTAGTTCCAGATTTCTGCCCTAATTCCCCCCCCCCAAGTCTGACTCCTGCTTGCAGCAATTGGAGTATTTGCGTTCATTTTTCCAATGTGGAATCAGGGTTAGCGTTTCAGAAATGTGAAGTTTGCTTTCCACGAGAGGGGAGATGCCCTGTCACTAATTCGGGAGGTCGTGGTGGGAGCGGATACCTGCACAGAGACACGGAGAGGCGGATCTGCCCTGTCCACGGCAAATTCATATGACCGAAGACGGAGTTCCCAGGTACCAGCCCAGCCCCTTTTCTTCTGAGAATTCAAAGGTCAGCCAAACAGGGCCGGGAAATGGGAGCAATCCTGCACAATACCATTTCAAACAGTTTTAATGACAATATCCTTTCATACCTGCCAGTGATTTCTTTTTTTTTTTTTAGCTCTTTGGCTTTGTTAATCTTTTTTTTCCTCATCCTCTCTGTTTATTTTTGTTGCAGATTTATTAGGTGCACAGTTAAGTGCCATTTAGCTCTGCAGAACTGTCATCACCAGCACTTTATGAATGGGATCATTCACTGACAAACTATTTAAACACTAAAAGGGGGGAAAATTTACTGCTACAGGTCAATGAAGAAGCCAAGATCAACTGAAACTCAGCTGCGTTTCTCCTTGAATATAGGAATGTGACGAAGGCGCTCAGTTTTCTTTAACGTATCCTCATCCTTAATTTATCCTCACACGTCAAACTGAATGTCACTCTGTTTTGCAGTGGTATTTTACCTAAAATAATGCCTTTCTTTCTGACAGCTTGCAAGAGCCGGGCGATCTAAAAATGTGGCTAAACAGGCAGTCACACACCTGCTAATTAAGGCTATGAATAAGCTGTGACCAGTCACGCAGCCACTGGCAGCCAGCTCCAGGCAGGGAAATTTTTTAGGAAAAAAAAGCAAGGAGAGTTTTGTGGATCAAATGCAATCCGGGTTACGGGAGCCCGGGAGCAGTTCCGCCCTTTTTCCCTTGAAAACCTTGAAAAAAATCTTACCGTCTTTTCATGTTTCTGCCCCATACCTGGCAGAAGGGCAGCGAGGTCCCTCCTTTCCTCTAGCAATAGGTTCACAGAGTTACAAACTTTTCAGGTCAGATGTCCGAGCCGGACTTTTCCCTCGGTCGCTTCTTCCACCCGTGTAGCACGGTAGGAACGTCCGTGGGTCAGCGCGTAGATCAGTGAGGTTATCCTCAGTGGTTCTCTCCGCTCTCCTTGAGCTGAAACATCTCACAAGCAAGGGAAGCACTGTAGGAAACTGCTTTATTTCAAATGTTCTTCTTGAAAGAGACCTGTCTCCTTTTTTNTCTCTTTTTTTTTTTTTTTTTTATAGTATTATAACGTATATAGCCTTCAAAAGACACATCAAGGTTGTCTGTTTGCTCACGTTGTTTTGTATGTTTAATCATGTCCTTCACGTCCTAAGCTTTCACGGTTGTCTTTAATTACTTGGGAGTGTGCAAATATATATTTTTATATATATATGTATGCATGTGTGACAATAGATTTGCAGAAGGACTGGATGAGCTCCAGGAGCGCAGCCGGTGGGGACTGCCGGGTGTTGAGTGAGGGAGCTAGGTGGCCTCAGGTTTCCCGTCTCGCATGTCTCTGATGCTCTGACCCTGTGAATTCCACTGTTTTTTTCCCAAGTGAAAGTTTTCTCTTCACCTGATCCTGGGGTACTGCCAGGCTTACAGCTCATTATACACGGAGGATCAAGTTGTATTGTAAAGTTGACGAAAATGACAATTTTCTATATTTTTCTCCAGCAATTCCGCATTGCCGTGCAAAGCTTCTTGACTAATCCACTCAGATTTAGAGTTAATCCTCGTGCACTCGGTGTATTTGCGTGTAGGTATTTGAGAGATTTAAATGGACACCACTAACCCCTATGGGGTCTCGTTTCTTAACATACCTTAGAAACATAATCTGATGGAGGAAGATGAGACACAAAAGCTTCTTTTCTGTAGCAATTAGCTTTAATTTTACTCTCCTTACAGGGTGAAATCAAGAAAACAAGAACTCCATGGCCGTGATTTTAAATGCTTTACCGACGTGAGTTGATGTTAAGCTTCAACGTTAGGTGAAGCGCCCATTTTACAGATATGGAAACTAAAGGCACAAAGAGGTGAAGCACAATAAGAGTGACAAGAGTGCAAAACCCGGGGATCCTCCGATAGCAATAGGAGCACAGACATCAGTTCAGCTGCTCGTAAGAAATGCATTTTAATTCCTTTGAAAGGCTTTGGCTCCTGAAGAGGGGTGTAAATCTTGCCAGAGTTTCTCATAAATTCTTCTGAATTCCTGTGCTTTTTGTGCATGGGGAAACATTATAACAGACTTTCTGGTAGGATTTTATCACCCACAATTCTACCCCAAGTCAGTAGGTGCAGAAGGATGCGAGGGGCAGGGACGGGAGCAAGCTGTAGCGTTCAGGTCTGGAGCTGCATTATGAAAACCCACAGTCGTGGTGGAGCTTGCTGTTGGGGGTGAACTTGTGAAGGCACCCAAAGCTGGCAGTCACATAAGTGCTCCTGTGGGGCTGTTCATCAGCTTTAGAGAGGTTCAGGTTGAAGCCACCAGCCCTTAAACGTCCGAAATTGGATCTTCACACCCATCTCCAATGAAGCCACAATCAGCTTTCCTGTCTAGTTTGGGGTCCAAGCCGCTTCAGGTATCTCAGGTCCCATTCCTGCTTTGCTGTACTGTAAATCCCATGCCCAGATTGCCATAGACAGTCACGTTCTTAAGCGGAATGAGCTAATACCCCTGAATTTTACCTGGATTTAACAGAAATGCTGTCATGATTTCTCGGTGGAAGTTGCTGTGATTTACACTCTCTTGCTGGCTCCTTCTCCAACGTTCCCCTCCAGTTTCGGTTGGTAGTTGGATCACTTTATCAAATTCTTGTTGCTTTTACGGTATGCAAAAAATGAGCCCTTTCAGGACTGACAAGAGGTGAGGAAATAAACTTTATACTACTTTTATTTTTTTAAATTCAGCTAGAAATTTTTATTCTCATTTTGAAAGTCTGTCGGGCAACGTTACACAACAGTGGCTGGAAACACTCCCTTTGGGTGGGCTTCATCTCAACTGACTTTGACCGTCTAAAAGTGTGCTGTTCAGTCTGATCTGATCGTCTTCCTTCCATCTATGGCCAGCCCAGGGAAAGAGGCAATTTCTCCTGTCTCCTGCAGAGGTGGATTGCTCTCTGGAGATCCCTCTGACTGTAGACAGAGGTTAAGTTGGTTTCCTCAGTTTAGATTGCTCATGTCTAGATAAGATGTGAAGGCACCAGACCCTGATTTGCATGGAGGTGGATGATCCCCTGGTGCCTTTAGCAGATGTCTTAAAGTGTGGCTACTTTGTTCTTAGCTGAACACGACCCACAAGAAAGTTTGGCTACTTCATTCTTAGCTGAACGTGACCCGCAAGACGGAGTGGAAGTGGAGAACACCGAGTGATTTAGAAAAATAGGTGTCCAAAGAGTAGACCGTGTCAGTGCCGGGTACCAGGGTTCCCAGGGAAATACAAGGAACAGTAGCAGGCAGATGCAGAGCAATCTTTCTTCCACAATGGCCCTTTTCCTAACCTCTAACAGCTGGCTTAACCCTGGTACATGACATTGTATATGCCTTCCAAATGCTTCTTACTTCTGGCTCTAATGACCTTAGGTATTATTATCCACATCAATTACACTTTGGCTCTTGGGTTTCAGAATCGTGGGGTGGCAGGGAGTACCGCAGCCTCATTAAGCTCTCACGTACGCCCTTCCTTCTGGCTTCTGCGCCGATCTGCTCCTCGCTCGCCAAGGATGGGACAAGCCCCGGGCAACCCCTGGGGTGCCTTTGGGTTCACAGACCTGTGTTCCCTCCCTCACCCGGCATTGTGCACTTCTGGCGGCTGTAGGTGAGAGCAGAATCGGGCCCATCATCCCTATAATTGCTGGTGATTGGAATTAATAAAGCTCTATTTTTATCCAGCTCTTTTTTTTTCAGGAGCTATGGGTACTTTGGCGTAATAACAGATGTCGCATTAAAAATAGGTGATCTTGCTAAACAGGCTGGGAATAGTTATGTTCTGTTCAGCCTTTGTTTTTTAACTTGGGGAAAAGCAGAAAAATATCTGCGGTTGCTTAATGGAGTAATAATAACTCGCTGTTACGGTTATTCCATTTGGCCAACGTGGAAATATTCCCCCATGCTCAGGCACAATGTTTTTGAATGGAGGCAGCATTAACGTGGCTGAGGCTGTACGAAACCTTCTATTCATAGGGCTCGGCCTCGTGCTGTGCCAAGTCCCTTTCCTTGCATGCTACTTATATTGTCAATGAGTTCATTAGCTCTTGGTTTAGAGTCAGAAGCAAAAGAGCTGTAATTACAGCTTCTGGAAAATAATATCTTTTGGGGAAGGTGTTGTTTTTTTTTTTTAAATTAACATTATATCTTTTTTTTTTTCATTAAGAAATGATCTAGAAATTGCAATGACATGCATCTCATTTTTAAATCTACTGGATTTTCCCTAATGGACGGAATGGGTGATGGAGCCGGCAGGAGAGACGTTTTACCAGCGAGGCTAATCGACCATGGAGCAGCGTGCCTGGGTTATTGTGGATTTTCCATTACTGGAAATATTGATACCCAGAGTAAATTTCTCTTCTTAGGAAACTTCCTCTAGCTAAAATTAATTCTATGTTATAAAGGAGATGAAAAGCAGGGATCACACTGGTCCCCATCTCCCCATGTTATATTACCTCCCAGCCCGGCGCTGTTGGGATGCACCGCGGCACTTTAGGACCGAATGAAGCCCCGGGAGCTGATGGATGCTCTCCGCTGTGTCCCTGGGTCGGTACCGAGCCTCCGGCTGCAGGCGGCGGGGGGCACGGGGCACCCCGCTTGCTCTTTCATGAAGAAGCGCTCGTTTGGCAGCGCCTGGAATTGCTGCAATGCAGTTGGGCTAAATCCTGCCTTGGCGTCGCGCGTTTACTTGCCCCGCCTGGTGATCCTGCTTTATAAATAGAGGGAGCAAAAATTACAAGCGAGGAGCGTTTAGGGCCCATGACGTGGTGTCATCGTACATGAATCTACAGCGGATGAGGGATGTATGAGATGGAGCTGCAGGCTCTGCAGTGCCAGAAGCCCAGCACCGGGCTTTCGCCTCCCGTCCCGGTCAGCGGGCATCTCCAAACAGGCTTTGAGGAAGCAGATGAATAATAGGAGGAGAAGAGGGGAGGAACAGACATCTGTAGGTAAGGTAGGCTGGAACGATGGAAAATACGGAGAAGGCGGCATCTGTTATTGCGTAACATATCTCACCCAGTCTACTTCTGTAGGTGTTTCCTGAAAAAACAGAGGTTAATTTATCACTTCTTGCAACACCCGGTTTCCAGCATTCCCAGCTTTCACGGCCTGGAGTTTGCAACTAAAATGCCGAGGGGTTTTTCTTGTGGTTTCTTCATGCAAACATGAATGTCGTATCCAAGCATAAGCCTCGTCCTCCCCGTGCGAAGGCATCTCCGTGGGATGAGTTGCAGGGATGCTGCACCCGGCCGCTGCCATCCTGCTCTCCCCTGCCTGCAGAGCTGTCCCTGCAACGAGTCCTCTCTGCTGGCTGAGCACGAAAAATAAAAGCATAATACAGTACAAAAAGCTTCAGGAATTTAGACAAATGGCTGATGGGGGATTTCTTTCTGGTTTGTGTTGGTTTTTGTTTGGGTTGTCTTTTAAAGAAGATGGTAATATGTATTCTGTTGAGGCAGAACAGCCCCTCATTCTTTTCACCTGTTGCAGTAGCTCGAATTTTTTGCTTTGCTAAAATTACTGGGTTCAAGTGCAGCACAGCGCAATGCTGTACAGAAACCCAGAGACATAGTCGAGTCATATTTTCAGCTGACATAAATCAGCGGGGAGCCATTTATACCCTCTGAGTATCTGGCTGGGGATTAGGTATTTCATCTTCTCTCCTCCCCGCTGGAGGCTCATCCCATGAACAAGGAATAGCTTTGACCCAAAGGAGGCAGAAAGAAAGGTCAGGGTTACGCACACCGGCTCCCGAGAAGTCAGCGAGGGTGGGAATTTGCAGCGGTGTCCGCTCTTAGTGCCGTGTTGACGGGAAGTTCTTTAATTCTCCGTTTTGGAGAGGGAGGGGGAGAAGCGCGTGCTCCGGCGGGGGATGCAGCAATGCCGTGTTTCCCCGGCGAGGACTGGGATGGGGATCATTGTGGGGAGAATATAACCGACAGGAAAAGGCCAGGGCTGGGGAACAACGGGAGCCTGAATTGCAGATAAACACTGGGAAAGCCATGTGGATCGTGAGCCTGTGCACTTAATTGTTACACATATTTTGGAGAGCAGAAAGAAGAGCCTTAGCCGGTGAAGCCTGGCGTTGGCAGAAAAAGCTGTTCCCACCTATTATCTTTTGAGGCAGACAAAGGGTGAAGAGAAGGTAGGAACCACATATAAACACTAATTAATGCTCTCCAGGCTTCTTCTTCTTGGTCATGTTAAACCTTTAATCCCTGGGATTTAAGACCGGGGCTTTTTATTGGTCTCCAGATAATAAGTGTGGAAAGGAGTGCTGCGGGAAAGCCTTCGCATCCAGCTCCTCGCCCTCTGGGCCAGCGCAGCGAGCCGGGAGCCCTTGGTGCCCGACCGGCATCCCGCGGGAATGCAGATGCTGCCGAAACCCACTCCGCTACCCTCCCCATCCCCGTGCTTCCCATTACCTCCTTTTATTTTCCATTTTATTTATATTATTTCCATTTATTTTCCATTTTATTGTTATTTTCCATTAAAAGCATATATAAGGTCAGTCCTGCCACCTCCACTGAAAGGTGATAATTTGGCAGGATATGCTATATCCCCTTTACTCACAACTATCCTAACGCTCATCCAAGGTGCCATCGCAGCCGGCTGGTACCGCTTGCGCAATGGCAGAGCCTGGAGGGAGCAGGGCCCTTCGGCTGTGTCCCCGTCACGCGGGTTAAAAGCGCTCGGTGGCCGCTGGCAGGGAGGGCTGGAACGGATTTCTTCTCCGGCGATTACCGCTGCTCCTTGGCAAGGGGAAATGCTCCCTCGCGTGAACTCTTGAGGTTAAGCCACATCATTCCTGAGTGTCACTCAGCGCTTAAAGGTGCTGTCAAGAAGATGACACAAGAATTTGTTAAGAAACTGATGTTTCCCCTCATCCCCTGTTCTCCCTTAGGGCTCGCAGGCACCCCGGCTAAGGAAGCAGTAATGAGAGGGGAGGAATTAAATCGCGTTGCAGCTGCCCCAGCGCCAACACGAGGGGCTGACTCCAGCCCATACCCGGGCTGTGCATCCTTTGTGGGGGACAGGAGGCAGGAAAAATAAGCTCTGGACACTTTTTCTGAGCTTTCACCCCAATTACTGTAATTTCTGGGCCCCCAATAATCTGCAACGCTTATTCCAAGTGAGTTGATCGAAGTCCATTTTGCAGATGAGCGACTGAGACCTGACCGCCTACCATCGTTTCCCAACCTGAGTCACTCTTTCAAGCAACAGATAATATCAAGATAATATCGCTTTCAAGAAATAGAAAATAGCACATTTTCGTGGATGTTTCCGAAAGCCGAATATGCAAGAAGCGCTCATCCCACCAACAAGTAGGAGCGAGCCCGAAATGCAGGCGGGGAGGATGCCCAGCCCGAGAGGGATCTCCTCTTTCAGAAGCTGTGCTCTTTTTTCATGTGCAGAGCAAACCATTCATTTTCTCTGGCGAATAATGATAGTTTAGGGTTAAGATTTATGGCATGGCTGTTAGTGTCTTGATGGTAGATATGCAAGGCTATTTAGCTGTTGCCGAAGGTGGAAATCCATAAAGATGATGGAAGAGTCTCTCCCCAGACAGCACAAAAGGTCATTTATTTTTTTCCTGAAGATCTCCCCGAGCTGGTGATGCCATCAGTTTTCCTCTCCTCCTCTTCCCCTTGGCGCTGGTGGCATACGTTGCTTTGCTCCTACAGTTTTATGGTCAAGCCGGGGTGCAAGAAAGGTGCTTCTCATTCATTTTCTTCCCCTCTCTATTTGTATTTTGCCCCTAGTGTCTCTTGCTGGGGTTCAAAGCCTCCAGCCTGAGCACTTTGGCTACGTCCTTGCTCCCAGCCCCTTCCTGGGCTCCTTCCCATCCAGCTCGTTTCACCCCACTCTGAAAGTTTTAGGTGGTTTTTGCCCCATTGCTTGTTTTGTTCATGAGTTCCCCTCAAAAATAAATGCACATTTTTTTGTTGGGTAAACAAGGCGAGGCAAAAGCAAAATCCTAACATGTTTGTCGCTGGGTATTTCAGTACAAAATAATGATGATAAATAATAATAATAGTAAGAGTAATAGTAGGAATAATAAGGGAGAAGAAGAGGAAGAAGAAGAAGAAAAGAAGAAGAGGAAGAAGAAGAAGAAAAGAAGAAGAAGAAGAGAAGGTGAAGAAGAAGAAGATGAAGAAGGAGAAGAAGAAAAGAAGAAGGAGGAGGCAACAGTTGCTGGGGCTGCATGGGAAACCAAGTCCTCTGTCAAAACAAAGTTTTGGCTGAATTTTTCCCCCCGTTTTGGGTTGCAAACAGAGCCTTGAGCAGGCAGTGCTGCATCCTGCATGTCCAGACTCTTCTCCCCCATCCCTCACCTCCCCGCTGGCATAGCCCATCTCCAGCCACTCGGGCGCAGAGACAAGCATGGCGATAAACAATAAACAGAGGTGACCCAGCCAAGCTAAACAGAGGAGGCGAAAGCCCTGATAATCATTTTTGTTTTGGAAAAAAGGATTTAAGAACATGCACTCGGGAGCATGTGAGCGGGATGGAGCCATGCTAATGCTTGGCACCCTCTGGCACGGCAACGGGGGCGTGCGTAGCCCTGGGCCCTCAGTGAGGTCTGTCCCTGCACGTCAGGTGGAATTTTTCTGCTCACATCTTTCATCGGTGAAGATGCATGTTGGCTTCCCAAAAATCCTCATCTCTGGATAGATAGGTGGCCTCTAGGAAAGGGGCTTAGCCCCGTGCCTTGAGCAAACCTGCCCAACATCCATCAGATTTCAGTAGGAGTGAAATTTTCAGCAAGCATAATTAGAAAATCAGAAATTCTCCCCTCCCAATACCCTCCCTCCCGGGAGCAGCGGAGGGATGGCATGGCCAAGCCCTGGATGCTGGTGATGCCCCTCTGTGCCAAAACCTGCTAGTGACCCGCCAAATGCATCCAGCTGTGAAATACTTGTTTCCTCTCACTGCAGGTGATCCTTGTGGCTTTCAGGCTTGTTTAGTCCATTAAATAATTGGAATCGCTTCATGGATAGGCAAGAGAGAGCAAATGGGGCTGGGTTTTTTTTCCACAACCATTGGGTGTGATGTTGACTTAGCTGGGGAGAAACCACATCAGCCTGGGAGGACTGGAAAGCGGTGCCGTGTCGAGTGTGTGCTGTGACAAAAAGCAGTTGGTGTTTGGCACTCGATCCCAACAGCCCAAAACCCAAAATTCCCTGGGTGAGGCGAGCTGGGGACAGTGGCTGGACTCTTCTTGCCCAGTTTCTTGGGAACTGTGGCCAGAACATCCTGCAGAAGATGGGAGAGCTTTGTGAAGACACACAGCAACCCAATAGCAAGCCCCTTTAAACAGAATTATTTCAGGTTCTGGCCCCGGTTCTGGCCCCCTCAGTGCTCCAAGTCTCATTTTACAATGATCTTTAAAGAAAAATGGAAAAAATATGCATTGGGGGGGGGGGGAAGGACAGATGGGTAAAACCTCATTTTCCATTAGATCCATGAGCAATTAATTTGGCCTCCCACAGAATATAATCCATAGACCTTTATGTGCAGTGCCTGTGTGAGAAGATGCGATGATGGCACTAACTATTGCACCAGCAAGTGATGGAGTATTACAGGCTTCTTGTGCCGGGGAACTTGCAGTCTCAGTGGGCAAAGCAGACACGAGCTCACGGGAGGAGTGAAGGTGAAGCAAGAAAAAATGACTTGGGCAAAGCTGTGCTCCAAAGGAAGGGTCTAAAACATGACCACCACTGGGTTTAGCTTGGGTGCCTCAAGCACTCGTGCAAGAGGAGAGGACACAGCCCCTGCTCAGCTCTCCTTGCTGTGTGGATGGTCAACGAGCAGACAAGGAATGAGGTGAGTAACGGCATCAGCTGCCCACACCATGTCCTCCTTGATCATGGCTTTTCTGCCAGGATTGGGATGGGAAGAAGCTCTTGAAGGGTGCCTCCTTTGCCTCACTGCTTACCCCTCTGGTGTGATGGACATTCATTTTCCTACCGACATTTTGGGACAATCGCATTCTTCTGTCTTCTTTACCCAGGCCTGCATACCAAACCTCTGCTCCTCAGAGGCCAGGCGAGAGCCAGGAAGAGCTTCGCTCTCCCTGAGGCATGGAAACCCTGAGTGGAGCGCTAGCCCTGCCCGTTCTTGGATGCTTTCTGATAACGATGTTTTAATAAAAGATCTGTCACTCAAATATTTCCGAATCATTAAAGAAAAAAAGGAATGAAAAGGAGTAATTGGAACCCTGAGCCCAAAGGGGCAATGTAAAAAAAAACCACCACAACCCAACCACAGAGTGGGTGAGAGACCCTAAACTTGAAGCTGAGCCTCAAAATCCCTCTGGGAATGATTTTCTTGTCCGAAATCCAGAGGGGTCTGTGATTCATAGCCTGATCCTGCCCTGCAACAGCAGCTGCAGAGGATAGGAGGCGTATTCAGGTGTTAAATCCTCTCTCTGTCCTCCACCGCCGGGTTTGAGCTGGGAAAGGAGCAGTGGGAGGAGAGCCAGGAATGAGTGAAACATCTCGAGATGGAGCTGATCCCAGGCCAGGCCTCTTGGTTCCCGCTCGGGCAGCGCTCCCACCAACACGAGGCCTTTGCCAGCTCCTGTGATTTTCTTTTTTTTTTTTTTTTTGATGTATGTCGAGGATAGGTGGTGTTTGTCCAAAAAACCCTGGCTCTAGGAGTCATGGGATCTCCTGACAGCCTCTGTTCCCGGGAGAGGTGGAGATGGAAATAAATCAGGACATTTCCACCTCTTGGAGTAGGTGGGAAAAGCTGGAAAATGTGGCTTCTACGAGTGAAGAACTTAGGAGGCAACCTTTATTGTATTCAAAATCTCGTCACTTTAAAGCTGATCTCATTATCCGTGGAGATGAGTCATGGGTTTTTGAATGTGTGTGGGTGGCAATATAAAAATTTCCTCTGAGTAAGGAGAGCGGAGTTTGGCGAGTGGGCAGTTGGTACTTTCTCCTATCCTCCCACAACGAGACAGTGTCGCTTCCAAAGGTGATGGAGTGAATCATTTCTTCTTCTTTTAGTGGCAGTTCTGGGTGAGCTGCGTGTGCATAGCCCGTCCCCACTTAATTATTGTTTAAAACCCATTTAACATAGCCCTTCAAAAATTATCTCTATTTTCAGCAAGAGAGGAGTTTGCAGACTGGGAGCGGGGGCTCTCTGTCACCTTCCCTCTCAGCCACGAGCATCTCCTCCTCCCGGGGCGTGCGGTTAATTCAACAATCGCTGGAGAGAGATATAAAACTATACTGCCGTAATTAATCAAAACTCAGGGCTACGTAGGCACTCTATCGGCACTCACTGCGCCTCCGGCTCGTTTCACTGTCACTTGATAATGCGCCTCTTATCCTGTGAAATACAAACTTGGGTGGAGCTTCCCTTTTCACCCCTTTGATTGTTCATCTGGAATCCCAAGGGACTGGAAATGAAATACATTGGCTTAAGTGATGTTCCCCAGATCAGTAACTGGATCCTGGGAGGATCCCCCGGGGCGGTTTTCCACCAGGTGGGATGAGGGACGTGTCTCGCTGCTGCGCTGACCCCTGCTAAGGCAAGCACATGCTTGAGTCACTTACTTATTTTTATTTGTGTGGTTTAGCGCAATAAATCATGCTCGTCTTTCCCAGGCTCCCCCGTGCAGCGGTATGGACGCTTTCCCGCCCCATTTTAAAGCGCGGCGCTGAGCTCTCCATCACCCTGCACTGCCCGGGGACTCATCTTACCTGTCGATAGACATCTGCATCTGCAGCACTCACCCCCAGCCGGTGGAGGTTCCACCTCCCACCTTGCCGAAAGGTGCAAAGGGGAAAGGACTTCCCCACTGAGAAGAAACTCGACTCTGCTCAGCTTCTTGGAAAATGATTTCCATTGAGAAATGGAAGCATGAAAGCAGACAATTCGTTCCTTGAAGGAATCTATATATTTGTTAAAAATCCCACTGTTGGTGGGAAGGTTTTTATGGTTAAAGATGTCTTGGCTTTATCCTTCCAGCCTGTTTTTCTGCGAATGAGAACTCAAGTTAATCACTGCCGTTTTATCCTCACTGATGTTATTTATATTTCTATCTGATCCAGGTAGGTGGAAGCCCACCATTTTAGGCACTTTCTGGGTAATGGAGAAACAGCCAACAGCATGCCTAGGAATAATCCCTAAAAATCATGAAACTCCTTCCTCCCAGTACACAGAAGTTGTTTGCTTTTGGACATTTACCAAAATAGCTATTCTGGAATAATTATTTTGGTAGGAACATTTGCGTTCCAGAATAAGAGTCTCTTTTTTCCCCTTTACCTTAACGCAACTTGGAAGCTAATTTCTCCATATCCAGCATTGGGCAACTTCTCACCAAGATGGCTCCACACCGTCATGCATAATAATATTTCCTTCTGACACTGGATCTTACGCTCCAGGATTTCCAGGTCTTTGACAGTTCACAGCACCTTCAGCAAGGTGGCTAAGTATTGTTTAATCTCCTTCATACAGATAGGCAGGAATTGGTGAAGCAGCTCAAGGTCTTGCTACAAAAAGCCCCAAAATCATCATGTTTGATTTGTTTTGACCACCGTGCCGGGCTCCATCCCCTTGCACAGGCCGGTGGGTTCCCGCAGACGTGTCCATGGTCCGTTTGGGGTCTAAGGACGGGAGGGTCAGTGGAGAGCAGTGATTTCCCCTCCCCTCCCAAGCACCTACGTGCTTTGGCGGGGTAATCTCTCGCACCATGCCACATGCAAATACACACGCATAAACAGACGGAGGAGGTTGCTTGATCCGCCTGGCCTAATTGAAAGCATAGAGGTCTGTTGTGGTGCCTGTTGCTATAAACACGCTGGCAATTTGCACAAGTATGTGACATTGTAAAAGTTCCTGAAAGATTTTATCTGGTTGGTTTTGGCTGAAAGCCCTTTATTCACATAGAAATGCCAGGTAGAAAGACAATAACTGTGTATCCATGTGTATATTTTCAACTTCCTAAAGGCCATCAAATTGGAAAGGGAGTGGGTTTACTTTACTCAAACATCTCCTGAGTTGAAGACAAGGTAACCCAGGAAAAGCCTTTCCTTTAAAAAAAAAAAAAAAAATAAATTTTGCTTCTCAGTGTTACTCCCTGCACAGATTGTCTGGGCAATCTTTAACAATCTTTTGTACCTCTGAGTTATTTTGATTTTAAAATATTAGTTCATAACAAATCGTAAGCTGTCAAAACTAAAGGATTGTACAAAATAGCTTCAAGGTTACATAAACAGAGTAGCTGGGAAACAATTCAGTAATGCATATTCATCTCAAGAGTAGAAGACATTTATTTTTTAAAGAAATTTTCCACCTGAATACTGGCCCTCTTTGTTTTGGGAAATGTTGACTCAATGGGATTGAAATATTTTGTGTAAGGAGAAGGGAGGGCAAGTGGCAGAAAGCAAACTGGACAGAGGAGAAGACGAGCTGGGGCAGCAATTGCCAAAAACATATTAAATGAGTTTTTTGACGAGAAGCAACTGGGGATGGGTGGGAGCTGGGAAGGGCAAGCAGTATAAATTAGGGCATGCTTGGGCTGATAGGGGAAATAATTGGGAGAAATCAAGGAAGAAGGTGAAGGTGAAGGTGAAGGTGAAGGTGAAGGTGAAGGTGAAGGTGAAGGTGAAGGTGAAGGTGAAGGTGAAGGTGATGGTGATGGTGATCTGGTGTAGGACATCTGGGGAGAGGTTTGGGTCTGAAGAAATATGAGATGCTCTGGGATTTTGTGCTGGAGGAGGGAACAAAGAGTACTACAGCACAAGGGGGTCCTTTGGAGATAGTAGGAGGAAGAGGAGCTGCACCTGCAGTGGTAGGGGGAACCCAGTACTTCTGTCCTTGCTGGATTTAGGACACACCACCTCTGAAAAAGAGAAGGATCCAGGGTATCCCTGCAGCTGGGGGTGAAAAGGAGTCATGAAGCTGGCTGTGACCCACTTGCTCCAAGGAGCTTCTGGGGAAAGAAAGAGGTGGGTGCAAATTAGAAGGAGCAATTTGTAAATAGCGTATGTGATGGAGGAGGCTGGACTAGAAAGAGGAGTTGGGGTTTGAGGTGGGAGAGAGAGCTCTGTGCTTAAGATTGCCATGGTGGAAGAAGAGGGCTGGACTGGAGATGGTGAGAGGAGCAGGCAGCAGTGATGGGGAGAGAAAGCACCTGAGACAACATGGAGCCTGTGGTGGGGACAAGGTGGGAAAGAGGAAGGAGAGGCATGAGGAAGATGTTATGATACAGAAAAGGGGTGTGATGGGACAAAGCTGGTAAGAGGACATCTGGCAAACCTCTCCATCCTCAAGGGCCCTCTGCAATAGCCTTTCTCTCCCTGGAGCAGGAAACCTTACTGCATCAGGGCCAAGTGCCAGAACAAGCTGCCCCTCAACACAAACACGTGTGCCATCCTGCTGAAGCCAATAGGAGCAACAAAAGGAGGTGCCTGTCGCAGTGCCCCTTCCGAGCCCAGGCTCCAGCTCTCTTCTTTCCTCCTCTTACTTGTCCTCACTATTTCTTCTGGATTTTTTTTTCCCCAGCTGCAAATCTCTCTGAACCTCTGAGTTTATTAATTTAATATTAGTGCAGCTTCCTAGATGGTTACAAGAGATGTGTATTTCTATTGACCTTAATTCAGCAAAACACTTAAGCACATGTCTAACTTCCAGCGAGTGAATGGGCCGACAGGACTTCTGTGTAATTAAAGCTAAACATAACTTAGTGTCTAGTTTATTGAGGGCCTGCTCAACCAATTAGTTGAATCTTCCACAAAAAGTCACTAGGATTCTTAATAAAGCAATGATCTACAAACAGCTGTTGTGTGACTCTGCCCAGGTCACATTATCTTGTTTGCAGTTGAGATGCCTGAAATATCTGCCTTCTCTCTTTTGTGCGTGTCTGGAGTTTAATTGTTCATGAGAAACTCTTCCCTCCTTCCCCAGCAAGATATACAAAAGCCACCAAACATTAATTGATTTAAATACACATGGTACCTACCAGGTAGATGTGGTAAATCACGGTTGTCAGGTAATTAAATGCAACCCGTAAATCACAGCGGAGCATGTGAACCAAGCGTTCAGCGTCGATGCTTTTAATTAACGTTGTAAAACAATATTTCAGGCTTAGATCGAGTGTATGAGGCGGATAACGTATCAAATTATGGCCAATAAAATAGCAGCAGTGGATATGGCACTAATAACCAGTAGCCACTGCGATCCTAAGCAGCCCGGTTGTACCCCAACAGGTGGCCCGCTTTGAAACGCGGTATGCAATGTTATTGCAGGGGGATTAAGAATGGTCATTAGACTCTCGTTGCTCTTGTAACGCTGGATTAATTAACCAGCAAGCAGAATTATCTGCCCCTGGATTCATCACCTGCTAAAATGTACCAGCGGGTCATGAAAGATTAGACTTGGGGGGGTGGGGGGTGATTCTGCCCTTCCTCGCAGCTTCGATGCCCGTGTCGGTTGCGGGCTCCCCCCGTGGTTTCATTTGCACCCCTGGCAGCGGCAGGAGGGGCAGCCTGTTAGAGGAAAAGTGATTTACAAGGCGTAAGGAAAGGGTCAGGTTTTAGAGCACTATTAAGGAGCGCGATACTTTGTTCAAACAGGCCGAATTCTGGTGCTTTTGGAAATCCTGTGTTTATTTTCCTGCCGGTCTCGGCTGGGTGGATGTCAATGGCTCTGAGCAGAAAGATGGGGTGATCAACCTCGTTGATACAGGACGTTGGTGATGGTTGAGGTTTTGGATGCAGCGAGCACGGCAAAGCCCTCACGGGACCAGACCGGTACCCGGGATGCCGAGGGTGAAAGTCCAGCGTTGAGTGGCACATCCCAAATCCTGCAAACCCCGTTGTGGTGTTCTGCCCAGGTTACAGTAAATCCCTCGCTGTGCCGAGGGGCTTTGGGGTGGATTAATGAGTGGAAAACCTTTGCTGGGGCAAAACGGCCCAGGACCAGTTGTGCTCTAGAGATCCCACTTAGTACAGGAACTGGGATAATTGAAATGTGTTGCATTTGAGAACTATTGAGCAACGTAACTGGAAAAAAAAAAAAAAGGAAAATGTGCTTTTTAAAAAAAATTAACGTTCCATATTAACAGCCCTTTTTGTTTTTCACCAAAAGATTCCTTTTTCAAGCAGAAATCCTTGTTGACAAATCAGTGCTTTGCTGATAAAGCCACTAGCTATAACTTTTTTTAAAGCCATTGAAATAGAAAAAGCCTCAAATTTTGGAAAAGGATCAATCTGAGCACTTTAAAATGCTCAACTTGCATATTATGATCTTCCCCCCTCCCCCCCCCAAAAGAAAAAAAACTTCATCTCTAAGCCGGTTCCTTGTTTCCCTCTGTCCACCTCCAAACTCTCCCGTGCTTTAAAAAACTGTCCTCTTCCCACGGAGCATTTCAATTCCATCAGGCCAGTGTTTCCCAAAATAAAATGAGCATTTCTAGGGGTTGCTAAGCTGGTCTCCTACTTAAATTTATATCTAATTGCTCTTCTCATCTCTTCTTTCCTCTTCTCTCAGCCATCTAGTTATTAAAAGTATCCAGATAGTCTTTATAACCCCTTTACACACAAATTATCTGTAATTTATTAAGGATTAAGGCTTACGCAGAAAGCATTGCTTTAGTTGCATATCCATTACACCACTGTGAATTTGTCTTAAAAGTGCTTTTTGGCTCGCAGAGCTCCCCGTGGGAGGAAGTTTAAGTTCAGACCAAATTTATCGTGTCCTAAATGCACGGTTGGAAGGAGCCAACGTCGTCACTCAAGATTTCTTGCAGATCTTTGCAATTTAACAGGGTTTAAAGTCCAGCGCTAAAAAGACCTGGGAATTTGTTGTGCAAGTGAAATTGTGTCCCAATGATGTCTATAGCCAAATTTTAGTCGGTGGCTCAGGAGTGGGTTTTGAGTGCGATGTGGGTCCTTTTGGGTCAGGAGGGATGCTATGCTGTACGGAATTACAGGGGGCTGGCGTGGAAGGGACATGGAGCATCAACTCCCTGCCCAGAATTAGAGCCGTTCCCAGTAGAGATGTGTCTAGCCGGTTCCCGAGATGGAAACTGCTTGCCTTCCCAAAAAGCACAGAGGGATAAACCGCCCTTTCAATCCCATTCCCAGGGCAGAGACTCTGGGCTCTTCTCCTAATTCCTGGCTCTGAAACTCTCCCGTGTCCTCCCGTGCAGGGATTTGGCCCCGCTCCGCGCTGCTCTTCCTCTTCTCCCTTTTAAACAGTGGAGCCGGGTCGTTTGTTTTCACCCTCGTTCTTCAGAGCTGCTCCACCGGTCCTCCTGCCCAGGAGGTGGAACGGGAACAAATAGGCTTTGTGTGGTTTCTCAATGACTGTCAAAGCCCCACGGGATAAATATTATTTGGCGGAAAAGGACTCTAGAGAAAAAAAAAAAAAGGCAAATAAATAATTTCTCCCTCCTCTGTTATACCTTTGTTTTGTTTCTTGATGTGTTGGTTGGTACAAAGCCTGGTGCTTGCTTACTGCTGGTCTTGCCAAGGGGACTTGAACCATTTTCCTCTTCCCTTGAATTTTTTATTTGCTTATTCTTTTAGTATCCTTGGGTGAGGAAGAGGTGAACAACCCTCTGGCTTTCAAGATGTTCAGCGGGGAGGCTGGACAAGAACATCTTATATCTGAATGGAGCTTTTCTCTCCGATTCACTGCCCACCTTGATTTATGATGCTGGAGCTGGATGCTGTAATTAGGATGCGTCGATTGAGACTCACTAGGTACAGAGAATATAGGGCCTGGAGAAACAAGTTTGAGGTTCTTTCCTGGATTCCTGCTGCTCCCTCTGCTATTCCAGACACATTTTCTAATTATTATTTTTTTTTTCATGGGCATGAAGGACTGGAAAATAATTGTGAGCAATAGCTGCCTTTCTCCTTTCATCTCTTTGCAGCCTCTCTCTTCTTCTCGCACACGCAAAGGCTGTCGGCTCCACACGTGCTTGCTCTCTGAAATGAAGTTTGCTTGTTTGGGTTCGTGTTTTTTCAGTGCTTGGCACAAGAGTGTCTGTGAGTAAGGCTTTTATGGGTTCCACGATAAACATAATAAATAATAGTGCTGGTAATGCTCGTGTAACCCCAGGAAGCGGGGCATGAAGGAAACCCCTTTCTGACATGAGCTGAGCGTGAACGTTGGCAGCGCCGCTGCTGAAATGCAGGCGATTTCGTGGCAGAAATGTCCTGCTGGGACCACTACTCTCATTTTTTAGTTTTTCACTCTGAGGGTGGTGAGCCCCTGGCGCAGGTTGCCCCGAGAAGCTGTGGCTGCCCCATCCCTGGAGGTGTCCAAGGCCAGGTTGGACGGGGCTTGGAGCAACCTGGACTGGTGGGAGGTGTCCCTGCCCAGGGCAGGGGGGTGGAACGAGATGATGTCCAAGGTCCCTTCCAACCCAAACCATTCTATGATTTGTAGTCTCCTCCATTTTCCTGCTCTTTTCCCTTCCCTTTTTCTTGTTTGCTCCGTGTCCCCTGCCAGCAGAGCAGCAAAATAAATCGAGTGCAGTCTCGGTGGCTTTCCCCTTCTCCTTAGCAAGCAGAAGGGATGCTAAACCTCCCGCAACCTGGCAGCTCTGCTCCAAGGCAGCAGGAGCTGGGGTATCACATGTGTCCCCTCCCCCCGCCCCCCCCAAACAGCCACCAACCCCTGAAATGCTCAACACCAGGCTGGCAACAACCCCCCGTGCAAATCCTCAGGATGTTTCCAATATTGCATCGGAGACTTTTGTCCCTTGAGCCAAAGCAGTAACTCGGGGCCGTTGGATGCAGCAGCCTGAGGTGCCCTCCCGGGTCGGGCACGACTTGTCCCCTCTGCGTGTGTCACACCTCGCCTGCGCTTTCCCGCTTAAATCTGCTATAGGGCCGGACGAAATAGCTCACAGAGCTTAATTGTTCTTCCACAGCGCTAAGTAATTTACACCCCAGGGCTTAATTGTTCCTTTGCACTGATTCCCCGGTTGCACTCCAGGGCTTCCTGCGGATTTTGCGGGCACCGCTCGTGGAAACAGAGGAGCGGGGACAAATAGGGCAGGAGTGAGTGACGTGCCCGCGGCTGGCTTTCCCCCCCACTCCTCCCTTCCCACCTTCCAAGCCCTTCTCTCTCCAGGCATGCATGTTGAGACAGTTCACAATGATCTAGGTGAGAAGCTGGCAGAGCAGAAGCTTAAATCTCAATTACTTTCCTCCTCGTCCGTTTGCACAGGATCCTTATCGCCCTCCGTGTAACTCTCTGTATTTAATTATACGCAATGATAATCCTTCACACACTAAGCGCGTTATTAAGCAATTCCTAAGATAAGTAGTTTTCTGGATCCCCAATTATGATTAGATACTGGCAATCCTGCCGTCTTCCACTCTCCCTCCTGGGGCTAGCCTGCCAAAACCAGTCTTGTTTGGGTAGGTGGGACACGAGACCCGTGTGGGAAGCTGCCTTGCAAGGAGAAATTTAGACAAGAGACTGCTGGTGGGTAAAAGATAGATATATCTGGCCGTGCAGGTCTCCATGAAGCTGGTTGAGATGTTGACTTGGGGGTTGCTTTGCTGTCCCAGCAGACAGGCTGGCCAGGGGCAGCAGGTGTCCTCCACCAGTGTGTTACGCATCTTAATCCATCATGTGAGGTGTGGAGGCCACGAAGCTGTTGCTGTTGTACATTTGTTCAGCCTGGAGAAGAGAAGGCTGCGGGGAGACCTCAGAGCCCCTTCCAGTGCCTAAAGGGGCTCCAGGAGAGCTGGGGAGGGGCTCTTGATCAGGGAGGGCAGCCGTAGGACAAGGGCAAATGGTTTTAAGCTGAAAGACAGAAGATTTAGATGAGATATTAGGAAGAAATTCTTTCCTGTGCGGGTGGTGAGCCCCTGGCGCAGGTTGCCCCGAGAAGCTGTGGCTGCCCCATCCCTGGAGGTGTCCAAGGCCAGGTTGGACGGGGCTTGGAGCAAGCTGGGCTGGTGGGAGGTGTCCCTGCCCAGGGCAGGGGGGTGGAATGAGATGCTCTTTAAGGTCCGTTCCAAGTCTACCCATTCTATGATGTTTCTATGATTCTACATCTGCCCACTTCCCATCTTACCAGTACTGGGAAAATGAACTGAAGGCTTCGCAACTTGGTAAAGGCTTTAGCAGGCCACCATGCTTTAGTTCAGCCAGGTGGGATCCTCCTTGCCTTCCTACTTCATCCCTCCCAAATATTGGCGAGCTTTGCAGAGCAGGAATGAGGGTCAGCAGAGCCTGATCAGGCTGGCAGCTCCCCAGTACCCAGCAAGGGGATGTGACCAGGCTCCGTGGTCAGCAGCATCTCTTGCAGCAGAGCTTGTCCCTCTTTTGCCTGCTCGTGCTACGGCATTTCTGGTGCCGTCTCGGGTTGTTTCCTTCTGGTGCCCTTGCCCCAGCGGTCCCCCACCCTGCACGCTGGCAGCCCACAGCCGCATGGCGTATCATCGCTGTGCTACAATGGGCAAGGGATTATGGGGATCCCTCCTAATTCTGTACAGGAAAAAGCTGTTTGTAAGTGTAATTGAGAGGATGGCTTTAGAGTCGATGACTCTAAGCTTATGTTGTAAATGGATCGTGTTTCACCTCTTTCAAAGCATTTAAGAGCTTACCAGAAAAACAAATGTCATTGCTCAATCTGCAAAGCGTCTACAATGCAACTTGCTGTCTCAGTTCCTTCCCTCTGAGATACAGTGGAAATGGATTTATTTCGCTTTTCAGACTCTCTGGAGGTTACAGTTGTCCCCTCCTTCAGTGTTGATGCATATATGTGTATTTGTGTACATGTGCAAAGCGATAGCCTACGACTTGCCTGTGTACTTGCTAAGGGTGCTTTCGTCCACTCTCCCAAGCGTTCCTGGTGAAAGAAATATTTAGTCATAGTTGTTCGTAGGAAATATTTAATCCTTGCAGTCTGAATTGCACAAGGACAGACTCTCCGGAACTGTAAAGGAGTAGATGCTCAGTGCAGCTGAACATCAGCCTGTAGAGCACATTTCTTCCCCCACCTCGAAATCCAGTCATCATCAGCTGAATCCTGATTATTTGCACTTTTACATGCATACGTGTGGGAGCAGCTTAGGTAACCCCCAACCTATAGAGTCTTCTGCCCTATATTTATGAATTGTCAGACCTCACGTCTGATTGTGGGGCTGTCAAAACTATAGAGCCCTACGTAAAAGACTTGAAATATTTGAGGGATTGCAGGCATTAAACAGGGATTCAGCGGCAGGAGGGCCAAACCCCTCAGCCTTGATGCTGAATTTGCCGCTTGAAGTCCGTTTGCAAAATTTGGAGGTGAAGGCACCTCTAGCAAATACAGCAATGCCCAAGCACTCCCCGGCAAGGCGTTTTTTGCTCTCCCGAGCACAAATTTGGAAGTGGAAGAGCCCTGGTCTGAGACTGCATTTATCCTGCAACCACGCCGGATCCTGCCATGCGCCTGAGCTGGTAGATCTCCCCTCCTGCTGCATCTCCGTCCAGGGTGAGCTTTGCACACCCAGCGTGCCATGCGAGCCCCGTGCCCCAGCGCCGCCCTCCCTGCTCGGTGCCCTCCTCGCTCCCTCATTACCTCCCTTAATGAACGAGCAGTTTGCTGGCACGCAAATCATCGGGTTAAGCACCCCGCTTCCCTTCAGGAGGAATAACGATTGTGAAACAGCACGGAAGGTAAGCAGATAGCAAGCAAAGAGCTTCGCTAATGCTCCCCGGTGTGCCAACAATAATACGTTTTCTGCAGTAATACCTCGCATTTTCCTAGCACATCTCGTCGTGCCTCTCACGGCGTTCTGCGAGCGTTAATTAATTACAGTCTCATTACGTCTCTGTTAGATCCATTTATTTATTTATGAAGAACTTTCCATCCCCAAGCGCTCTGGAATCTGTTAATCACCTAAAGGCAAACAGCGTGCCCGGAGAGACGAGATCTGCTGCGAAAGCGCTGGGGATAAACACAAAGAGGCTCTTGTGAGCGAGGCTCCGGGTTGTGATTTCAGCCGGGATTTGATTCCTGCTTCTGCAAACCAGGTCGCTTGAATCTGGCCTGGGCGTAAGCCGGCGTGGTTTTTCGGAGCTAGGATGAAGCTGCTCTGTCCCATCCGCTGTCCGAGGCGCTGCGGCGTGCGCTCCTCATCTGCTTTGGCACTAATCAAAACAGATTAGTTTAAGCCACAGCTGGGAGAGTAAATTGCCATCTGTGTCTGGCTTAGCCCTGGTGTGACGGTCGGTGTAAAAACATCTTTCTCTCTCTCCATCCTCATTTTCCCCTTCGCAGCTTTGGGATGGGAAGGGACAATTTCTTGTTCTGTGCTTGCACAATACGGAAAATAAGTTTGATTTTGTTTCTCCGTGGTGCCGTTTGCAGCTGTAACCTGCCAGCTTTGAGCACTGGAGGTGGGGAATATTAGAGGGAGAAATTTTGGCTGATGGCGAGCAACGAGCCAGGCAGAAACAATTGCAGGACTTCTGGATTGACTTTGACATCTCCTCACCATGGGAGTTTTAATACCTGTGTCAGCAGGCCAGAGCAGGGATTGGTGAGCCGCATGGTGTAGCTGCAACGCCAGCTACAAAACACCCCCGACTCTCAGTGTGGGCATCATTCCTGACTCGGGGAACATGTTCAGCACCATTCACTTACCCACAGTAACCAGGTTTTGCCAGGAGGTAGCCAACCCTGCTGGTATTGCCCCAAAACAGACCAAGAGACTGGATCATCAGCCGGCCAAACTTCTCTGCTCCGGGCTCGAAAGGAGTCTCTGGAGAGAAGAGCGAGCTGGGAGATGCTGGGATAAAGCCAGCTTTGCGCCTGGAAGCGGGTTTGAGCCAGGGTGGGGTGGAACCGGGGGCTGCCCCCAGGACTTGGCAGCGTGGAGGGTCCGGCCGTGCCCGTCACCTGCTCTTACCTCCAGCCGTGGTTCTCCTCCAGCATTAACAGGTCTCCGCTCGGCTGAGTGGAAACAGGCTGAGAGGCACCACACAGGAGCAATTAGCTCCCATGAAACTTTCCGCCATTAGGAACAATGGCTGGCTTAGTTCTCATCTGATTGAATTAATGATATTCTAACAAGTGACGGTTTTTTCCTTTTAAATTTTCTCATTTGGAAGGAATTGCTCATCGTAAATTACACGTATAAAAATTAGGCTGGTGTTTTGTATTGTTTACAACAAGCACTTCGGGGTTATGGATGTTACTCATTGATTTATAATGTTTAATTCTTNCCCCCCCCCCCCGCCCCCCGCTCAGGCTCTCCATAAATCAAGCAGAGATGTCAGCCCTGTGTCAACATTTCACTCAGCCTGCAAGTTGCAGGCAAGTTGGGACAGCAGATCTGATGGAGAAGGTTGACTCTTCTCCCTCACTGTCTTTCCCATTTTGATGAAACAATAAGAAGGTGAGGCTGGCACTTGTCAGTTATTTCTGAGTCACATTTCATTAGGCCTTTTTCAAACACTCCGGAGAACAATGTTGGAGGCAAGCGATCCAAACAACTCATGTTCCCGCTTGTGCACTTGTGGGTTAGGGCAGCAGCTGCCGTGGAATTACACTGGGAGGCTCAGCAGGTGTCTGATGGTCCTGGACGGGATCCGGATGATGTCAGGCAGCTCTCATGCTGGCGGGCTCCTCTTCCCCCACACCTCCAGCAATCTCCTGGGGTCATCATTTCGAAAGCCTGAAGAGGTGGTTGGGTTTTGGTGTTTTTTTTTTTTAAAGGGTTCTCCAAGAAGTGATGGAGCTTCCAGGAGTGTCCAAAGAAAGTTGGGTGCAGCTGGGTTAGAGTCACTGGGGATCTGCTTGGGTAAACTTAAGGGGACTTAAGGAGTCTTGGTGAGCAAAGTTGCACAAGTCTGCAGTGTTAAGGGGCTGAGATTTCAGTGAAATTAATGGGAATTAAGGACCTAAGGACCTCTGAGAGGCTCTTGGCATCTTTTTTCATCACAGGGTAAGTCAGTTCCTTTGGAAAACTGGGAAGAGAAGCTTCCTTTCCTCAAAGACGTTGCTAAGAAACACCAGAGGTCTAGCAAAGGGTATCCAAAGATGGGGTGGATTGTAAAGTTCCCTGCATTGGGTCAAAACTGAGCACTTTTGCCCCTTTACTCAGGTCAAATTACCAGGGAGCTGCCGAGCCCTCAGCATTCCTCTGCTGTCGCATGGATGCTCAGTGTCTGACCTCCAGCAGTCACGAGATTGGTGATGATGCCTCATGAAATCCACCCTACAGGGCTGAACATACATGTTTCTGGAAGTGAGGTCTTGGATTTCGCTTGGGTTGGACTTAAAATGAACAACTAAGTCACCAGGGATGGTAGTCCTCCGTTTCTCCCGCCCGTCTGCTCCATACCTACATCATCAGAAGGCGCTTTAGGAGGAGCCAGGCTCCACGTTAAAGCCAAAGTGTCTAGTAGATGCAGGTATGTGTGTGGGGCTATCTCGTATAATTCCTGCCTACACCATGCCTACACTAGGCAGTCTTATCAGCCAAAGCAATAGGGCTCGCCCAGTTGTAATAACAAAAGTAAATAAATACATTTTAATGATCCGATGCTGGTAATTAACAATGCTGAAAAACAGATGTCTCCCTGAAGAGCTCATAAGGCAGCCGATTGCATAAGCTGGCCCATTATGTGGATATGAGTTGATTATTAAAAGAAAACATTTAGCAAATGCAGAACAGGATATTCATCTGCTATTACATAATAATAATAAGCAATTGAATTTTAGCAGCGATAGAGTCTTCCAGCCCTTACCGAATGCCGAGTGAAGTGTATTTATGGCCTCCGATGTGAAATAGTCCTCCTTGTTTTTCCAAGACGAGGAGAGATCTTTCAAGAGATAATAAGTAAAATAGACTCTAGTTGCTTTAACATGAAGCAAGATGAGTCCTCCGGATTAGTTTGGATTAGTCTGTTGCTAGTGGCACGGAGGTTTGGCGGTTGGCCATTTATTCACCTAGAATACGTACAGCTAATTGGAAAAGCACCTGCGATGAGATGTAGCTCACCACCTGCACTTTGCTGAAATAAAATAAGCCTACATAATTGACTACATTACCTATTTATGTTATGAAATCACCCCCAGGCATTTTTATTATTATTATTATTATCATCTCTTCCCTGCCCCCCTCCCTCCTTCCCCAAGCTTTTATGAATCAAACTTTTGTCTTTTTCTTTTTTCCTTGGAAGCCCCAGGATTGTGCCACTGTATGAAGACCACGGCTGCTCTGACTGACTCGCTTCTCCCTCCAGGGGAAACCTAGGAAATTAATCCTTCTTGGTAGGGAGAAGAAAGAGTTTGGCGTTTACCTCCTTGTTCTCATGGGACATAGCCTCCTCCCTTTCCCCTCAGAAGTCCAGTCTTTTGACCACCCTACGTGGCTGTTGGGATAACCCAGAACAGCCTCATGATGATAAAACACCCTGTTGTTGGGTTTTTTTTGGCCATGGCAAACTGCGCGGGGTGGACTTTGCCCAGACCTCATTACCGGGAGATGTTTGAAGCTGGGCATGGTGGGCTGGTTTGGAGATGGATGGGCTCCCTGCCTCGTAGTGACCACGTTTGAAAATACATTGGTCACATCATCCCTTGCTGGGAGACTTTGTGCTATGGATTGCAAAGACTAGGTGCAACAGGCGGGTGGCCACAGGGACTCGCGTGCTCAGGACAGTCCCACTCCTAGCAGTGGCTGAGGCTTGCTGGGATTAAAAAAAAACCTCAGACGAAAATGTCTGTTGCTGCATAATTGCTAGGGAAATGAAGACAGAGATAGGAAGACTCATGGAGAAGAGCCATAGGAAATTCCTCCTGTTTTATCTTCTCCCCCTCCACCCCTCCTGGCAACTTTGCCGCAAACTTGAACTGAGCTCAAATCAAACCATCTCTGTGTGGCTCTGAAAAACCAGAATAAGAGTTTCAGGGCATTTCCTTGGTTCTTGCACATCCTGATTGGAGAGGAAAGAAGCCCTCAGCTCCTGTGGTCAGAGACACCATGCCAAAACATGGGCCTGACTTCCAAAGTGAATAGCAGAAGGCAAATAAAATTCAGGAGCCAAGTTTGTTCACAAGTTAGCCAAGGTGTTTAGCTTTGCTCCAATTGCCAAACCTTCATCCTCAGCATCAACAACTGGAGATGTTGTGGGCTTCAGCTCGAACAAGCAAACCCAGTTGTTCTTTGCCATCTCAAATCACGAGGGGAAAGTGCGTAATTATGGTGCCTGGTTTGTAATTACTGCTGTTCTGTATTGATAATTACTGACGTGACTGCACAAATGATTGCGTCGCTTTTGGATGAGAGGACCCTGCTAAAACTACTGATGTGCCAAAAATAATTGGGGTCGATGGGAGGACGGGTTAAGCTCTTTTAGGCAGTAAAAGAGCAGTAGACAGAGGAACCTCCTGCCTATGGCAGGGGTGGTGTGGGCAGGGCTGAGGACGGTGGGGTTGGCAGGCAAGGGAGGATGTAGAGGTTGGGATTTTGGGTTGAAAACATAGCAAGTAGGTCTCCACAGAGACCTGAGCTCTTTCAAGCAGTGAGCTTGCTGAAGTGGTCCCATTGGGTGCCCGAGCAAGGAAATCTGCTGAATTTTTTTCTCTTTTGCATTAGAAAAAATAACCAGTTTTCTGCAACTAAATTATTTATCTCTAAACACTGAGCTTGGTTGATGTACTATTCTCCCATGGGATGTGATCGTGCAAAGTCCCACCCGTTGACTCGCTGTTTGGACCGAAGGGGTAACCTTAGCCTGGCTACTCGAGGCTGCCTACGCAACGCGCTGGGGCTCAGCAAACATTCGAGATCAGGCTGCGCTCCAAAAAACCTCCTAATCCAAGGAGGAACTTGCAGCAAGAAATAATGAAGCCTGGCCTGAGGGCTGGGGGTAAAAGCCAGAGCCGTGCTGGCCGTGCGAAGCCGGAGGGTGTTGGGAATGGGGAATCTAGCTGAGCGGCGGATGGAACCAGCTGTGAAATCCCATTGCCGATCGATCTGGGCTGCACAGATTGCAAGCCATCCCTTTTCACGTCCCAGGAGTTTGGTAGCTGCTGAGATCTCAGAGTTAAGTTCAGGCCCAGCTTTGAGAGACACAGCTGCGGTTTCTTATCGGGTCGTCATTTCCATCCCTTTCCTCCACGGGGAATAACTCCGGTGGAGAAGAACCTCCGAATCCACCAGGAGAAAAGAAATCTTGCCACATAGCCTGAGAGGCCCTAATGGGTGAGGGCCCCTCCGCAGATGAAACGTGCTTGGGTGCGCTCGCTGGAGGCCTGTATGGGCTTGCTGTTCACCTCTGTCTTGTTCCCAGTCACTGCCGTGACGGCCCCGGCTCGGCTCTGCTGCTCCTCCAGACGGGGGCGTTCATGGGAAATGCTCCCCTAGTGATGGAGCTTGAAGGTCCTCTTGTCCCCGGGCACACGTGTAAACTCCTGTCTGGAGCTGCATTAAAGCATATTCTGCTTCTCCTCGTGTCCCTCTGAGTTTGCGTTTTGAGGATTGCACCTAGATATACCAGGCAAGGACACCAACAGGATCCCAAAGGATCTGCCTGGAACAGCTAATGCTATCCCAGATACTTAGGCAGGACTTATCCAGCGGCCCTGGACCTTATCCTAAGCCACGACTCCAGGGGAACGAGAGGCATGGGCTGCAAGCTCAGGATCTGCAAAGCACCGCACAGGGGACCAGGAGATCCCACTGCTCCCCCTGCCCAAGCCTTGGTGTCCTCCACAAGTCCAGCTAAAGACTCACTCAGCTAAAGCACTCAGTTTCCAGCCTCCCTGCTTGCTCGTAATTGTTTATTGGGTTTTTTTTCTGATTTCCAGGCAAAACAGGAAACAGTTGTTTTGACTGAGTGTCCTTGTTTTGAACGCCAGGGAAGTGTGCGTGAGTCCATGCATGCATGGGGAAACGAGGTGCATCTCTCAAGAACACTGAAGCCAAATACAAGTTTCCCACAATCAAAGTCCACAAGAAATGCAAGTTCTTGCCCAGCGATGAGAAGACCTTGCAGACCTCGCATGTGCCGTGAGCCGGAGCAGAGTTACCCCAGCGCAAGGTCCTCAGCACAGGTCTGTAGAAGACACCAGCACATCTCTAGGTGCATCCAGGCAGGGAATCGGAGGTGATCAGGTTTTTGCAGTGGTGAATTACCGAGGTTTAGTGCATTACCAGCAGGAAGGTGGCTTCAGCAAACACATTTAATCCTGCATTTGCATCCCGTCTCTGGGATAGAGAGGCGCAGAGTGTCTGTGCTGCTGCCGGCTGATGGGAGCTTTCTCCACCACTAGTGCTTGGAGCTCATCTACACCTCAGGGCGGTTCCACAGCTCAAAGGAATTCACTTTACTCAGACACACACACAAGTACAGCAATTCATACCAGGGCGACCAGAACCAAGCCTCCATGCATCATGGGCGAAATATTCAATAACTCAAACCACTGACATTATTGTGATAAGTTTTTCTTTTTCTTCCTGAGGCTCCTAAGTATTTTCACTTTTATTATTTTAATTGACCTCTGAGAACAGAGCAGTATCAAAACAGGAGCTCAGATTTCCGAAGTTATTATCCTGTTGTGTACAATGACTGATGATTTTATATATATAGATATGTATAAACTCTTTTTTTTCCTGCAAAGGCAGCAGTTCAATAAATAATTAATGTTTCTTAATCCTGTAGCTATTTCTCTTGCTGTAAAAAATTAATTGGTTTTCCATCATCTGTTTCCCTCTGACCTGGAGGTATCTGGCACGGCGTTCGTGCCCCTGCTTAAACACGCTCCTTGTAATCTTTGTCATGCCCATGGTACAGAATCTGGGGGATAAACAAACTAATCAGAGATATTAGAGGCACCTCCAGGAAGATTTAGTCATCGTAACACTTTGCGCTTATGCAGCATCCATCCGTCTGGGAATAATTAAGCCTCTCAACCCCTGATGAGGTAAACGCTGTGCCCGTTGGTGTGTAGACTGGTAAACAGAGTCACAGAGAGGTTACACGGTTTGCCCCGGACCACACAGTAAGTCAGTGGCACTGCCGAAAAGGGAAAATTTCCTCATTTTCTCTGTCGCTATGAGGCCACATCGCCTCTGAGACGTGCTAAAAATGCAGTGATGAACACGAAAGGGGCTGTAGTTCACCCACCGGCTCCAAGGAAGCACCAGGTGAGTATTAAATAGCAAAATCTTGGAAACGCTACGTGCAGACTCAGGCGAAAAGCAAAAAGGTTCTTCGATTGAAAATGCTTTTACACCACCAGCTTACAAAAAGTAACTGAATTGTGGAGGGGGATAAGGCAAAATAACTCAGACAAGCCTGCAATGAATTCAGGTCTTGCTTTTGCTGTCGTGGCCGGTCACACACACCAATGACCTGACCCACAACCTGCCTCTCCTTCCGTGGGAGAGGCACAACCTAATCCCCCTCACAAGCCCCAGCTTCAACCTGGGCCCTGTTTGGGCTTCACATTTGCAGCCCATTGCTGCTTAATTCTCCCACTCCTCATCCTGGTCCTGTATCACAGAGACCTTACGCGTGCCCTGGTGCTAGCAGAGCCATCACCAGCGAGGAACACTGGCAGGAAGGTAAAATTTACTTAACGATAAGCACATTTATGACAAATGTTTAGAGAAAAAGGTATTTTACAGGAGGAAAAAGGACTTGCTCTCACTGCCTGTCAACTTCTTTCGATGCTCCAGGGTTACCCTGGTCCCAGCCTGCTCCCCAAAGCATCTGTGGTCCCTGCTCTTCTTTCCTAAATGCTATTGTCCTTTTGATCTTCTGTATCTTCCAACTTTCACCCTTTTTGCCCCGAATTTTTCAGTTTGATGAGGGAAATGGCAAGCCCTTAAAGCTTCTCAGTGGTATCTCTGACAGCCCTCAAGTGTTTGCTGCAGGGTGACTTTGAGACATGGTGTTTTCCCCCAGCTTATTTTTCCTCTCAGCCGCATGCAGATGCTGAGCATCCCGTTCACCAGGAGAGCACGCGGCATTCATAAATCATCCCCCAGCGCTCCTGCCTCTCTCACAACAGCAATGCTTTGCCTGAAGCTTCTGCCTTCCCCTTGAGCGCACGGCTGAGGAGAAGCAGCTTGATGTAGCAATGAGCTACTGCCCCCATTTAACGGGGAAAAACATGGAACTGCAGAGAGAAACTGGAACAGCCGCTAAGCTGGAAAATGTGACTTCTGCACCTAATAGTTCATGTCCTGGCTGCTTTCCATGGACTGCAAAGATTTAGGATTTTGGGGTCTAGCGTCTCCTATGGTCTTAGCCACCGGTGGTGGCTGAAATGGCCATGGCTGCTGTTGCTTTCCCGGTGTCACGGAGCTGAAAAGTGGCACGGAAGCTGCTATTGCAGGTTCCCGTGGTCTTGCGTTAACTGGTGCTGTTGCTCCCGTGTTGCGTGGGAGAGCGGAGGGATGAGCTTGCTGCCCTGCCTGGGTGGAGGACAGCAGCTTGTTTGGCTTCACTGCGGGGGGGGATTCAATGGTCGTTTGTGCACGGATTGTGCCCGAAAGAGTTAACTGATGGGGAAACAAGAGCCAGTTCCGCCTAGGGGAGCTAGCAAGTACAAGCATTTTCCTAATATGAAGCTTTGTTTAATTACGTCTGATGAAGGCTTCAGTGGGAGCCATCACTGCCATTGCATTTTCTGGAGCAAATTCCTTCCCTTTGATTCGTAATCTGCTAACATCCCTACCGGCCAATCTTGTACAAACAGCCCTCCAGGCTGTCAAATCAAATGGAAAATGTGGGCTCACATGGCACAGCCAGAGTCTGAGCCGAAAGGGCGTGATGGGGGAGGCCGGGAGGTTACAAGGTAAAGATTCATGCTCCAAACCATCCCCGCACATGTCCGGACCAAACCCTCCCAGATGTCGAGAGGTCAGGTCCCGAAGCCCAGCACCTCTGAGAAGCTTGCCACAAATTCAGCTGGATGCTCCCGGTGTCCTCCAGCCCCGTGGGAATGGCAGAGCAGCGCAGCCCCGGCACCAGGCGTTAATGATGCTTTGTGTCACCCCGCTGCCCCAAACCCACATCAGCCTCGTTACGCCCCTAACCCTAAAGCAGAGTTTCCTCTTGAGAGGAGTTTCCTCTCTGTAAGGCTGAATCAGGAGGGGCTGAGGCTGGGGCAGAGCACAGATGTGATGGCAGAAACATCCGTCACATAAGATGACTTCAAGCGCAGTCCTCATGCTACTGCAGGAACGCGTTAGGGAGACCTGTGCCCCTTTTCAGGGCAAAGAGGGCGAGAGCGGTCACAGCCACCAGGCACCGGGGATGTGTCACTGTCCCCGCTACAAACAGGGTACTCGGGCAGCACAGAACAGACATTTGGACCAATAGGTTGTAAATAAGGTAGTTACCTGGACCACCAGTTTATAAATCTTTCTTGGCCAACAGAAGTCAGACAAGCTTAAAGTTTTGAAAGCAAAAGCGCACCCATTATCTTTTTTCTAAGAGCCTCGCCCCCCCTCCCCCGAATTGCAGATGGCTTCACAATCCGGCATGCAGTCAGCGGTTAATATAGTCACATTGATTTTACAGCCAGAAGTAAATGTAATCATCATCCAGACCAGCTTCTTGCTAGGCTCAGTCCAGCAAGAAGACATATTAATTCCTACATTAAGCCAATAACTTTGGGTTCATTTATAACACCACATTTGAAGAGAAGACTTGGCTGGAAAACTGGCAAAAATACCTCGTGCTGCATGAACTCTTGATCCAGTGGTTAATTACTTTACCTCCTACCACTTTACATCTTACTGCTAATCCTGCTTCATTTTATGTCCTCAAGAGACTCAGATCGTGATCCTGCACCGCGCACCGCACAGAGACGGCAGCGTTTCCCGGTAGGAGCCGAGAGATCACAGCATCATTCCCCATGGGAAAACAGGTCTAGGAAACCTCACTGAGACACAGACTTCATAGAATCGTCCCGGATATATTTTTATATTAAAATGTAGCAGAAATGACATATGCTAGCATAAATAACTGCATTTATTCATTACTCATACTTTGCCTTTGGAATTTTTCTTCTTTTATTGCTGTTTTACAATAGTAGCAACAGCAGTTAGCGTAGTAGCAGTAAAACTACAGAGCATCCGTCTAATTACATTTCAATTTAATTATCCCCCTTCTTCGAGGCTCCATTCTAATGAGGTCTTCAGGTTGTTACCGTTGATGATGAACTGGTTGCAGAGGTGTTATCTGCTCTTCACCTGAATAAGAGCCATTCAAGGCAGAGACCAGAGAGGGCCCTTGAAAAGGCGCAGCCTCGCGCTTTCTGCCTCGCACACAAAACAATCCAGATTGTGAAATGCCTGTTGGAAAGGCAGATAAAAAAATTAAACAGCCACAGGGCACCCAGGTTGGTGGATGGGTTCCAGAAACGTTAGGTCATAGATTAATTTTTATTTTTTTTCCCCTCTCTCTCCCAAAATACACCCTGGCACTTTTCCAGCAATTATCAAAAGTCACTTTTTATAGCGAGGGTGTCTTCTACAGCTCAATTCTCCAGATTCTCTTCCATTGGCTTCGTTCTCATCCGATTTCAAAAGCTTTTCTTTATTTATTTTACGTTAAGGTGGAATGGCTCTAGAGGCGGGAACTCAGATTTTCCTCCAGATCACCCCAGCATAAACCAAAACGAACACCCCTAAGGTCAGCACGTTTCTACCAAAACGAATTGTCCTCCTTGGAAGCGGGGCAGAGACCTTGCTACATTTGCTTGGCTTGCGCTGTGGCCTCTGCCACTGGGGACTTGTTTTCTGTTGACATCCTACAGGCGAAATAGCAAGTGGGGAGGAACCTGCTCCTTCTCATTTAAATAATTATTCCCGTGGAAAAGCGCGGACCCGATTAATAGTCATTGCAACAAAATTGTGGAATTCACCCATGGTGCATTACCACACTGAGCAAAAATCTATTGCAAATGCAGAGCAAGGACATCACTTTCAGCCCAGATAGTGTTGCTAAAGTGCTGCCTGGCCCAGGAGCCGGTCGTGCTGTGCTTTATAAAGCACCTTCAACCTGGAAAGTGGAAGAAGTGAAGCAGCTTATCAAGGGCCATAGCAATAAGAGGCAGAGTTTTGGGGAAAACCACCAATAACAGTGTGGCTGATGATCTCAGACAGCAGAGTCCAACTTTGGGTAGCACTGCAGATTCAACGATCTTGTCTTGGTGTGTGGGAGCGGCAATCTCATCTTCTGGCTGCTCATAAAGCATCCCGTCCCTACCGGGTGTGATGCAAATGGCAGGGTGACCTCATTCATCTTGAATCAGGAATGAAGTTTACAGACCAAACACATCGCTCTGTGTCTGTTATGTAGGTTATTTGGATCCAGAACTTCTTCTAAAGCCAAGTAAAGATTTGGGGTGAGAGTCAACGTAACCAGTCTTACTCCTAGCTCTTACTTCTAGGCAGCACTCCTACCACGTTATCCTACTTTAATGACTGATTAAAAGAAAGAGGAGGGCTGCTCTTATAATATCTGTCATTGACTTCAGTGGTGCAAGACCTGCAGACCAGTTAAGTACATGTCTAGCTATAAACATCCACTTCAGCCCCAGTATTGACAGTGTTGTGCCCCAATGTTTTCTAGCAAGTCTAGAAAGCAGAAATGGAGAACAACTTGAAACACCATCTAACCTGCCTGCCCCCTCGAGGTGCAAAGGCAGAGTCTATTCTGCATTTGAGACTTTTGTCTATCCTGTCCTTAAAAACCATCAATGACTCAAATTCCGTATTTCTGTAAGGAATCTTTTCTGGTTTTTTATTATATTTAGATGTTTCCTAAAGGCCAGCCTGAACCCCTTTGTTCCAGTTCCACTTTGTTTCTTACTCATCCTATTGAGAGTGAACAGAGGCTGTCTCACTACCTCAATTAAATATTTTTGCATGGCTTTAATTATTCGTCCCTCTCTGACCCCCCCGTTCTCAACTGAGCAACCCTGTCTCACTCAGGCTTCCTTTAGCTGTCGTGTTTTCTCGACTGCTCATCAATCCTGCTGCTTACTCTATTGCATAAAACAGACGGATGATTGTCTCAATTCACAAACTGAAATTCGTTTAAACCTAAGTAGATAATTAAAGCTTGTTGGATCAATATCAGGCGATGATCTAATATATTGACTAGAGATCTCTATCTCAGTAGCAATGGGTTAGTCATCAATACGTGCATAAATGACAGGGCATCTGTGGCCAGATTCAACCTGGGCTTACAACACCCACATCCAGGTCATCTACATACGTAATTTGGGCTCCCTCTGAGTCTGCAAGCAGTTGCCCAGTGATGGGGGATGAACCAAAACCTGACAAATCCCCACGACTCTCCATGGCTTGCACTGGAGACCCAGTCGTGAAGCGATTAGGCACTCAGGTCATCCATCATGGGAGACTGTCACATGGGGATAAGCCATAAAATCTGTGGATTCTCCCATGTTTTATACAGGTCTCAGCCTTTAAAAGCTTTTTTTGCCCCTCCGTGCAGCCACCAAAGAAAGACTGCTGCTGCCAAAGATGATCAAGGTAGTTTGAATTACCTCCTCTCTGTCTGTTGTCTACAAAGAGAGACTAAGCCCTGAGGTTAAGCAGGGTGAATCTGGGTACCCATGAATGCTGTGGGATTTGGGTGTGCTTTTAGACCCCACAAAAATCTTCTCCGAAAGACTCCGCTACTTCCATCCTTAGTCCGGGCTCGTTTAAGTTCATTAAGCACCTTTCCAGAAAAGTTGTGTTGCACGCTTAAAACATCAAATCTAGGAGCTCATGAGCCACGGGGTATCTTCTGCCACCTTAAGTAGATGGTGAGACATGGGAATCTGAACACAACCCAAATAGCCTGAGATATATCTTATACAGTGACGTGGATTTAAAAGAAGAAAGGAAAAAAAATATATTAGCACACAAAATATTAAGTCATTCATATTTTCTGCAATTAATTTATCTGTCATCAATAGACTCATAAACTATTTGACTCTATGACAGCTTGGAAAGAGAAGATGCCAACTTTTCCTGCAGGTGTGCATCTGGTTGGGAAGACATCAGCAATTGTACGTGCAGGGAGGGAGGATGATAGGAGGGAGACAGAGGGGTTGTGAAATAAGATGGGAGGGAAAGGGTTGGCAAAAATGCTGGCTAGCTGCATTTGTCCTCCTTAGAGACAGGAAGAAAGGTTTGCAAAGCCCTGGCTTCGAGCAGCGTTCCCAAAAGTAGATCGAGAGCCCCTCACTGTGCAATTTTATTGATCTGGCTTCAGGCAATGAACCCACAAAAAGAGCCCAGGGCACTATAGAAACGGTTCAGCAGATTCAGTGTGATACTTAAAATATGTATTCAGGTCCAGGTATCAGGTGGTTACTTGCCGGTGTGATTGTAAATCCTCCTGATTTCACTGGGATATAGTTTCCTTTATGGTTTTTGCATATTTTCTCTTCAGAGCTGCTCCCTTGGCACTGCTGCGGGTACCTCCACGCTGAGCCTGTTTAATGGCCGTGAACTATGAAGCTTTGGGGCTCAGGAGATTTGGAAAACGACCCGGGTGAAGACAGATCTGAGGGGTGCTGGTAAAGTTCAAGCAGGGGTGGGCGAGGGGGGTGTTCTAAAAGCCAGACAGTGTCACGAGTGAACCCCCTGCCTCCTATCAGGATGGAAACGTAGGAAATAATCCCAGGATATTAGCTGTTTTAGCAGATCTCAAGGGTTTTCTCTGAGCCAGGGCAGCGTGGCTTGGAGGGGATGGGAGATGCATGGAGAAGAGACCTGAGCGTGGCCAATCAGCCTTGGTGCTTCCAAATACCTTCAGGTGAAACCCCTCTGTGGCAGCACCTAATAAAATGTGAGTCAGCCACAGCCTGCCTTTTCCACTCTTTCCTGCTCTACTGTCAGGGCAACCTGAACTGTGGAGCTGAGAAAAACTGGTAGAGAGGTCATTGTGTCCCTGCCCTGGGTGAAAACTGGCCAGCGAGGTGATGGAGAAGACCTCTGGGTAAAGGGGGACCTCACTTTGCAGGGATGTAACTCCTTTGCCTGCCTCTGTGTCTGCACTCGCTGCTTGGATTTTGTTTTTTTTCCAGATCTCAGTAAGCTTGAAAGTACTTGGAAAGGTATTTCAGTGGCTCTGAACTGCTCTATGGGATCTCTTGGGGCAAATGTTTCTTGACCTCGTTTTTTTTTTTTTTCCCTTAAGTTGAAGTTAATGAATTAATTTTAATAATCAGAAAGGTTCTGGTTCCCACCCTGGGTTCATATAGCTCCCTCATCCCTCATAGGGAAATTGTGGGGTTGTGGCAATTTTTCCTGTCTGGTAATTTTGGCAGCATAAAGTTCCAGATAAGCACCTGCTGATTTCTAATTTGNTTTTTTTTTTTTTTTAAATGATAGTGGTGATTGGCTGAAGCTAATACCCAAAAGATCGAGATGGTTTTGCATTCAAATGGTAAAAAGCTGTTCTCTGCTCACTGTGTGCAAAAAGGGAAAAAGCAAAGCCATTACAGCCACAGAAACAAATCACCCGTGTGGAAATGTGGCAAAGTCCTCATTTGAAAGCTCTGTCAAGAAGAAAAAGAGTTAATGAGTCCCAAGGGCTAAGGAAAAACTAGTAGTGAGTAGAGTCCTGGCTACCTTTTTGGTAGCTTTGGTACCTTTTGAAGGGGGAAGGTAAAAGCAATTGGTTTGGGTACCAGGATGTGAAGGCAGGAAAAATCTGCAGTGAGAAACAAAGAAGTTAACCTTTGGGCTTGTTAAATAATGAGGTTGCTTAATTTCTGCTGAAGCTCAAGCAAAGCTGAGGATGCTTTAAACTGAAGCCTTTAAAGAATATCAGTCTGCCCAAAGAGCTGGCTCTACCATGCACATATATATATTATGTTTTATGGATTGCAGCCTTGTTGCCCCGCCATGAAGCTTTAATGTTATGTGTTAAGTGAGTTTATGTCTTTCTGGACCAGAAAAGAGTCGGGGATGCAGCCAGCTGAATTCCTGCTGTGCTCGAGTCCCAGCTTTGTCTTTGTTTGTTACCAGGTGCGATGCCATCCCAACTCCGATCGCAGCACACAGAGACATCTAACGGCCCCGTAATATACTGCAGACGATGACATTGCAATCATGACATCATGCCAGCGTGCCTGAGCGGTGACCTGGAGCCAGCCACCTTTGCAGAGGAGCTCCAGCGATTGCACCCTACGGCCAGCGCGTCCTGGGAACTGCAGCCTGGCAGCGCACAAAGGTCTTCACCTCCGTGCCAGGCGTAGTGATAGGCTTCATGGCTGATAACGTGTTTGTCACCGACATACCCGCCTCGAAACTCAAGAGACAAACACCTCCTGGGTTGCAGAAGCTCTGGATCAAACCCCTGGTAGATGTTGCCTCTCCATTGAGAATTTAACGCTTGTCTAAATCCCGCTCGTGCAATGGGTGGGGGGTTAGAGGGGAGACGTAGCGATGCCGGTGGTGGATCTGAAAGTGAATCCTTGATGCTGTGGGCAAAACCTAGGTGGGATGTGCAAGCATTTCCCATCAGCTACAGAAATCTGCAGCGAACCGCTGCTTCATTCAGTCCCCTCAGCTCCAGCAGTGCATCCCACCCCTGAAAAGAAATTAAATAAAAACAGGGGGAAAGGGGAAAAGCAAAGAACCAACACAAGGAATTTCGCTCCGCAAATAGGGGAACGTCTCGAACGTGTCACTGGCGTGTTGCTGCAGACAGCTTAAGCCGAGAGAAAATTCTTTGGCAGTGACATCAATTCAGAAGTAAGTAATGCATTTTCTAGGGCTGAGATTCAATTTAAGGTCTCGCCAGTGAGTGGAATGATTGAATGGTACTTAAAAAAAAAAAATAAATCAACAAGCCCAAAACCCAACAAATGAGACTCCTTTTGTTAAGCTCTCATCAGCCCATAATTTAAAAGGGGTTTTTTTTCCCCCCTTTTTTCCACTGTGGTTTATGTACTGAAGTGTGCTAGAACTGCCTTGAACTTGGCTTTCTCTAGAAATCTTCCCCCCTTGCAGTCCACTGAATCTAGAAGCTGACAATAATGTTGTAGATGCTGAGTGACTCATCCACGGCCCCTCCACACTCACCCCTTTTACCTACAAGCGGAGACCCAGCAGAAACCACAGATTCCCTGGACGCCAGGGAAGGAGAGCGATAAAAGGGCAGTTCTGAGCTCTGGATCCTTGAGAAATACGGCACAGAAAAATCTTTTTTTTCTTTTTTTTTTTTTTTTTACCCTGGTAAATCATGCAGCTTTCAGCAGTCAGTGTTTTATAACCTCCCTGAACCGAAACCTGCCCCCAGACCACTGGGTTTAATAACCCCCAGCAAATCTGTCCTCCAAAAAGTGTCACATTTTTTCACTCTACAATAAAAAAAAAAATAGAAATTGCCATAATTTTACAGGGAGCTCTCACTGTCTATGAATTTAAAACTAGCCTGGGTAACACTCTGGTGAAAAGGCAGTAAAGAATAGTTTTGTACCAGCAAGGGAAGGGCTTAAAAGTTTATTTTCTCGCTGAGTGACTGGAGTTGGGCAAAACCCATCCCCAAAGGTTTCGTTGCTGGTGATGCAGCTGCAGGGATTGCCAAATACATACTCAACAGAGGACTAGTTTTTCTAAAAATAGTGATTAGATCGTTAACTCTGTCTCTCTCTTGATCCAAATTAAGTCTGAGGACAGATCTGGAGCTGGTGTGAAGGGGAAGGGGGGTGCCGCTGAGCTTAGCGCTTTCCACCAGCTCTGTCCTCTCATCTCTTGCGGACCAGGGCTAGGAGGAAAACTGGGGTGACCGCCAGATCTCCGTCTTTAAACACGGTGTGGTTTAGGCTAAGGCACTGTTTCACGCTGGGGGGAAATGGGGAGAACCTCAAACTTGGTCTGTTTTGGGGTGAATAAATGTATATGATTTTGGCGTTGGGTTTGCAGGGTCTGCTATGCCCAGCCACATTGGCAACCACAGTCTGCCTCTGGCTGGCAAAAGGGGTTTTATCTCATGTGGCTATCTGAGATGTTTAATCAAAGCTGGTTGTCTTGACTCTGCAGCAAAAGGAGAGAGGGAGGTCAAGCCAGCAGCTCATCCTAGCTCTTATAGACACGTCTCTCTGGCCAGGGTGAGCTCATCCCTGGTGGTGCTCACTGGGTTTGACTCCTCTGCAGGTGGATTGAGATGGTTTTGAGGTGGTCTGTAGGTAGACTGAGATGGCTTTGAGGTGTTCTGCAGGTGGATTGAGAGGGGGTACAGTGGGTGCTGGATGCTTTCCCTGGGCATCGCCAACTCCACAGTTGTCACTTGACTTTTGAGCAATGTGGGCCCTGGCTACTGAAGGTTCCTGACCTTGCAAACAACGCCAGAAAAAGCTGTAATCTGTGTCCGAGTGAAAGCAAATGGTTTGGCAGAAAGGTTTTAGGAGGCACCGGTTCAGAGGCGGTGCAGCATCTGTCTTTGGGGAGGGGAGGTGCGGGGCACAGCCAGGATGATCTCTCCCAGACATGATCCTTCAGGTTGAGGTTGGAGCACTCCGTGGGACAAGCCATAGAAGCAGTTTCCATAGCTGAGCTGCAACCCACTCCTGAGGCGCCTTATCTTCATCTCTAATTGTGTCTATTCGCATGCAATCAAAACCCTCGGGATCTGGGATTAGATCTGCTCTGACGTTTCCCCGGGCGAAACTGCAGCTGGGTGCAGAGTGTTTGTTTTGGGTGTTTGTGCCATGGCAGAGGAAGAAGAGGCTGCGATGTGAAGCGGCTGAGAGGTAAAGCACATCTCAGCTTCACGTTGTGGCTCAGCTTTGCTCGACAAGTCATCGCTCTTGCTTCCTCGCCTTGCTGGTGACTGCTGTGAACTTAAAACCCAGTAAGTGGAAACGCTGGGGGGAAAAGTTAAAATACTACTACTGCCAGGATTAGATTAAAATAAAATAGGAAAACCCCATTTAGAAATCAAGTGTCACTAAATAATTCATCTCTCTCTCCCATGGACCCTGTTTTCCTGCCTTGTGCTTCAACAACTAAAACTTTTTGGTTTGTGGAGCAGTTTGGAAAAAAAGGGGGTGGGGGGAGAAAAAGTTGCTTAAAAAGTAAGTCAAAGGCTCCAACATGTGTTCTTGGCCGGTTGAATTCAAGATGAGGGTTTTAGGCTTCCCATGGGAGCTCCCTTTCACAGCTCTCCCCTAATCCTCTGGAAATCGCCTGTTCCCTACAGCTGTTGGTTCACCAGATAAACTATTTGTTCAATTATTCTTGGCCGAGATGGCGCGGGCTGCCTCAAAGGCTGCCGGCTCCATCCCTCGGCCCACTTCAATGGCCTTCGGAGGAGCCGCAACCCGTTTGAAGCCCACCATCCTCCTCGCAAGACCGTCTCCTCTCCTGCCCCCGCATCCTTTTTTATCTCGCCACGACGTCCCCAAGCGCGGCCGACGATGCTGCCGCGCGGCTGCAGGGGCGGCTTGGGAGGGCGGCTCCGGTGTCGGAGCGCCTGGGCGAGAAAATAATTACAAATGAAAGAGAGATTAGCAGAAGCTGTTGCGACAAATGCTGCCGAAATGGTTTCTGGAGCGCCGGCGGTCCCTTCTAACGGGAGAAGTCAGCTGCAGCTGCCGTCCCTATGGCGATGCAGAGAAACACGGGTCCGCTGGGACCACGGCATGAAAGCCTAAGACCCGACAAACCACGGCTCGGGGGGACGAGATGACGGACCGGGGCAGCTTCGCATCATACAAATGGACTGGTAATTAACACAATATTTTTTTTTTTTCCACATTTGTCTGTCCCCTCCGCCTCCATCCCCCAGGTTCGGCTTTTGCAGAAGCGTTCAAACCCATCTAATAAATGGCTCGCAGCTGCTGAAAGACAGCTCTTGCCAGGCGCTGGGAATCGCTCTGGGTTCGCCTTGTGAGGGGTCTGAGCCTTCGGCCTCTCCGAGATGGGCATGCGGTTCCTAAATGCTTTGTCCTCACTTCAGGTAAAGCCCTGTTTCAGTTTGCCAAACCGCCCCCCATTTAACCAAAAGGCGAGGATAACACATCACAGTTATCCGGGTACGGCTGGACATGCGGGAAAAGCCTTGACGGTCTTTACGTGAGCCCTTAAATAGCTGATTATTTGTGGAAGGAGGAGAGATGGCTTTCGGGAAGTCATTCCTACTGGGTGCACGGCTGAAAGCATCCCACGCGTCTGCCCGTGCCTGGCTTGGCCCAGCCCGGGGCGGGTATCTGATGGAGTCGAGGTGTGAGACGGACGGGCGTCTGCACCGCAAGAGAAGGTGCGACGACATAGCGCTTTCCTTAATTCCTTGATTCCACCGTGTGGAAGAGCTAACTCAGTCCTCGTGTGTAACCCCTGCATCACGCAGGCGTGAGGTGAGCGATGAGTGAGAGCTGTGGAAAGTGGCAATGCCCAATTGATCAGCATGCTAATTATGGGGGGTTTCCCCCCCAAAAAAAATCAAAGTTCAGGGCTAACTAGTGCCCAGTATTTCTGGGAAAGGGAGGGGAGGGTTATTTGGAGGAACGAGAAGCACGTGGACAAGACGATCTAGTATTTTTTAGGCTGCTCGTCTCCTGGGGTGGTCGACTCGGGGTAATTTCACCTCGATGGCCAAGGCAGGGGGACTGCGTAGGGGACGGGAAGGTCACTGGGATGGATGCACAGTCCCTGTAAATCTATATGTGGGAAGCGTGCAGGCAGCACGCTTCAGTGGCTTGCGGAGAAACGATGCAAAATAAAGCGGAGAGCCTGGAAGAGTCGCCCCAGCTCAGCATCCCCTTTTCCCCAGGCTCAGCACTAGGTGGCCATCAGGAGGAGCAGCACTCCTGCTAGCATGCAGGCAGAGCAAGAGGCCAAGATGAAGGCAGCATCCTTGTCTTCTCCCGGCCATCCAGCCTCACGCTAACCAAAGGGAATGACTGGTTGGGTTTTCTTTCACCAGTGATACTTTAATCACCATCTCTTACGCTATAGGCAGCATAAAAAGTATTGTCTTTTGGCCTGGAGCTATGGTGAAGCTCCGCCTTGATGACCAAGGCATGGTCAAAGCTTGGCAGTCCTGTGGGGTTAGACATGTTTCCGTCTTCCTCCAGACTCCGAGTTTTGCCCCGGTGGTGCGGGACAAGGAGAAAAGCTACGGTGAGATGCGCTTCCCTCCGGGCTCGTGCCTCTGTGCCTGTAACCACCCAGGGCTTGCAGCACCTGCGCAGAGGCACTGCAGCATCCTTCCACTTTGGTTTTTTTTTGCCCGATTTCTAAAGTCAAATGGGATGTGCAGCCTCGCCACGCCTGCATCCCTCCCCCAACCTCCCTCTTATCCCCCCCTACCCTTCGCCCATCCTCCCTCCATCACCCCTCAGGTCCCTTCCAGCTGCTCCCCACATCTCCCAAGCCCCACCAATTGCTCTTGAAACCACACGTCAAAACACCCCGGCCAGCCTGGCTCCCATCCCCGGCCAAAACGACGAGGACAGGCTGGCGCTGAGGCATCCCGCCCGGTACTTTGAAGCACCCGCCCGCGCTCGGCGGGGACAGCTGGGCCGTGCCACAATCCCCTCGGCCCTTTGGGCTAAGCCGGGCGTTTTAAAATAGTCCCCCCGCCCTTCCCCTACCCAACGGTGACAACTGCGCAATTATTTTAGACGCTGTTTACAGGCCCACGGCGTAACCGGAGCCCGCGGGCGGCGGGGAGGAATGGGAGGTCGTGGGCGAAGGGGGCTGGGGTGGAGGGGGGGAGGGCAGCCCTACGTGGGTTTCACCCTAATTAACAGCCCCTTCGTTTCTCACAGGGGCTGGAAAACTCATGTACGCATGCAAAAGCCGCAGCACCAAAGAGATGGGTGGCTGAGAGCAGGCGCTTTGCTGCAATCCTTATTTTTTTAAGGATGGTTTGAACCCCTTGGCGGTTGTTTTAGGGCTCACCCAAAGGCAACGCTACCTCCTCGCTGGAAAAGCAATGCTGCCGGGTGGGTTGGGACGGCGGGTGGGGATGGAAACTGCCCCGGCTAATGCCTCGCCTTGTGCCTCAGTTTCCCCATCAGTAAAAGAGAGGTGCGATGGAGGACACAGCCCTGGAAAAAGAGGCAAAGGGACCAGGGTAGAGCTGGTCTTCCTAAAGCCGGTGCCACAGCCCGGCGGCTGCAAAGCGCCTTTAGCAGAGGGAGGGCAGTGACAAAGTGACACAAGGAGCTTCTCGCTGGCAGCGTGGCACTGGGCTCTGCTAGTGGAAAGCCAACCCCGAAATGGGGATGCGGTCCCCGGTCCCCCAGTCCTGCAGCCCGGCACCCCTGAGCATCCCTTGGCAGTGGCGGCGGTGGCGCGGGAGCCTTTCTGCGAGCCCTCAGCACCACCTAGTGTTCCCAAATTTTCCTGGGGTTCATTTCTGCACACCCGAAACACGTCTGGCCACGCCGTGTGGCGCCTGGTCCCCAAAGCCGGGATAGCAGCAGCATCCCACAACCCTTATCCCTGCATCCATATGGACCCCCTGCACACACTTTCTCCCTCTCTTCTCCCAGTGAACACCCCAAATCCCTTGTGCAAGCTCTCAGGTGTGAAGGCTGCTCCCCAAAAACCCAGCACCCACTTCCCAAAGCATCCTCCTCCCCGGGCACGCGTTTATGGGGCAGGATGAAATGCTTCGCTGCTGCAGAGCTTGGGGAGATGCCGGTTTGTAGCACATCGGGGCTGTATTTCTACCGCTAAAGGTCAATAAATAACAGGGTTTGGATTTGTCGTTGCCCCCAGGTATGCTTTTTTGATGAAACACAACTTTTAGGATTGTTCGGGATGCTGAATATTAGCAGAAATTATGAATGTTTGCTCAGGGAAGAGAGTTGGAGCTGGAGTGCTGGGGAGGAGGGTAACAGCAGGCAAAAATTGTAACTGCCGATAAATACGGGGAAGGAGAAAAAGTAAATATCAGTATTTTCCCAAACCTGATTTAAAACGCAAAGAGTTTAGCGTTAACGTGTCAAGGTGATGCAGTGATTTTCCCCTCTCTCTTTTCAGATGAAACTACCCACCGCGTCTGCTCCTGCCCGCCCCTCGCAGCTTCACACCCCCGGTAACCTCACCAGCACTCAGAGACATTTATTCTACCTCCAGGTGTTCAAGATCAACCATTCCCCAAATAAATGCCACTTGTTTTAAGAGGTGACAGGGGCTGAGCGCAGCCGTGGGGCTGGGGAGGTGACATTCCTCCCTCTGCCACCGAGATGTGCCCTTGCTCCACTCACTGCCGAACAGCAGCTCGAAGGAAGGGATAAAAAACCCGAAAATCAAACCTCTGGGAAGTCATTGTTTTTATTTTATTTTTTTTTCTTTTTGCTGTGCCCTTCCTCCGCCTGCACCAGCTCCCTTGAAAAGGGCCTGGGCAAAAATAGCAATTTATTTAGCCGAGAAGCGCTGCAGTTGCGCAAAGAATGTGGAAATAAAAAGGGGCAGCTCCCAGGATTTTAAGATTTCATTTTGCCGGGCAAAATTAATGGCACGGCCCTCCGGCACCTGCGGGCAGGGGCTGCCCGGCGGCCCACCGGCTGCCTGGACCTCTCCTGGGGGTCCCCCCCTCTCCCACACGGGGATAGAGGTGGGTTCATCCAGCATTTCGTTGCCTGCCTGCTTTTTTTTTGCTCCATATTCAGCTGTGAGTTATTTTTTTTAATCACCCTTCTTGCCCCTGTTATAATTTCCCACAGAGTTTCCCCCACTTTCTACTCCCTTTTCGGTACAATTGCTTTAACCTTTAGCTTTCCTCACCTCTCCCCGTATCTCCCTTTCACTGTTTTCTTGCTCTCCGCCTTTGCTTTCTCTTACATTTCTTTTATCTGGCTACAGAGTTTTCTTTTTAATGATCTTCTATCCCTTATTAACGCTTTTGCCTTGCCCTGCGCTGGCATCCAGCTGGGACTGATGCAGTTGGAATCGCATCGTGGCTGAGTTCGCCCCGCTTTTATTTAATTCCAGTCCCCTCTCGGCTGTTTTTCACCCAGCCAGGGTCTCAGATCTGTTCACGGGGGGGGGCTGTAATAGAAAACTTTGGGGTTTTTTTTTTCTTCGCTTGTGTCTGCTTTCTTTGCCAAGCTCTGCCCCAGAGTGATCCCTTTTCGGTCCGGCCGTGCACGGATGCTGTTTGCTCTCTGCAGATGTGCCATATCGGATTTATTCATCTCCTTTTGCCATCTGGCAAACGCCTTCCTCGTCTTTGCGAGGGAGCAAGAATTGGGTCACGTTTCGAGCAGAGTTCGAGGAGTCCCTCGCCATCTCCTTCGCTAATTCCCGCTTTGCGCCTCCCCGGGGCTCTTTTCACTCCCCTTCGCACCCGGCGTGGGGACTAGAGCTGCCCAGGGTGAGGAGTAAATTGTGCTGACGGCACTTTGGAGGCAGATCTCTGCCCCTTCCCCTCTTGTGAGCTACTTCGGCATCACTGCAAAGCCGGGTTGCGTGCGATGGGCTGAGAAAGACGGCCGAGGCGGGAGGATGCTGTGAAGGGATCCTTCCCTGGGTACCAGGAAGGCAGACGGGACAGAGCTGCTTGCTGTCGCATCTGTACGAGGTGGCTCATTTAAAAACGGGGAGATGTAGGTGCGTGACCATTTTCCCACAGATATATTGCCCGCGGCGGGTGCTACGTTGCACAGCACCTGCTCATTTAGGTGGGTTTCATACGCGCTCATGCACAGGCGCAGGAGAGGGGGGGAAGGAAAACAAGGTGTAATTATCCTGGTTGGAAAACACGTTGATATCCCAGCGAGGGACCACATAAGTGTCTGTGTCTGGGCGAGTGTGCCAGGCAGCTCTCCAGCTTGCTTTCTGATTTTCCCGCATCCTAAAAACTGCCGGCAACCTGTGCAGCTCGTCTCTCCGCATGCGTGTGATGACGCTTTCACCCGTCCCCTCTGCCGGCACACGAGGACGAGGGAACTAATTCCCTGGCTCTGACGCTCCATCATTTCCCCCCATTTCTCCCAGCACTTAATTCTGTGCTCTTCCCGAGCACATTCGCGCATCGCTCCCTCCTTTCCCTGGAGCAGGGAAGCAGGCAGGGAGCAGGCAGGATGCTCCAGCCTGTGTCTGACACTGCATCCTCGGAGATGGCAGGTACCAAAGAGCGTATGATCTTCCCAGAGGGCATCCTCAGATGTTCCCCAGAGCAGCAAACTCCTGTTTTCCTGGTCACTCCCCGCCGATTTGCGTGTTGGTGTGAAGAGACTGGCAGGCTGCTGTTGGCTGTCAGAGATCCTATGGGTATGTTTAGGGACTGCGGTTCCGCGTGGGATAGGCAGGGAGAAAAAAGCCATCAGGAGGTGGAAAATTAGAGACGGGCAAGACACAAAGCAGCTTTTTGAGGCCCCAAAAATTGCTAGAATGGGAATTGGGAATTTTTTCCAGGATTGATTTCATATGAAGACAGTAAGATTTAGAAAAGCTGCTGATCGGGACTTGAGCCCCGGGTGGTTTTTATTTGGCTGGGCGTGCGTGGTGACCAGGACTCCCACCTCCAGCGGTAGCCCAGTGCCCGTGTCTGGTGAGAAGCCAAAATCTGGACGTAGGTCAGACGACTTACAGCCTTTACGTGGGATTTCAAGGCCGTTTAAGGAACTGCGAGGGTTTTACGGGGTAGCTGAGCTCTAGTGACGATACCGCTATAAATTAGAGACGACTTTGTGTTTTGATGTGTTTTATTGGGAAACAGTTGCTCTGGACCATGCGGAAAGGAGAAGTTTGGCTGAGGTCGGATTCTGTTTCACCTCCAGCGCAGGGATGGTCTTTACTACAATAAATGCACATGGAGGGGTTCTTTGTTTCCTTATAGTAAGATCCACACCCACACCCACACCCCGTGGTTTCGTTCTGCAAATATTTGATGGTGCAAATTTCCTGGTAGCCGAGAAACACCAACGCGAGGCAGCAGATCGTTCGGTACGGGCAAACTTCCATTGCAGAGTCAGGTTTAAGCTAAAGGTTTCGGTTTTAGCTAAACTCAGCCTTTCGAGACGAGAGGAGCCATGGGATTTATGTACCAGGTCCAGCAACTTCACCACTAATGACCTTTTCTTTTTTTTAACAGCATTTTTGGTGCTTCAGTTGCATTTTTGGACATGCTCTGTTGGTTATTTTTTCCTTTTTTTTCCCATGAGCTTGCACAGAGAAGCAGCAAATTGCCAGCAAAATAATTCTTCACGTTCCCCGGCCGCCCATCCCACCTCTTGTTTTCCTCCCATTTATTTCTCAACCTTAGTTTCAGGTGTAGGGTTTTTTTTGGGGGGGTAAAGCCTCCCATTTGCGTGCAGCACCCCAATTTATTCTGATTTATTCCAGGGCATGCAGGACATGCATTTACATGGCAGCAGGCTCCTAGGACATTCATGGAACAAGTTAATAGAGGAGCTGCCTGGCTAGAGGAAAGAAATGCCTGCAGCTTGGCTTTTGCCTCTGGAAAATGTGAATCGCCCCCACCTGAAAAAACACGCACGGTTCGGGCATCCAACCCCACCGCCGATAAAATCAGCGGCGAGAGGATGCCTGGGGGGGGATGCTGCCTCCCTGCCCAGCAGCGCCCACCTCTCCCAGAGGTGAGAAAGGATGAATTAATGGATAATTATTTTTACAAGAAGTCACCTGTTTAAACAACATGGCAGGACAGGGTGAGGGAATAGATTTGATTTTAATAAATCAAAGTAATAATAAAAAAAGACGGGGGATTGCCAGACAGCGCTTCTAACCATGAAGTCATTTATAAAACTCGGTGGATGTATTTAAAGCGTTAAAATTCGGCTTTCTCACTACAGATTCCCTGCGGCAGGTGTATTTGCTCTCAGTGATGTAAGTACCTGCGCTTCTCTGTAAAAGTGAGTTAAACCCAGGGCTATTGCACAGAATGCTTCTGTCAATGCTTCTTTTACAAATAGCGATAATAACGCTTACCTCTCTCCCAAGGGCGTCGTGGGGGTTAATTATTTAACATTTGTAAAGCACTTGCAGGGCTGGAGATGAAAGTGGAAAGTATTATTAAGAATAAACTACGTTTTATAGGAGGCCTGGTCAGAAAATTGCGTTCGGAGTTGAAATATGGGTTATGATCGGGGATCCGCGGAGGAGCATCCATCACGACCTGGGAAGCGCGGAAAATGAAGTGTTTCAAAGAAATTAATCTGTTCTGCAGTGGGTGTGTGTGCAAGGACCTGGGGTGGGGGGTAATGCCCCATACAGCCCCCCTGCATGAGGTGGGTGATGGGGGAGTCTGATAGGAATTTAACCATTGCAATGAAATGTGAGAAAATAAAGATTTGGGGGAAAAAGCCTTCAGACAGCCAGTTTTTCAAGTCTGATGAGTTTTGGGGGGAAAAACTGCAAATGTAGGCACCCGGTGTGCCCAATGGTGTGGTTTTTTTGTTGTTTTTTTTTTTTTTTAATGTGTCCTGGGTCATCTTTGCCTTCTGGCGGGGGTTTGGGGGAGGCTGGGAGCGCCCAGGGCTGGCAGGGAGGAGGCAGGAGCTGCAGGCAGGGAAGAGGCAGGAGCTGCAGGCAGGGAGGAGGCAGGTGCCTCAGGCAGGGGAGGAGCACGGCTCACCTGGGCGCAGGTACGGCAGCAGGATCACCGGGGCAGGTAAGGGTCCGCTGGCTGGGAGATGGCGTGGGGAGGGGGGCTTCGTGTTGGGAAGGGGCTGGGGAAAGTCACCCCGAGCCGTGGGACTCACCCCCTCCATAGCTGGGAGGGAACGGGTCCCCATCTGCCCACCCTTTGGGTGGGCAGGGATGGGGGGACCCCGAAATTTGGCATCTGAACCAGCCCCGTAGAGAGAGAAGGAGAGGGGTTGGGGTGGGCGAGACCGGACCCGCTCCCCTGTGGAAAGCAAATTGTGGGGGGAACACGGAGGGGGCAGTGGGTTCCTCGACCCACCGGGGTGTCCCACCGCCCCGGGGTCCCGGCGGGACGGGGCAGAGGAGGGTTTTGCTGCTGCCCCTGCTGCGGCGGTGGGAGGTGATGGGGCAGCGACGTTTTCCGAGGAGGAAGTCGAAAAATAAACACGGTACGTGGGGGCCGAAAGCAGGCAGAGGTGAGAGCGGGGCAGCCCCGGGGGCACGGTGTCCGCCCCCAAACCCCCTCGAGCGCCTCGCTGGGCTGCTTGTGAGAAGCCCTGGATGGCTCCCTGCCCCGCTCCCCCGCCGAATTCAACGCACAAGCTCTGCCCAACAGCTAGACCGAAATCCCTGCTGCGTGCGCTGAACCAGAAACTCTCTCCCCACCCTCCTCTCCCTACAGAATTGCCCGGAAAAGTCTCTTTCAGTGAGCAAAAATGTGCAGATTAGGAGAAAAAACAGAGTCCCGGGGACTGCCCTGCCGGAGAGACGGTGCCTCCCTTAACAGGGCGCTGCTGGGGAAGGGTTTCTTCCTTCTTCCTACCAGCTTGTCGTTAAAAAAACTAATAACATCTCGCTTTTGCAGCGCAGGGTGCGACCGCCGAGGCACGGGGCGCTTGCAGAGCGTTGTGTCGGGCAGCCACAGCTCTCTCATAGACCGTGGGGCGGCCGCGGTACTCAAAAGGCTCAGGTTTATGTGTTTAAGGTGAATAACGGGGTATATCGCGATATGGTTTCTTTAGTGGTTCGTCTTGGACAGTTTTCCTTGAGGGCTGTCGAAGGCAGATGGGAGCCTGTATCGCATTGTGGGGCAATTGGGGCGGTTTTAGGAGGAGCAAGCGTCTCGTCTTGGGAAAATACTGTTTTTTGCGGCATTGTTGGTGGCGGCAGTGCCGGTTTCGAGTCACTGTTTTGTGTGGGTACTTTGTGAGGGGATGGGGGTTGGGGGGGGTCGGGCTGGGCCATCACGGCACATCGCGGAGCTGGGGAGGCACAGACCTCGGCTCGCCGGGTCCCACGGCAACCACCACCTTTAGAAAGCTCTTTAATCTCTTAGGCATCGTGCGGAGGCGAAGAAGAAAAATGGCCTTTAAGACGGTAACACGCATTTCCCAAAACAGATCATTTTTAAAGCCAGCCCTCGTTGCCTTAAAACCACAAATAAACAACTGGAGGTCGTAAAGAGAAGCAAAGGGATGATGAAGCGCCCGCTCTGAGCCACTGTAATTAAGATGGCTTTGGCTAATTTGTTTTATTTCTCAGCTTTCTCTGCTGGGCTGTAACTCGGAGCTGCTTCTTGCTGGTTCCCCGACGGCGGGGCTCAGCGCAGGGGTGGGGATGGAGAGTCCAAAGCAGGGACCTGGAAAACCGAAGGCAGAAAGAGGCGGCAGGCAGAGAGCAATACAACCTCTCCAGCCCTGGCGTCTCTTTCCAGGTGGGTCCGTTGCGTCTGTTAAGCAGCTCTCAGGTGCGGCGTCCCGAGTGTGACGCTTTCATCCCGGTTTCAACAGCCGCGCTGAATTTTCCCATCGCAGTGGGCCTTTGTTTTCGGATTAGCTCGGTGTATCTCCTGTGTCGATCAGCAGCCGCTGTACACGCTCCTGCAGCACCTGATGGTCCTTCTGATATTCCCCGGCAATTGAGCCTAATAGGTTCCAATGATGATGATGATTTTTAACCCAAGACTAAAACCCCTAAGGATGCTTTAGAGGCAGAGAAGTTGCTTTCCTGGGTTGGCAGATGCGGCTGGGCTCGCGAGTGTTAGTAACAAATAACATGATTGCTCGGTGTCACCGTCAACGCTCCCCCGCTGCAGATGGAGGCAGAGGCAGAAGAAAACCCGCGGATAATGGGATGAAATGGTTCAGAGTGGGGTTTCAGTCTGACATTAATGCATTAGGGATCCAGCTCCCGGGGGAGCTAATGGAAGTGCTGCTATGATTAGAAGTGCCTCTGCAGACAAATAAGACAGTGCTGGTAATGGAGTGAGGCAGTGCAGGCAGGCAGCGGGCAAGAGGAGAGCTTGTGTTTGTAGGTGATGCCTCTTCTGACATTTCTTCTCCTCTGCCATCTTTCTGCCCTCAGACACGCGGTCATCTCACCTCCGCGTCTTCTCCTCCAGTCGCCCCCGTGCTGGACCGCTGCCGTCCCTCCCAGCCCCCCGGGCGGAGGGGAATTTGGGGCCGGGGGGTTACGTTGCATTGGGAGATGCGCACGGAGATACGCGGGGTAGGAAATGGGCTGATGGAGGATGCTTTTTTGGCCGAAGCACCTCAGCTGCTGTCGGTCTGTAGGTTTGGGTTGGATGCTGTCCTCCTGCAGTCTCAGATTCAGCACGAGGAGACACAAACCACCTCGAGAGGGTTGGAAATAGCTTCGTTCTATCCAGATATACACCCCAGTGGCATTCCCCAGCTCAGCCTGAGCTCAGCCTCCTTTTTTTTTTTCTGCAAGCCAAGACATCTCGTTTCTTCACTGAGTCAGCCTTTCCCCGAGGACCGTCCCTGTCACCCGCAGACGCTGCGAGAGCCAGGCGGCGGGTCCCTCGGCGAGCAAACCAGCTCTGGTGGGTCTGAACTGTCTGATTTGTGGAGGTCGAGGGGCAAAGTTAATTGCAGGGGTGATGGCTGCGAGCTCTTCCCAACGGCGAACTTTAGACCGTAATTTCTAAGCTGGGGAAAATGGAAGTGATGCCCAGACCGAGATATTATCGATGCACTAATAAAACCTTTGCAAAAAAAAAAGAAAAAACAACAAAAACAAACCACTCGGTAAAGCAAAGGAGACCTTTGGAAAAACTCAAAAGGGCCCAGGGTTCGGCTGAAAAGAGGTTCTCTGTGGCTGCCAGGGTAGGGCGAGAGGAGGAGGCGACAGCCCCATCGGGCTCCTCGCCACCCTGCGGACGCCTGCCCGGGTGGTTGGGTGCATTAGCTGTAAGCCAGGACGCAACCAGCTCCTTTGGGAGGTGATAAGAGCAGACGAAACAGTAAATCATTAAGCCGGCGCAGCGCTCGGCGTTGTAATGAACAGGGGGTAAAGTGCACTAATTACATGGCGGCGGGGCCGCGGGTGCGTTATCGAAGGCGCAGGTTAGGCGAGGAGGGAACGGGGCAAAGTCAGGTCCTGCGGGGATGCCCTGCAGCGGTGGGTGTTGCTGCCAACCCCAACATCAGCTGGACCTTCAGCTTTTCCTTTTCCAGCTGACTGCAGGCAAAGTCTCGCTGCATTTGGAGCTGTCGGGATAAACGAGAGCTGTTTGCTCCAGGGCGCTCACAGTTGAGAACATAACTGTTTGGTTTGTTGGGTTTTTTTCCCACCCCCCGCCCGCACTCACCTTTTGCATGTTTTCAGAGGAGGAAGAGAAGCGGGAGAAATAGTTTTGCTGGTCACGCGTCCCAGATGAGCCGCCCTGCTTCCTGCTAGCGGAGCGATCGGGCGGGTACGGAGGGCAGCAACCCCGAAACAGTGCCCGTCGCCCTGCCGAGCTCACCCCAGCACACGTCAGCCCTGTGAGGTGGACGTGCTGGCTGCCGTACGCCGTTTAAGTGACCTTTACGTTTCTTTGCTTGATCAGTGTGTTCTGTAGTTCATCCTATTTTGACTGCGGCGGTCTTATGTGGGAAACCATCAGGTCGCATTGAATATCTGCTTTTAAGATATAACTGCTAGTTAATGGGGTTATATATTTGACTATATGTTGCTGCGGTAGTGTTATAACTATAGCATTAATATGGCATGATATGGCTGCAGTACTTCTCGTGGTGGTGTTCCGGGATCGGTTCAGTCCTGCTTTCAGTCCTTATCCTGATGTTCTACCATTGCACGTATGTGTTGTGATTCTCAGGCTCACCCCGAAAATACAGATTTCTCAGGCTCAGGAATGCTGCTCCCCTAGTCACAGGGATACAGGTGGATGCTCCGATCCCCCGGTTGTCTTTTTCAAAGGACTAAAAAGACCATTGTATTAACCCACTGGACTGTGCTACCATTGCTGGTAGATGGCGTCTTGCTTTGATTTTGTGTTTAATTACCCAATGCACCCGCTGTCAATAAATCTCTCCTTTTAAGTCGTGAAATAAGGCAGAGCCTTGCAGTGCTGCTAACAGCTGCCTGCAGAGCTGCGTAGCAAGCAGGGTAGAAAATCATACTTCCATGCACAGCTTTTCCACCCTGGGATCAAATCCCCTCCCAAATTTGTTTGCAAGAAACCCTCAGCGGTAGCTCATGGGAATTTGGTGAAGGCGGGACTGCGGGACCAGCCTGCAAGGACATCAGTCGTGTAGCTGCGTGCACCGGGGTGGTGTTTGCACGGGGAGGCAATGTTTGCTTCCCTCGAGGTGTTGGATTAGCTTGGTTTGGTTAAACCAGTTCAAATGGGGCAGGTCGGCGACAGGGTTTTAGCAGGTCTGATCTCACCTGGGGGATTTTCCTGCCTCTGGGAGATGGTATCTGCACGCAGCCGAGCTCCGGGGGCATGGGCTTAACAGGGCGAAACAAGGTGTCCCCGGCACAAACCGACCTGAAATCAGATATTAATAAAACCAAAGCAACCGCTCTCCGCTCTCAAAGGCTGCCAGCAGCAAACCGTCTTCAACCTCTCGCCCAAGTTATCCTTTATTGTTGTTATGGCTGCCCCATCCCTGGAGGTGTTCAAGGCCAGGTTGGACGGGGCTTGGAGCAAGCTGGGCTGGTGGGAGGTGTCCCTGCCCAGGGCAGGGGGGTGGAACAAGATGATCTTCAAGATCCCTTCCATCCCAAACCATTCTATGATTCTATGATTTATGCAGAAGGCAGGCAACAGCAGAATAAGAGCATTTTTTTTGTTGTTGTTGTTTATATTTCCAGCAAGTAGGCACTGAAGCCCAAAATACAGCCGGGGAAGGCAGTTTAAGGAAAACCAGATTGTGGGGGTCTGGAATGGGGGGGGGGGGGG
>RSEF01000024.1:1974844-2007657 GCA_003993805.1 Himantopus leucocephalus | reverse complement strand
GGGGGGGGGGGGGTGTCAGGTCCTGCGCCAAACTCCGTAGCCCCTTGCTACGTGGCTGGATGGCACCCACGCCATGAGGGAGCTGGTTTCTGCCCAGCGTTAAGCTCAGCTCGGCACGGAGAAGAGCGTTAATAAATGGCGAAGGAAGTCCTGGGTGCCGGCAGCACAGCCTTTGCTATCAATTAAAAAAATCCTAATTGACCAGCCTGCCACAACTGACCTGCGATCGCGCCAAGGCAGGCCCCTGAACATATGCTCGAGCCCACATCAAAGAGCTAATCGTTTCTCCACCTAATTAAGCAGACCAGCAAATGGCAAACAGGAGCCGGCTGGGTTTTAATTGCTGTAATTCTCCTAGGAAACGGGTCCCCCGGCTCTCCTACAAATGGTGCACGTGTGTGCGCTCAGGCACGGAGGCTGGAGCAGCTCGGCTGGGATCCCCGGGCTCTGCACGGTGCGAATCCCGACTTGGTGATGCTCCGGAGAGAGAAGAAGGGGTGGGAGGAGGCGGTGATGCAGGGAGCGAGTTCGTTTCTTTGCTCAGAACCAAAACGTTTCGTTTCCAGCAGTTTTGGGGGTAATTTTTTGAAGCTATGTTTCTAACAAAATGCTTTGGCTTTGCGAAATAGATGTGGGGTATTTCCCCACCACCACCACCTCCCTTTACGGGCCGAAAAAATTCCAGGAATTTAAACAATTTTTGGACATAGCACATCACTTCTGTGGCCGTTCAAGGAGCTAAAGAAACCCAGTGATGTTTATCCCTAGACGTTACTGTTTTCCCTGTGTATTTTCTCTCCTGCCTGGTCCCCAAAAGCCCACCTTGCCCTGGTCTGCAGCGGACGCGCTCGCTCGTACCTGCAGAAGGGTGGGAAAAGCAGGAGCTACTGCTGGGGGGGATCCCGGGGGTTGCAAAGTGCAGGCTGGGATGTGTCAGAGGTTGCAGCAGATATGGGGCCTCTGCTAAACTAGTCAGGGCTCTGGCTTTTTCGGGTATTTCCTAATCGTGGGGCAAGGACCTCAGAGAGGTCCCTGATGTTCCCACCTCTCACCCTTGGAGGGTTCCCCAGTGCTCCTTCCTATTCCCATGTGCCTGGTTAAGCCTTTTCCAGTCCTCCCTGAAAGGGGAATCCCATTTTTCCTGGCATTATGTCAAATAACCAGTGTCAGCCGTATAATGACATTGTTTTTCTTTGCCTTGTAGTCGGAGGACGTTGTCGGGATGGCGAACTTCAAGGGTCACGCGCTTCCAGGCAGTTTCTTCCTGCTCTTTGGGCTCTGGTGGTCTGTGAAATACCCGCTGCGGTATCTCAGCCAGAAAGAAAATAAGAAATCCCACAGGACTTACTGTTTCCAGCGTGTGGATGCCATCGAAGGGGGAATCAAAATCATCTTTGCTGTAATAGGTAAGGGTTATATTTTACGAGCTACGCTGGTAACTTCCCAGCCTGTAATGATGACTGTACTGGAGCTCTTACTCCAGAGAAACTGGTCCAGAGGTGGAAGGGTGCGTCCTCGATGTTCATCGTGTCGTGATCTCTAGTAGAATTTGATGTGAAAAGACCAAGTCTCGTAGCCCTTCCCAAAGCTGACCTGCCATTAATACAGGATTTTTATATCCAGTTCTTTCTCCCTAATGCTTCAGAATGCCCCCTCCCCCAACAATGAGTAGCACCAACCATCATAGTATATAAACCATCAGAAACGATGTGCTCTTGCGTGTCCACGCAGGGATGCTGGCAGAGCAGTTCGTCCCGGATGGTCCACACATGTACCTCTACAGCGGGGAGAACCATGACTGGGTGAAGCTGATGAACTGGCAGCACACCACCATGTACCTCTTCTACGGCCTCTCCGGGGTGGTGGATGTCTTCACCTATATCTCCCAGGTGGTGCCGCGGGGTCTGGACCGCCTCATGCTGTCCGTGGCTGTGTTCGTCGAAGGTCGGTAGAAGGTGGCGCTTAATTCGGGGAGGGATGTTGGAGAGTGAGTCAGAGAGGGACCAACATTTGCCAGATGGAGATATCGCCCTGAACGCCCCTGAAGATAAGACACATTGTAGGTGATATATTATCAAAGGGCGGTCTGTAGCAAGATGGGAAATACAGGCATCGATAGGTCCTGGCTTCCCCTGGTTTGGGATTTCTGGGGTGACAGCGGTACAAAGCAGGAGGCTGAGTTTCCTCGTTATGATAAATGGCTGGTGGACGCCGCATTCATCTTACGTCTACAGAGCTGTTTGCGTGGCCCGCGTTCTCCCCCGAGAGCCATTAATTGCACTGCAGGCATTGTCATCCTCATCTGCTTGCGTTGCACGTGGCAAATTCGAGCGACTTATTCCAGCTTCAGCACATCATGAATATCATCTTGTCTTCGGGCTGTCTTGCGAGTCGCCAGTCAGGATTTCAGACCCCTCTTGGATCACGCAGGGAAAAGACAATAGGAAATGAAGGCCTTGCTTATATAGAAAACCCCTTAATGAAGGCACATCTCTTGTTACTTTCCCTTCCCCGGCTCCCCTGGTTTTTGAAGCAGCAGCCTGGGCAGCTCAACAGACACAGTTTGGCATGGAAGAAAAGGAAATTTATCATTTCCAGCTCCTAAGAAAACGGTGACGATTAGCGATAGAAAAGCAGGACGCAGCAGGAGCCTGGCTAGGAGGGGAGGGCGATTTGAAGAGGTGACAGCACCGAGATGGGAAGAAAACCACCCTTCTGTTGTCCTCTGCCTTTGGACCCCATCTTGCCCAGATCCTCCTTGCCCCAGGGTTGGGCATCTCATCCCTCCAGGATGGTGGGATGCTAGGAGACCTGGTGGGATGGTGCTATGTGGAGTCCCGTGTTTTCACGGTGACCGTGACACCGTCACGTCACCGACAGGGTCACCATTTCACGGTGACACAGTGATTTACTCCACCAGGGCTCTGTGGTCATGGTTGGTGTCATTAATTCTGCTCTAAGGGCGGTACGTATTTTGGCAGGTTGTCTCTTTTATTATCACGTCCTTCACCGCCCCATGCTGGATCAGCATATCCACTCCCTGCTGCTCATCGCCATCTTTTCAGGGGCCTGCAGCGTCATGCTGGAGGTCTTCCTCCGCGACAACATTGTCCTGGAGATGTTCAGAGCCGGTGTCACCATCGTCCAGGGAACGTGGTTCTGGCAGGTCAGTTGTGGAGCAGAGCACCAAGGTAGGAGAGCAATGGGGAAAGAGGAGAAGAGGCCGTACATCACGTATCAATCGCGCGTCTCTGAAGGATAATTTTGCCAGGCTCGCCTCATAAATAGATCATAACCCAGAATGAAAATTTACTCATCACAGGTCATCTCTGATGACTGCTCCTGCTGAAATAGCTGTTTGTCTTGGCTTATTGCTTCTCTGGGGGGAACAGCAAAAGCGAGCGCTCGCAGTGAGCGAGCAACATTCCACAGTATCTAACGACCAAGTACTAATTGTTTAATGTGTCTAATGCACCCCGCAGCACTCCCTCTGGTTTAGCGGAAAGCTGCAAACCCCACTGAGCAATAAAATGGCTGAGTAAAAATACGGCCAGCTGCTTGCTTTGGTAGTAGCTGGAGAAGCAAAGAAATTGGCTGGAGATAACCGCTCCCAAAATTAGGCTGCCGAAAAGAAATGTGAGTTCCCCTCCTCTTTCCCAGCCCCAGGGGCTGCTGCGCCAACTCAAATTCAAAGATTGAAAACTGTGCTGAGCTCACAAAAAATATAAAATTTGGCGTTTTTAAAGGACGGCTAGGAGTCTGCACTGCAGGGACAATTGTGCCTGGATATTGAATGGAAAAAGAGAGAGACCGCAGGCGCAGACTTGCTTTGTGTGGCTTCTCGTTGCAAGGCTGGACTTCAGTGAGGCTGGAACTGCCTCAGCAAAACCCACCGTCCTGGTCAGGGCTCAAGTGCCTCGGTCACCGCGTGGATCGTGGTGATAACCGAGATGGACAGAGGGGTGCTGGAGGCCTTCAATACTTTGATTTTTTTCCCCCTGAGGTAATAAATTGCTTGTTCCACCCAGATCGGTGTCGTGCTGTTCCGGCCGTGGGGAGGTCCAGTGTGGGGTGAGGAGGACCACAGCAACATCATGTTCCTCACCATGTGCTTCTTCTGGCACTGGGCAGCCGCCGTGGCCGTCCTGGCTATCAACTACACCCTCGCTTACTGGTATGGCTGGGGCACGAATTTGGGCAGGAGCGGGGTGGGCAGACAGGGATGGGGATGGCTGGAGTGAGAGGCAGATGTTCTCCAGCCGATCCTGGAGTACAAAGTCACAGCTGAATAAGCAGCCCCTGACTGCTGCAAGTTTTAGGGCACGGCGACAAGCGCTCGCGTTATTTGTCGAGTGCACAGAATGCAAAATAGTGTCAGCGAGCATCAAACACGGAGAAGTCAAATAATCGAGCCCCCGAAGCTGCTGCTGGAAGTCACGATGCTTTTTTTTCCTCTGCACCGGGTGCTGGAAGTCAAACTTTAATTCGATAGAGAAAACAAAACATGACCAGGACCCCCTGACACTTTGTGCCCTCCCTTGCAAGGATTTCAAAGTGGTGACGGTCACTGAGTTATTAGAGGTACAACACCACTGCCTGATGGCTAAAACGTCGCCAGCCCCAGGTATGCCTCCTCCAAGGGGACGGGAAGGGGACGTTATCCCACTTTCAAGGGTGCTCTAAGGGATGCTGCATGGTTTGCTGAGACATGGGCTACAGAAAGGATGATCCAGTCTATGCAAGCAGGTACTTTATACAGAATAAAAAAAACCCCAGTCCTGCCCCCGACAGCATTTTAGGACGTCTGTAATAGTTTCTCCCCTGAGCAGTTTGGTGAGGGGCACTAGTTTGGGCGGGTTTTGATAACGGTGATTTATTGCTCGTGTGTTCCAGCTGCATCCAGAGGTGCCGGAGAGGCAGCGGAGAGCCCTACATCAATCTTGGAGTCCGGCAGCAAAAGTGCGACACGAGCTCCCAAGCCGCCTTCTTGAATGGATCTGACGAAGAGTGAAGAGGGTGTGATCTCCTTCTCCAAATACGCAAAGAATCCATTTTCTAGAAGAAAAAAAAATTAAAATCTAATGAAACAGTTATGTTTTGGAAGAGCAAAGAGGGGGGCCACCGTTCTGCTGCTGGGAAGCAACATTGAGCTCACGGGTGGGAGCTGCCCTCCATCCATACCCGAATATCGCCCTCTCTGAAATGAGCACTGTTTGCAGTGATTTTTAGCAACAAAATTAAGTGCGGAAATTCAACAGGACGAGATCGCTTCATCCTATGGGTTCCCAAGCGCGTTTCCATAGTGATGGACAGCATCCTTTGGCCAGCTGACTTTTCCAAGCGCCTGGAGGCTTTGACCTGCCGTGATTGAAGTCAAGGAAACCTCCAGGCTGAGGTCACGTACCTCCGGAACAAGGCATCATCCCAAGGAGGCAGAGTAAAAGAGTGTTAAATGCGAGATTATGTCAAATTTGCAACATCATGGCTTGATTATGCACAACACAGATTTTCTTACTGAAGCTTTGAACTAAAGAGGAGTTTTGTTAATAGTTTTCATGTTCACTTAAAGGCTGAAAGAGCGAATAAATGTGAAATAAAAATCCTCACCGAGCTGATATCCTTAAATTTAAGTCTGATAAATTATAGAGTGTGTAATAATAGCTTAGACAAATCCATCCCTCAGACCTGTGAAGCCTGAAGGGCTGTAAGATGCACAGCTAAGAAGCAGGGATTCATAAAACGTCCCCGTTTTCCATTGAAAATAAACCCCTCAGCTTGGAAAGTGAGATGAAATGGGCAGAGGTGTTGTTTTCAGCCTGCCTGTGCCAGCCAATTTACTGCAAAAAGTGACTGGAAATGTCACCTCCTAGATAGGAGGAAAATGTGCCAAAATGTACCGGGATTAAATAAATAAATAAATAACATATATATAAAATAAAGACCAACGCAAGCTGAATTGCAGCCGTTCGTGTCTCAGACCCTGGGGCTGGAAGGATGCTCTGCGCCGGCGTCTTCTCGCTGCCGCGGTGACGGAGGGAGATGGATGGCAGCTGATTTTTGTGCTCGTGTTCGTGCCCGAACAGAAAAGCAGCGCCGGGCAGGTCCCGGCGTTTGCGACTGCGTGCTCCCACCCGGGGAAGGCGGCAAAGCTCGTCTCTTAACACCCCTTCCCCTTGCGCAAAGGGCTTCTTGCAGACTAAGGGGGCTGTAGCTTGGATTTTATTGCTTATTAACAGCGCTGTAAAGACTAACTGGCTTTTAAAGACTAACTAGCTTTCCTTGATTGCCAGCTTTCCTGTATTTCCACCACCGAGCAGGTTTATTTTGCAGGGCTGGAGAGCAGGAGGTGCAAACGGGCTCGGGGTGAAGAGAATTGAGCAGCGGTGCGATACATCTCCGTAAATCCATCTGATAAACGCCGCGCAATTAAGTCGCGCGACTTGTAACCGCTGAACACGAGGAGCGTTTTGCAGATACTTTTTTTATTTTTTTTTTTTCCCCTGCCAACCCGGGGTGGTTTTTCTAAACCGCACAAATTCCTCTTGCTGCTACGATGAGGCGCAGCCCGGGGAAGAGCGATTTGCCGGCTGCCGCCTCCGCACACACAGAGAAAACCCTCCTCGCGAGCCGACAAACCGAGTTACCTGGAGGGCTGCAGGGCTCAAACCGAGCTTAATTGGCGCTCTGAATTATTTCTGGTCTGCTCTGGATTCTTTTCTTTTAGAAAAAATAAGACCAAACATCACTATTCCCATTAAATAGCCGCATGAGGGCAGCACCGGGTGGCAAAGCCGGGGAGGAACCTACTCCGGTCTGGCTGAGGTCGCAGTCACCTTGCGGCCACCCTCCTCCTTTGGTGCCCCCAAAAATCAGAGGTTATTTCCATCCGAGGGCAGGCAGGTTAAAACTGACCTCGGTTTTTAAAAGCACTCCTTGCTTTTAAAGGTGGGAGAGGGTTGATTTAATTCCTCGCGGCTCCCTTCGCTGCCGTCTCCTGTCACCCCGAGTTTTTCTTTGTCCCCTGTCACCCTGTGGCCACAAAACGCTTTTCCCCTCTGTAGCGCTCGGTGTCTGGAATAGTTTCTGTCTGCCTCATTAACTCCCAGCTCCTACAAACATCCCAGGACTGTCAGTATAGCGCTCGCTAATTTGTTTTCTAACTCGGGAGCACATTCTTTCCCGAGGTATGAAGGTCAGCGAAGGAGGAGAGTTAGAGCCTGTGATTAAGTAAGAAAATACAGGTGGTATTCACTTCTGCGTGAGAATTAAGGATTTTCATTTCAGCTAAAAACCCACGTTCGTGAATCGCCTGGGTACCCAAACACGGGCATGAAGGTTGCTGGGGGCACAGGAGTTGGTCCAGAGATGGTTTATTATATAGTGACGTGCAATCATAACCCATCCCCACATTTATTTCTGTATGTGATAGATATACCAGGACAGTCCTAAATCGAGTATTGCTTTTAACGCAACCTTAGTGTCAACCAGTAGGCCTGGATTATGTTTTTCACCATATAAATTGAATTATCAGCGAGTGTCTTTGTACTGGGCCCGTTGGCCGTGCAGCTGCAGTGGTCCTGGGGTATATTTGTAGCCGTATCCACATCTGGCTTTGAAAGGACTGTGCTGCCCTGGGTGATGTCTTGGGGTGGGTTTTGTCTTGTCTAACTGCACCCTGACGTTGTTGGATGGTTCCTGAAATGGGTGCCCTGCCCAGCCCAGGCAGGAAGGAGCTGCTGAGCATCCCAGTGGTGGCATCTAACCTCCTCTTAGGAAGGAACCCAGCCAACACCCCCCTCTGCCGCAAAAGCAGCCAAATGGCTTGGCAGCTGGCTCTTCCTCCAGCTAGAAAGACAAGAGCCCGTCCACGAGCCGCTTGTTTCTCGGGGAGAGATAGGATCTGCCGCTGCCACCCTTCGGGGCCACGTTTATGTAAGGCTGAAATGATGGTGTAGGCAGCAGAACAAGCCCTGCCTGTGCTTGTACCACCTGCTTCACCTCCTCTGTTGCCTGTTTATGAAAGCCAGTGTTAGCATTCGTCATAATAATAATAATAATACTTTGCACTTCCCAAACAACCATCCATCTGCAGTGCTCGGGCTGCTGGCAAACCTTTAATTAGATTGTGCCTCCCACCACCCCCAGGAAGCAGGCAAACATTATCACATTTTTTCATTAGCACCGAGGCTGATGATGAACCTTCAGGGAGAGGATGTTGCAGTTACAGCTGAGAAAAAAAGAAAAAGAAGAAAAAAAACCCCATATAATAAATCAAATTCAGTTCAGGGTTTAGCGTGAGAACATTGGAGGGGCTGGAGGGGGTCGCACACAGATCTGCCTCCCTGGGAGGAAGAGGAGGGCAGGCGTCTGCCAGTACAATCCCATAATACTTCGCCATGCCTCAGTGGTTTGCGGCTAATGGAGTTGCATCCGTTCGTGCCTGCAGTGATTTTAGCACGTGCGGTGTGGGAGGGATGCGCCCTGTGATTCTGTGTGGGGGGACGACATGCCATCCTTTCCCCGCGTGTCCCCTCATCGGGCTGTTGTTCCCAACACTTGTCACAGTTTCACCCTCATTTTTGTCGTGGGGATGGTTTAAAAGGCTGGAAAACCCTTTCCCTCAACCATTTCGTGCACCTATAACTTTTTCCACTGCCTGACTGGCAGGTACTTTAACACGAGTTGCCTTTTTCACAGAAACCTTTCTCAATGTGCTTTATTCTTTGTAGCCCTTTAAGCGCCGTGGGAAAAGGCACCTCCAGCCTCTGAGTAGATAGGTTTCAGCTGGGCCTCGTTCCCTCCCCTCTCCCTCCAGCTGCTGCCCTCCCAGCTTGCATTTTCCCCACTTTCTCCAAGGATTTGGATAGTCCTGCTTGGGAAGCAGCTTTGTGCTAAGCTGCCCTTTGGGGTGATGTTTTGCTGAGCTGGGTGGTCGCAGAAAGAGCTGTGAAGAGGTCCCTGACGGTGCTGCTGCTCTTTTTCCTGCAAGAAAGGTATTTTCTTTATTATTTTTAGGGGTTGGTCTGTAAGGAAGAGCTCCTGTGGGGGTTGTGTTTCTCTGTGCTTGGGCTTAACTTGGTAGCGAGCTCCTGGAGCGTTAGCTTGGGTGTAGTTTGTGGAAGCCCCTCTGCTCCTCATGGGCTTCCCTGACGTTACAGGACCCTTTTGCGTGTGCGCTCAGCCCTCTGCCACGCGTCTTGGAGGTGAGCAGCGATGGGTGTACGCAGCAGCACAGCCGGCTTCTTGTTTTCCTTCCTTCCTCCTGCTTGCTACCGCTGGTACAGAGATAATGGGGATAAAAGAGCTCCTGGCTATGGTTTGGTGGCTTTTATGGCTGTGCTGGAGAACAGCCCATCGCCCTGGGGAGGATTGTGCAGGCTGGTTTGCTTCCGTGCTGTTCCAGCCTCGGGGCTTCCCTGGGGCGCGGGCTCACGTGCGTGGCTCTTGGAAGGGCTGGGCATGGCTTGTCCTGCAGCCGCGCTTAGGGTGGTTTTGGTGGCACGAAGAGTTATGTGAGTGTGGTTGCCACCTGGAGAACTACTGGGTTGGGAGTGTGGGGAATGGTTGTTAGTGGTCCTCGGGTGGTCAGAGGCTTGGGCCGTGCTCCTGAGCACGTTTTTGCACCATCAACTCGGTGCTTTGGAGAGAGATGGGGACGCCGGAGTGGCCCGTGGTATTTATTTGCCTGGAGGCACTTGCGTTGCTCATCTACGCATCCAGAGAGGTGCTAAGGCTGGGCCGGCAGCCATCGGTGGTGTGATGTGTGGCAGATCAGGAGCGGCTTTGTGTCTGTGGGTGCTCGGTGTTGGACAGCATGCGGTATCGGATAGGTAAAAAGGAGTGGAAACAAGCTGCTGTGTCCTGCCAACCCATGTTTCTGGGGGGAGAGGACCATCACCCCCCTCCTCTTGGCTGCTGTGGGCTGGGGGATGGAGCGCACGAGGGCTCTGCTCTGGTTTGCGAGCTCCTGGCCCAAAATCTCCTGCCTACAGGTACCTTTTATAAGGCCAGACCCCCCCCCAAAAGGTTTATCGTGTACCTGGCAGCCCACTTTAAAGATTTCAGAGCCTTTCCAGCAAAGCCAGGCCACATCGGGCGATGCCACAACCTTGTCTCTTCTTGGCTCCTTCCCCAGTCATCCAAAAAACCCAATATAATAACCGAATATACATGGTTGCCATGGAAACAGGGATTGGCTGCTCATCCTGATTTTTGTGGCAAACTCCAGGAGGAATTCTTATTTTTTTTTTTTAATAACAGACAGGAGGTGTCCCAGGTTGTGAAAGCTGGTTGACTCAGCGCGCCTTGAAATGGCCCGCAGGATGTTCGACTCTAAACATCCTGTCTGAGGGCCACCTCCCCGTGGTGGCTTCTCCCTTTATCTGCCTCTTCTGAGTAATAACCGCTCCTCGCTGCCACATCTGGAGAGGGAGAAGGACAGGCAGGAGTCACAGGTAAACTCTCCAGCCCATAGAGAGAAATATGTTGGTGAGCAGCTGTGCATGGGATGGAGGTGGCTGCTTGAGCTTGGGAAGAAGGGACATGGGGAAGAGTCCATCGCTGCAAGGTGAAGGTTTAGTGTGACGACAGCCACTGATGGCGCTGGTGGAAGTGGTGCTGATGGAGGCAGTCTGCTGGCAATATGTGGCTTTAACTCTTTTTTTGGGGGGGGGGTATTAGGTTTTGGAGGCGCATCGTGGCAGAGGAGTGGCAGGAGAGGGAGCTTGCGCCTCTTCTGTTGGGTGAGGGCTGTTGGCACAAGAGAGATGTGCCTGTGTAGCAAGGATGGAGGAGGATCCACAGAGAGAAGACCCTCCAGATGTCCGTGGCCAGGTGCGTTCAGGCTGGCTGTCCTGGGCTGCTGCTCTCCCTGACGGGATGATGGTTGCACCTATGGGTGCTTGTAGGGGATACCCATGTGTCCGCATGGACAGCATCCTCCTGGTAGCGTCGATCCCCCTGCATCAGCGGGAACAAGTCCCTGCATGGAGCTGAAACCATCAGCGCTGATGGACCTGGAGCTGCGATGGCTCCGGGGGGAGAGCCTGGAAATTGGGCAGAAATGCCATCCTTCCCGAACCGACCCCGGGGACGCTGTGAGCAGTCAGTGCGAGGCCCCGTAAGGAGAGCAGGCAGCTCCCGTATGGCTATTAAGCAAAAGCATTGCAGCCTGGAAACTGCGGAGGGAGAAGGGCGGCTCAGGTAATAACTTCTGACTGCAGCCGTATTTCAAGTCCTCTGACAGACAAAGTAGCTCGCAGGAAAAATAAATAACCCGGGTGCCTCTCCTCAACCGGTGCGCTCTTCGCTGGCTGCGGCTCACTTGGAGCTTAATCGGCTTTTATGTGAGCGTGGACCCAAATGCCGGGGCTGGGGGAAGCCGGCGGGTGAGAGGTATCAGTTTTGGGCTCGGTGGGCTGGTGGAGGGGCTGTGTAGATGTGGGGGGGTTGTTTTGGTGTGCCTTGAGTACGTGAGCTGTGCAAGTGGACTGTTGCTTTGGAAACACGTCTGGTTTCTCTGCAAAACAGTGGCTGTTTTCTAAAAGAAGGTGTTTGGTGTTTTTTTTCGAGTGGGTTACATCCAAGCTTCTGCTTGACAGAAGGGTGGGTTTGGGACATCTTGGCTAAGTCAGAGATGCCCCGGGATATGTGATGGCTGAAGAGCTGTGTCTGGGTGGTGGGAAGCAAAGGGGACTCGTGACAACTACCAAAAGCCTTGCTGAACTGGGCTGCTGAGAGGTTACAAAGGGTCCCCAGCACCAAAAAGAAGAAGAGTGAGGCTGCGCTGCTGGGCAGAGGGATGGTTGGGGTAGGAGATCCCAGGGACAGCTCTGAATTAGAGTGGTTTGGAGGCTGCTAGTACGGAAGGTGAAGAGGGAGTGCCCGGTGGATGTGGGGTGATGAATCCCTGGGTTCAAGCTGGATGCTGTTGTGGCTTGGAATTGCAGGCGGGATGCGCCAGTTGTCATTTCTGATGCCTGGGCACTGGGATGTCTCTGCTCTCCTCCAATTAAGCACGTCAAATTAACACTCCTGCTATGTATCTTGATGAGGGTACGTTCCTGCCTCCAGCTTCAGGCTGTTGCCCTTGTAGCCACAGTCACTGTAGGACAATGGTAAAATTTGGTTATATATCATGCGATTGTGCGCTGCTTAAATGTGCTCTAATGGCATTTGTTCTTAGTCACTTCAGCGTGTGGATGTCTGTGCAGGGAAGATACGTGCCCTGGACTGGGTGTCCAGGCTGTAATCAGGAAAGACAAGCGGCATGAGCCGTCTCACCCTAAGGCAGGCATCCAAACCAGAGCAGAATGCCATCACCGATCCCCAATCCAGCTCCTGGGATGGGGTGTTTCTTGTCTACCTGAAAGGCTCTTTAGTAACTTCCCTCCTAAAAGGAAACCTTGACATGGTGTAAACAGCTTTGAGCCTTCCCCAGATTGCCTGTGTCCTGGAGATGCAATGGATGACGATAGTCTCTGAACCCAAACGCCGCGCTTGCCCACGCAGGGCTGAGCCAGTTCGACCGACTCCAGTTCTGCAGCCAAAACCCAACCGGGGACGACTTGCAGAGCTCTCCCTCACCTAAGGCACTTGCCACGCCACATCCTCCCCTTATTTTGCAGTACTAATTACTTTCTAGTGTGGGAGGACTCGAAGAACGTGCTGGAGTTGTTCATCCAGCCTCTGCAATTTACTTTGGTATTTATAAACACAGCGAGGATGTGATTTGTGATGCAAGGGCAAGTCGGTGTGGTAGCTTCAGGATGAGTAATGCCTTCTTCCATGCACATCTGAGCTGTAGAAAAGGACCAGGAAGCCTGGGAGGAGGGAAAGAGAGAGACCTCCTTAGGTGGTAGATGCATACAGAGAGCGAGGAGAGAGGTCTCGCTGGAGGAAATAAGACCATCCCAAGGTAACATCAGAAGCTCACCGCTCCAAGCGTTTAAATCATTACTTATTCCCTTCTGTGCTTGCTGTTCTGGGTTTTTTTTTTTCCAACAGTTTGAGTATGGGCCTAAATACTTTGCAGGATATAACTTTGCACGTGGCAGCCGGTTGTGCTCCTCTCCATCCTTGCTGGTACTTGGTGGCATTGGTCTGGCTTAGCGCAAAGGCAATTTTCATGCCTTTAAGTCTTCGGTTTCTTCCTACTGGAGGTGAAATCTTCTGTCAAATCACCGCTCGTGTGCAACACAAAGGTTGTGGGGGAATATGCATGAGGCTCCTTTTGGAAACGGTGACGGCTCCTGGGTTGCCACCGCCTCCTGTTGCGCAGCCGGGAGGGCCCAGCAAAGCCTTGACTGGCGGGAGCTGCCGATTCACACCCTGATAATTATCTAGTTTGGTGGGAGTTTATGTTCCAAGGAAATAATTGTCATGTTGCTTTTTATTAGCAAAAACTTTGTTATGGTTCCTCTCCTAATAGCGTGTGGTTGTTAATGCTTTCTTGGGCACTGATGCGTTTTCCTCTGGCATGATGAAGTCCTGATGATTGCCTGCGTGCGACCACATAGATATATATGTATACACATATCTACAGTGGCACATGGTGACAGCTTTTCCAAGGTGGTGTCGCATCTCTGTTTGCAGCCAATGGTGGAGCTGTACACACCTGCTCCGTTGGGATGCAGCTCCCTGAGGACGCTGAGCAAGTGAGCAGCCCGACATCTCTCCTGGGGACAATTTGAGTCGGTCCCCAGGCACTGTTTGTCCTTGCAGGTCCAGCAAGCGAGCCCGATGCCAACGAGTTTCCTCGGCAGCGCCCTCCGGGGCACCTTCTTCTTCATTTTTGGTCTCTGGTGGTCTGTGCGATACCCCCTGAAGTATCTCAGGCGGAAGGCCAACGCCGAGAGCCAGCCAAGCTATGGGGTCCAGCGCGTGGAAGTCTTTGAAGGGGCGGTCAAAGCTTTCTTTGCTCTAGCAGGTAAGAGATGATCATGAGTCTCTGCTCTAATATCTACTGGCACTGCAGCCGCTCCCTCCCATGAGTGCTGGGGCCGTTTGTAGTGGGAAATGGCTGCAGATGGTGCGGGAGGGCTTGGGGACATGCTGGTGGCACGCTCTGCGATGGGACCTTGCTAGCGTCCCTGTGGGCAAATACAACTTCACCATTGCAAAGAAAGGTTTCCTGCAAGCTTGTCCTTTCTGCTCTCTGCCCAGGGATATTGGTCGAGCAGTTTATTCCTGCCGGTCCCCACCTGCAGCTGTACAGCCCCAAGACGCACAGCTGGACTGACCTCACCCACTGGCACTACACCACCATGTACCTCTTCTTCCTCCTCTCCGGCATCGTGGACGTCTCACACTCCTCGCTCAAGCTGCCGCTTGGCTTAGATCGGCTCTCGCTGTCCGTGGCTCTGTTCGTCGAAGGTAAATCACACGCAGTGCCCGGGAGAGTAGGCAGTACGGGACAGGGGAGGCGCTGATAGGGTCACCCACGTGCAGCAGCCCAAAATCCCTGGGCTGTTTTGAGGCTGGCGAGGTGCTGTGCAAACAACCAGAGCCAGAGGGTGTGCAAATGTGCGATGGCACCCCCTCCCTATTCCTTTCCGAATATGAAGCCGGCCATGGCTGGGTGCCCCGGGTGCACAGGGGACGCATGAGTCCCTAGGGATGTGTGCTTCTCCTGGTGACAAGCAGCTGGCTCTCTCTGGAGTCACAAAAAGGTGGTGTCCCCCCACCTTGGTTGGATGCGCAGCAGGACAAAGCCTGATAGAAAGCTCCTCACCACCTTCTGAGCTGAAGGTCCCCTTCACCGTGCTCCCCCTGACAGCCCTACGGCCCTGGCCAGGGATCCCCGCCGTTATGGGGGCTACTCTGTGGGCAGAGCGGACCCCCGGCACTGGGGGCTGCGTGGTCCTCGCAGAGTGAGGGTGATGACAGAAGGCTGTTTGCTGTCTGGCTCTTCCCACCAGGCAGGTCATAGAAAGACCTGGAGCACAGTCTCAGTTTTCAGATGTTGTGGATTTTTGGTGGGTTTTTTTTTTTTTTTTTGAAAAAACAAATCCCAGAGCATCCTCTTGTAATGCAGTGTGAATCTTGGCAGGTTTGCTCTTCTGTTTCCATGACTACAGCGAAGGTGCGCTGGACCACCACCTCCATTCCCTGCTGGCCATGGCTATCTTTGCTGGAGCCCTCTGTGCCCTCCTAGAGGTGTTCCTCCGAGACCACATCATCCTGGAGACCTTCAGGACCAGCTCCTTCCTTCTCCAGGGCTCTTGGCTTTGGCAGGTCAGTGAGCATCCAGCGCTCTCCTCCGAGCAGTGGGCTTCGCAGCCAGGAAGGCAAATGGAGGGCGGCTGCTCTGCCCTTTATGGCGCATCTGTTAGGGTTAAACTTGTAAGCTGGTTGGAATATCTTAGTAAATAAAAGGAGGAAAAGTGCCAGAGCCGTCCACGTAGAGATATGCACATGTAATGTATGCAGCACGGGCCAACCTGCATGATAAATGGAAATTAGACCCCACGAGGGTGGGAAACCACAATCATGAGTTTTTATTCTTTTTATTAGGTCCAATTTTTTTCTTCTGTTTGTTCCAAGTAACTGGAAATATCTGGAAACCTCTCGTAATCACCCAGCTTTGGGTTTAGGGAGAAATGCAGAGCCTGGCAACGTAGCCTTTGGGTTGTCAGCTTTCTCTGGGGATGCTGGGCTGCGCTGTGAGCCCTGAGGCTTGTCCGCAGAGCATCCCTCTCCTCCTGAACTGCCCCCCTGTGTCAGTGTGGGGAGACAAGCGTGCTCGGGGGTGCTGAGGGCAGTGGTCCAGGTGTTCCTTGGAATTATTGTGCCTGTAGTCCATAGCCAGCTGCATCAGCGTGGCTAAAATCAGGAGGAAAAGAGAGGAGGGATGTGCTAACGCCTGACATGTGCTGGCGCCTAACGTCTCTTCTGTCTGCCACCAGATTGGGTTCGTGCTGTTCCCACCATGGGGAGGACCAGGCTGGGATCAGACCGACCACAGCAACTTCGTGTTCCTCACCATGTGTTTCTGCTGGCACTACGCGGGCGCTCTCGCCGTCTTGGCAGCAAACTCTGCTGCATCTCGCTGGTACGTGGGGGAGAGGGGTCTGGGGGGTCCCGGCACCGTGCACGAGCTGGGATGACCAAAAACAATACCTAAACCCAATGCTACCCTGGGAAACCCAGCCACCAGCATCTCACGGGATAAGAAAAGTGGGTGTCCAAGCATGGATGAGTCCATGGCTTGTCTGGAAAGGATGGGTTTGGTGCCACCACGGAGCAGACAGTCCTTAGCATCGTTCCTGAGGTGGCTGGGGTGAGCTGATGGCTCTCATTGCCCGCAAATTCCTGACCAGTGTCACTGTCCCTCCCATAGCTGCAATGAGTCCTGCCAGCTGAAATTTGGGGACATTGACGTGGAACTGGACTGCGGCATGTGCATCCACAAAGGCAACAAGAGCTCCAGCGGCGCCCTGCTGCCGGAGAGCACCTTGGATGATAAATGAGGTCATGGAAACTTCTTCCCCGCTGTGGCTTAGAGCTCTTGAGATGAGGTTTTTAATTAGTCTTGATAAACTACACCGGCACTTGATGGTGGAGCATCAGAAGTGGGAGGCGGGACCCCGAAGACAGAGCGCGGCAGGAGATGCGAAGCCTTTCCTGTGCATCCCTTTGGCAGTAGCAAGAGCAAACCGGGCTCGTCTGGGAGGGAGTCCTTAATTTTCCACGCTGCAGCTTGGGCTGTGAATTGCAGGACTGGTTTGCTGGCGGAGTCCAACTGGTGTGGCCGATCTGGCTGTTTTTTTAACATTATTTTTGCTTCTGCTCCTGCAGAAGGGAGCCAATCCAGCATTCAAAGCTCCTGGTGGCTGTCGCTCACTCTGGTGTTAATTGGAGGGTGTTTTGTACAAGGCTTAATGTGCACAGAGTATACGTGATCACCAATAAAGTACTTTAACAAACCACCTCGATGGATCTCTTCAATATGATGCTTTGAGATTGAGGGCATGGTTAAGGTGATGTCTGGCTTCAAAACGGTTTGGGGAGAGGGATGAAATATCGGAGGGGTGGGAATGTGTGTGATTTTAATGTGGCCATACCTGCCTGGAGAAAAGGGCAGATGACCAGGGATGGGGAGTTTCCCTGTTAGCACTGGCGCGTAGCTGCTCTCTTGCGTGTTTTTCATCAGAAGCTGAGAGGCTGGTGTAGATAGGTGAGGCAGCCTGTTTGCAATGGGTTTTGGCGTGCCTGGGAGATGGGGTGTTTGCCGGGCAGGGTTCAGCTTGGGGAGAGGCCCTCGAAGCATGGTGACGGCTTCAGCCGGTCCAGGCTGGGCGTACGGGTGCCCGTGGTGAGTCCCCAAGAGCCGGGCCGTGCGGTGATCTCGGGGCAGGTGTGGCTCTTCTCCTCCTCCAACAGCTTTATTCCCTCCCTGGAGCTGGTCAGAAACAAACCCGTCACTTCTTGGTGTCCGGGGCTGTGTGGGTCTTTTTTTTTGTTTTCCTCTTAGGTCTTTCGCTTGGTTTGCAGCAGAAGAGCACAGGGAGGTGCTTCATGCCATCAAGATCCAAACCTAATTTAAAAGTTGTCATTAAACAGGATTAGTGGAAGAACAGAAAGTTCATCATCAAGGTATAAAATGCGTGCGCCATGTCCTTCGCTAAGGGCTGGGCTCGTTGAACAGGGGAGTACAAACAGCTTTGTTATTATCTTCTAATACCTTTGCTGTACTGCTCTCGGACTTACCGGAGACAGCTTAGTCTAAACACATCACTGCCGGTCTGCACAACTCCAAAAACTCAAACAAACGTCGGGAGGAAAGAAAAAATCCTCCCTGGCTCAAAGCGGTTGCAATTCCCACCTCCACGGGAGGTCCCTGGAAGAATGAGCACTTCATATTTTATTTTATTTTCTCCCTTTGGAGCAGGGCTGGAAGGAGACCAACGCTTTGTGCTGCAGGCGGCTGTCAAGAAAAGGACCTTGAGGAGCAAAGAAACCAAGGTGAGTGCAGCATTTTGGGCTCCCAGTTTCCGCAGCCGTACACCGAGGACTGTTATTTGGGGTTGTAAAGCAGGCTAGCATTCACGAGCAGCGGTTTCTGCAGCGTCTGGTGGGAAGGGTTGCCTTTAACTCGGGCTGATGCGGATCTCCCGTGCCAGAGTGAGAGCTTCAAACGTGCTCCGTGGCGGTGGTGTGCTCTGGCTATTAATAATCCTCATGGGACGAGGAGCCGGGTCGTTCGGTCAAGTTGTTATAGACTAGCTGCCACTAACGGGAAGCTTAGTGCATAGGTTATAACCCTATGTACTGCACTTTGATTGAAAAGAAAGGGGGTAAAAAATGTCTTTCCCCTTTCATCAAGTCATGTTCCTCCCCCCCCCCGGTTTTTTCTTGCCCTGGTGTTATCTACGTAATGCTGAATCCCTCTTACTGAGGTTTTAGCTGTTGAAAATGTAGGTGTTTAGTGGGGATGTTTCTTCCTTCCTTGAATAAATGCAAATAGGAGGAAGCACTTACTGACCATCCTGGCTGTGTGTTTAACAAGCTTTGCTGGGTCACGCTCTGAACCTAAAGCGAGCGTATGAGGCTTCCTTTGAACAGGGTGTGCAAAATTACCTGTCATCTGGTTGGGTGATAGAGGGTGCCCCATATCCGAGATGTGACTAATGTTTGTTGGGTCAATAGAGTAGAAAGAAGAAATGCAGTTATTGTGGCTGTAACTGCCTTTGTAGAGCGGTTCCGAGCTAGCCTGCGTGTGGAATTGATATCCTCGGTAACGAGCCTTTAACCCAAAGCGCTTTTTCCTATTGAAGCTGGAAGGCAACAGAACTCATTGAGGAGGGAATGTGGTATTGACCAGGAAAGCCCGCACTGTCCACCCAAAACCGATGCTCTCCATGTTGGTACCATGCTATGGACGGACACGGGTGACCCTGAAATAGGGTGGGAGCACAGAGCTGTGACGTCCCTCCCCAGTGCCATCCCTGCCTCCCCAAGGCGGGTGACAACGTGTGCCTGGGTGACCGGGGACCTCGTTATTACACACAGACCCAACTGATGCTGTTCCCCTGACGATACAGTGTTATTTTGATTCCTTGTGGAGCTCCTACAGTCTGTCCGTGCCGTCGGTCCCCAGGGAGACGGCAGCGATGCGGATGTGCTGCTCCAGCGCTGATTTATCTTTCTTCGTAGCCTGGGACGTCCGGCGGGCTGTGATCTACCCCTGGAAGCACCTTGGCCAGAAGGTGATGCCACGTCTCTCTGCTGCTCCACGCATTAGCGAGTTGTTAACGTTTAACCAACTGGTACTGCACGAGCTCAGGTAATGCTTACCCGCGTTTTATCTTTGGTTTCCGCCTATCAGCATGCAGAAACACTAAGACCGGTGTTTTTCATGGCAAATATTTTCTGCTGCACAATTAGATTAAGGGATTGATTGAGCTACCCAGGGCGAGTGCGCTGAAGCGTTCGGGAGGAGTAGAGACTCTTGTGCTTCCAGGTTTAAGTCAGTAAGTGGGGAAGGGCTATGAGAGGACCACGGAAAGGCGGAGATGAAAATTTTCCCCTTTCCACAAATCCTCTGCTGCTGGCAAGTGTCAGGGCCGGGCTTTTCGCCCGCAGGAACCGGCTGTGAAAGCTTAGAGTGGCTGGTGAAGGCATGGTGTGAATTGGGGTACACTCTTGGTGCCGCTGGCGGGTGGAGAAGATTCTTGAGACCATCTGGAGAGGTGCTGCTGGAAGAGCTGAAGTGCTTTGTAGACGCCGGGTACCTGCCATCTGTACGCAAACCCTCTTATTGTTATTGCCGAGAGACTTTGCTGGAGATTCATAGTTTAAAGAGGAGTTGAAATTAGCGCTTGAAACACCACTGAAATCTACTGTTTCAGTTTAATTAGTGAATTTAGTTTCCAAACTTAGTGCAATTGCCATTCGGAGGACAATTGGATTTTCTAGGTCACCTTTCTCTTGCAGAACTTAAAATTTTGGGTTGGTTTTTTTAAATCTTAATGCATTTCTTGCCTGTTAAGTGATTATAAATAACAACAGTAAGCAGTATGTGCTTACACATCCTCTATAAGTATCCATAACTTGAATCTCATCCAAAACTGCATATGATAACAGCAACCTGTAACAAACAGTTCAGCAGTTTTAATAACGCAGTAGCTGGGTCCTACCTCTTCTGGCTGCCCTTCCACGTTTGGGGGTTGCTCATGGACCTCTGCTGCAGTGAGGATGTACTTCGCTCCTAAGAGGGAAGCAGCAATGTGTTTATTGATACAAAACAAGGATTTAGCAAAGTTTGATGGTAAATGTGACAGTGCTTTGACAAGATTCGATGGCGAGGCACACTTGGTTATTTACTGCGTGGCGGACAGGGCCAGACAGAGCTGTCAGGGAGACCCTCCCGTTGAGTCAAGGTTCAGAGAGGGCACCCTGGCTTTCTCGACTCCTTCTCAGAGAGGAGTCTGGTACGGCTGGATCCAATCCTAGTCCCAAACTTGATCAACAGTTTATGTCTAAAGGATTATATATGTGCAATCGATCCTTTATATCACTTAGCTAAGAATTTCAAAGTTTAGCATGCGAGAAACCACTCATCGAGGATCTGTTGCAGCAAGGAATCTCTCAACCTTGAGGAGTGGTGTCCCTACCCAAGGGGAGATCATAGAATGGTTTAGGTTGGAAGGGACCTTGAAGATCATCTCGTTCCACCCCCCTGCCCTGGGCAGGGACACCTCCCACCAGCCCAGGTTGCTCCAAGCCCCGTCCAACCTGGCCTTGGACACCTCCAGGGATGGGGCAGCCACAGCTTCACTGGTGAACCTGTTCCAGCAGCCCGCTGCCATGCAGGAGAGCTCTAGAGGCTCTTGAGCTATTGATTTATGGGAATAAGATGATAGACTTCTAGTCATGTGTGCATATCGACCACAGTACTGGTATCGTGGTTAGGTGGGCACGTTGCTCCAGTTAGCCCTGCGCTATTGTGTTGTTACCTGTCTCCCCGAAACCACGTTGAGCAGGATGTGGGCGGTTATCGCTTGGACAGGGTTATGGGAGCTAAAGGGTAGATGAGCGGGGGAGCACACCCTCACAAGGACTGCTTGAAACAGCACCCACATCTAGATTTTCATTGCAGCTGCCTTAAGAGACGGAAGAGGGTCCGGAGAGGGATGGATCATGATTGAAAACCTGAAGCCAGACGTGTGCATGTACCCTGCCCTCCCCGCTGCCTCCTGGGAACGATGCGCACGAGGCATCGCAGCTCCTGGCTTTATCTCCTGCTAAGTAAGAGGTACCTTAAAAAGAAGCAGTTTTGGGGTTGGGGTTCAGTGAATCTGTACAGATGATGCCTCTGGGAGGGGGAGCAAGTGTGATATTTGTCCTAGGATAGGCAGAGGGTCAAGATGTGGGAGATCTGCTTTGTTAATTGCATTAGAGCTGTTCAGAGCAAGTGTAAATCCTTCCCTCCGTTAATGAACAAACTGAGTATTTGGCTGAATAAAGAATAATAGAATCGTTTTGGTTGGAAGAGACCTTTAAGATCACCAAGCCCAACCGGTAACCCAACACTGCCGAGTTCCCACTAAACCGTGTCCCTCGGCACCACGCCTGCCCATCTCTTAAATACCCCCAGGGATGGCCACTCAACCCCTTCCCTGGGCAGCCTGTTCCAAGGCTTGATACCAAGAAGAAGGTGCAAGCTTTCATGGGAAATCAAAGCATAGAAATAAGTGCTGCCAAGGAGGGCGATGTTTTCCAACTACGGCTGGAATAGTTTTTTTTTTTCTGGTGTGACTGCTGGGGCGTTCATCTGCTGATGGTATGTTTGCTAAGAGACGGTGCAGGCGCGGGTGAAACTTAGCTAAAGGGTCCCGTACTGATGTGAGTGCTTAGCGCCTAGGTGGGTTGAATCCCTGGCTGGTGCATGCTCATCAGTTGTCCGGTATCTTGGGCTGTGTCGGGACGGTGGCCATGAGGTGGTCGGTGAGAAGGTGGTGAGGAGGCCGCTCTTTGCTGCGTGATGTTCTGCTGTTGTGTAGTTCTTGGTTTCAGCAGGAATAATACGATGCGGTAGAGGCGATAAACAAATCGTTACTTGTTAACGTATTGCTCTAAAATTCACGGGACTCCAGACCAGCAAACGCTTTGCTGAATGCATGTGTATGTAATGTGATGCTCGTAAATTACGCATTTTAGGAGACTCAGTGACACTTGCATTAAAGTGGTGTTACTGAAATAATGTTTGACTTTTTTTTTGTAAGTTTTTTTTTCCCCCTTGGTATATCATCTGTGGGGTCTAACCTGCTCAGATCACTGGTGTCTTGCCCGACAAATGAACAGGTCTATGAATTTCTGGTAGGTGTAGGGTTGTGTTTTTTTTAATCGCTGCTTGGAAAATAGATAGGAGCAACTGTATTTCAGGGGGGAAAAAAATAAAATAAAAAAACCCAGGTGCGTCAATGTGTTTCATAAAACAAATTGCCGTGTTCGTAGGGCAGCCTCGTGCTGCAGTACTGTAGATTAATGGTTGTTCAGCGAACAGGCAAGGTGTAATGTGCTTGTTACTTCAGATAAGAGCAGCTGCTTTGCAAAACATGGAAATGTTGCAGCTTTAGGCGAGCCAAAAACTCTGGGTATAGTGGAGGTATTTCAAAGTATACTAAAAAAAAAAACCCAAACAATTGCGATCTATATACTTACAATCTTAAGCTTAGTAATATCTTTTTGCCTTATAGGACGTGGTGAGGTTCATGCGTTGCCTCTACCTGCCAAGACTGGTCTTGGGCTACCTAGCTGTGCTGGATGACCGGCTTGTGCTGGTTCTGAAGTTCAACAAGAGCGCCATTGACACTGGACCGGTACGACGCCATTGACACTGGACCGGTACAGCACCGCTGGTCACCCAAGAAGTTCCCAGGTCAACATCTTGCTGAGAGAAGGCTGTTTTCCTTGATGGTTCCAGGTAAGTCCATGCCTTTGTCACTCCTCGGTAGAGCTCAGCAGCACGTGGACAGGCGTAGGAGGAACGTCAGCGAGTCGGAGCCCCTCCAGCTTTCCCCAACTACTGCTCAGCAGTTGGTGCGTTGATGCTGTAAAGATGAAGGCAATGGAACACAGCAGGCAGCCGGGGAACAGATGCACACACCAATAGTGCTGGTAAGCTCAGCGCTTTCAATGTTTCCATACAGCAAAGTGGAGTCCAATGAGTTTGTAATTACCTGTCCTACTGTTTTCCTTAAAGAAGTTTGAAAACATTTTGTGTGCAACTGCTAAAATCTGGTAAACCTTTTGTCCTCGTTGTGTCAAGCGGACACGAGGTTGTCCTCAGAGTCCCCGACTGCAGTAGCAGTCAGGTGTGTCTCTACAGCTCCTGGCTTGGGCGAGAGGTTGGGTATAAATATAAAGAAAGGTTGTTCTAAGTGTTTAGTATTATTGTTGGGGCTGTGCTTCTCTAGAATCTGGTTTGATTGCATGCGCTGGATAGAAATAATCACGTGTAGCGATATTGGGGAATGGGAATGGGAATGGGAATGGGAATGGGATACCTAGATTAAACGATGAGCGGCCAGCACTGCTTGGAAACACAGCTCAAGCCATTAATACTGTATCAAAAACTGGAATGGTTTTTATAGGGTAATCTCCATAACTGGTGCTGCGATGATGAAATAACAGCAGTTGCCTCTTACCTGCTAGTTTTCCTCCCCTGGTGACTGTCACTGTCCCATGTTTCTCCAGACTGAGGGTGATACTGTTGGAAAATGAAACATCTGTAGTGCCCGCTTTGATGCGTGAGCTTAGTGGAAAGATGGTTTTATTTGTGAATCTATTAGATGACCCATCATTTTTATTTGATTTGCAGTGTATTTGTGAAACATCTCTTATTGGCGACCTGACTGCCTACGATGTGCTACCGCTGCTCCCCATGTCACTTCAGCTGCACCATCACCATCACCATCACCATCACCAGGTGAGTACTGTCCCTGAGATGCCAGGGTGGAAAAAATGTCTGCTTTGTTGGGGTTTGGGTTTTTTTTCCCCCCTGTGGGCTAGTGGCAGCTGATGGACATGTGCAGCTCTGTTTGCTCCTCGCTGAGAGACTCTATTTGCAACCCAAGGGACAAACCCCACCTGGTTCCTGAATTTGTCTGGAAGAGGTACCTGGACAAGCTGTGGCACGGCTCAACCGAAGGGCTTGAAGGAGATGTCTGGGTCTTAACTACAGCTTGGGCCCCAGCAGCGTCACCTGAATAGAAAGTTTTGTTATTAAAATCTCATTAGAATGAAACTGATTTAGTTTATTTTGAAATTCAAAATACTTGTCTTAGATCTTGTAGTGTTCTACACCTGGCCAGTAATTGTCTGCTTGAGTGAGTTTTTGGGCTTGAAAGTAAGTAAGTAAGTTTTTGGGCTTGTAAAAGTAAGTAAGTTAGTTAGTTTTTGGGCTTGAAAGTTTTTGCTTTCTGCTGTTACTGAGCATTGTAGTTCTGCTTTAAATTAACGCTGCACCAAAACTTCTTGTTACAGAAGCCTTTGGAAGCTGTGACCGGTGCAGTCAGCCTAAAGCTGTGCATCTACCCTGTCTGTCCGAGAGGATCCCCAGAAGAAGGATGGAAAAAGCTCAGCTGCTGTTTTTCCTTAGTGACTGAAGGACGACGTTATCGTGCGTGTGTGTCTGTACAGTTAAAAGGTGCTGATGTTGCTCTGTAGCAAAGCACAGGTAAGGCTCAGATTTAACTGGCAACAAGACAAAGGACTGGAGATGCGCCTTACAGCTTCGTTCCTGGAGCCACAGCTGTAGCAGTTTGCTTCATTAACTAATTGATTGATTATCACTTGAACTCAAGAGGCTGGGGCTCTTGTGACCTCATGTATTACTTGATGCTTTTTATGTAGACAGTAGTTTATATTTTGGACCAGGCTTAAGCCTGTACTGTCTGTCAGCCCGCAGTGGATGTACAAAGATGAGCGTAGCGCTGGTGTGTAGCTCTCCGGGGGTGAAGACTGAGCATCCATGTCTGGTCTTGTTTTGACAGAAAGCTTTTATTCAGTGTTTTATGTTTTATTCAAACTGCTGTACGCTTTCTCTTGTTGCTGTGATTCAACAGGTGTAAGTGGAGAAGCTTCAGAATGGAAGATGTAATCCCAAGTGCACAACATCTTTTAACTTGGTACGGTTCCAGTAAAGAACAATGTATGGATGCAGTTGAAGGCACGCACCTCTCCGCAAGGAATCACCTACTCTAAGTCTGTTCAAGTTAAACATACCATAACAAGCCTAAAATAAAGTAATAGTATTTTAAAAAAAGTAATAATAATTTAAAAAATAAAGTAATAGTACTTTTTAAAAAATTTTACTTTATTTTTTATTATTACTTTTTTAAAAACATTATTACTTTATTTTTAAAAAATAAATTATTTTTAAAAATAAAGTAATAATTTTTTTAGAAGTAAAGTAATAATAAACCCACAATAATAAACTCTTAAAGAGTTGCCCCTCTTCCCCCCTCCTCCCCTTGGCTCGAGCCAAAACGCACGAGATAGGTTCCGGCCTGACGTTTAGTACCGTAGAAATGAAAATTGCAACCCCCCCCCTAAAGTGTTTTTACAAGGAAAAAAAAAAAAAGGACCCCACAAAGAGGTTAAGTCATGCATTTTTTTTTTTATTCAGCTCTACACAGTAAAAAACAAGCAGCACATACAGACCAGCATCATCTACCTAACAAAGAGGATTTGCTACTGCAATTTCAGTACAAGCAACAATAATACACCAACTATCTCAAAGGCTGGAGCTTGGCGTGGTCCTGTCCCCTAAGCAGCCATCGACGTCTAATAACACAACACTAACATCTCATTAAAGTGAAGAAAAAAAGACTAAGTCCTTCATTGAGAAAAGAAATAAAATCGTAATTTCCGTGCTGAAGCTTCTGTCTTCATAACGCTATTTCCAACACAGCAGTGGGGGAACCGCTCCACAGTAAAGTAGTGCGTTGCCAGACAGACTCAATCCAGTCCCACATCCTTTACCGGTTAGATAGTCTATAAAAGTAGAAAACACTTGAACAGCCCAAAAATAAGCCAATGTCTAAGTCCCTTGAAAAAATGCACTGTCTAAACCAAGAGCGTGCGATAGCCGATGCGCAGCACTGCTCTGCTGGGGAAGATTCAGCCCCACTAATGATTTTAGGTTGTAGAAAATTCAAGCGTTCTCTCTGTTTTTAAAAATAAACTCGAGAAAATAGGCCTGAAAGTAAAACACAAGGACTTTTCTCATCTTCAGCTTGTAGTTCTTGATGCATCACCCTGAGAAATGAAGGATGCCTCATCTCGTAGTGGCAGTGCAGTAACAGCCTCTGCGATGTTCTTGGTACTCACCCTTCAGAACAAGGAGACAGCAGTAAGAAAAAAAAACCTCCCAGAATTATGAGCAGAGGGCACAAAATACACAGCGGAGTAGCTGTGATAGCCGAGAGCTCAGTCCAAACGTCACCCCGGGACCGTCCCAGTCTGGCTCTGATTCTCAGCAACTGGACTGAGCTCCTGCGATTTGCTCCAAGCTCGTGTCACCAGCAAGTGCTAAAAATCAAACTCAGCCCAGAAAAACCACAAAGTACCACGAAGGCGTCCCAGCAGAGAACAGCCAGACCATAATTTTTGCCTGCAGTTTGTTTCTGTTCCAGCATACAGGTACTCACGTGGCAACGAGCCCTTCTCCAAAGACGCTGCGCAAGGAGGAGTGTCGCCTTCCTCTCGCCTGCTGAAAGCTCACGTCCACGACTGTGCTTCTCCACAGGATAAGACAAAATCTCAAAGCCTGCAAAGCAGATTATCCCATTCCATCAAAAGAACAGATACCAAAAAGCAACACCCAGGACCCTTCCCTCCCCCCAGAAACAGGGTTTAGCATCGCAAGGACTGTGTCCCCAGAAAAAAAGAGCTGCACGCAAAGAAGTACGTTTGCCTAGCGGAGGAAACAAAGGGTGCCTTTTTCCAGTTAGGATGGAGTACAAATTCACCTTTAGACTTTACTGACCTCACATAATAATTCATATAGTTTTTCGTACCCCAAAACCCACGGACAGGGAAAGGGGAGCCGCTGCAGGAAAAGGCGGCGTTACGTTCAACCGCACGGTGACCTGATCTGACTTCGGAGTTGGCCCTTTCAGAAGTCCCTTCCCACCTACGTTTCTGCACCAGCTGCAGGATCATCCCCTGCCAAACCGCCGCGCTGGAGAAAATGATTATTACTCACCTTGCATTTGATTACGTGGTGCCGGCCCCCAGAGAATCGGCTCCGCTCTGTTCTTGTGCCAGTCTCTGCTGCGGAAACTGGAGGAGGCCCCGGTAAACATGCCGAAAAACAACTCCTCCTTCCCAAACACACCCCGCAAACCCCGGCGGCGACACAAGAAGCCCACTTCGTAACATCTCTTTGCTCCGTGTTCAAAGGCACGTCCTGGGGGCACCAAGCCCTGCTCCGGAGGAGGAGTTGCAGGTCTCCGGGCACCCTTCCCAGCAGCTCCGCGGGGAGCACAAAGACTAAGCTGCCACCCAGGGAATCAATCAGTCAATCCATCCATCCCTCCCTCCCCCTGCTCAGAAAACAGGAGCTTCTGTCTGTCTTCATAAAGATATTTCAAACAAACCAGGAAAGTAGTGCATTGCTGGATGGACTCAATCCAGTCCCACATCCCTTACTGATTACATAGTCTACAAAAGCAGAGAAGACTTGAACATCTCAAAAGTAAGCCAGTGTCTACTTTCCACCACTTTTTCCCTGCGGGTATTTTCTCTGAAGCAGCTGCGCTTTCAGCTAAAAAAAAAATAAATTAATCTACCCTGGCACCATCCAACAGACCAGAATTCTCCTACATTTCGAGCTTGCCATTGCTGGACGGAGACCTTGCAGGAGGACGCACTAAACAATTGCTACGATACAACCCAGAAGGGATATTCAATCCAACGCAGTCACAACGGCATCTCCCCTACCTCTCGTCTACATTGTCCAGCGTGAGCAGCAGAACAAAAAAACACCCTCAGCCTCTTAGACATCGGAGCGGTAAGTTTTACAGGGAGAGGATTTCAAAACAATTTAAGCTGTATTTGTTTCTCCCAGTAGAAGGAGACCCTACGGCACACAGCCCGCGGGGTCTTGTGCAGTCAGCAAACGGATGCGTCCTGCAGGACAGCCAGCCGCCGCCATGGCATCCCCGGAAATTGAGGGTACAGAACTCAGCCCGCTGGGAGAAAGCAGCGGGAAGAGTCCCTGCCACCCAGCAAGCTTGGCTAACCTGGACCTTCTGGAGGTTTCGGCACCAGAGATGCGTCTCATCAGCCTTATAGCTACACACGGATTGCTAAAGTCAGCGCGGCTTATATGCTAAGTAAAGTACCTTCCATCCTCGTAACGAAGAGCTTCCTTTCTCGCAGGAAATGCGCCCTCCACTTCATCGGACGGAAGAAACCCCGCAGCTCCCGGTAAAGCCGACGGCACGCTGCAGGCTCAGAAGTCACCAGGTTGGCATCAAAGGCAGCCTCCGTGGTCCCGCGGGGAATCGCATCCTTCTCCTCTCTCCCAGCACAGAAACCTGGAAGAACGCACACAGTTGGCGTGAGCAGAAGGTTCAAAGCAAAGAGCAAACACCTCCAAAGCCTCGGGTGCTTCCAATTGCTATGCAGTCGGGCGGAGAAAAGCCACATGGACTTGGGGTTATCCGGGGGGCTGCCCCACGGGCTGTTTGCACGTCCACGCCATCTCCAGCCGGAGGACAGACTGGGTCCCCACCGCGAAAGGCTTTTGCGGGGGGGCAGGTGAGGAGGAGGAAGGGCTGAGGGTGCCTTCTGGGGGAATCCATGCTCTCGCATGAAAGCATGGTGAGAAGCTGCCGGCCTCGGGCAGCCAGCCTTCGGGAGGTTTCTGCCTCCGGAGGAAGGATTTGGACAGGCTCGCGTTGCCGTGGAGACCGCAGGGCGTTAGAGGATGCTCGGAGGAAAACGCACTGCCTCCCCCGGCCCCTTCTGCTCTCCCATCCAGAGATCAAAGGGACCATGGGGGGAAGTCTAAGGCACGGCCAACAGAAAATCTGCTAAATCACATACCTTCCCACCACACACACGGCCGGGCTGCGGGGCCCACAGCGCCACGGAGCTGTAAGGAGGGAGGATGAGGAGGCCTCCCAAAACCAGGAATATCCCCAGGTTGTTCCAGTTAGAGCCAGCAATTCTAGAAGAGGATATTAAGTTTCAGGCTCCACCACCTCCTCCTCTTTACCTCTGCCATGGCAGGGCCTCGACACACCCCATGTCCCCTTTTGGGGAGATGGGACCCAGCCTTCCCCATCGCCTTCAGCCCAAATGCTCCAGAGCACCACGTTTGTCCGGCGATGGGCACGCCGGCCGCTTGGAGAGCCTCCCAGATGCCATCCAGAGGCCGCCTGATGCTTTTTAACAACCAACCTTGTTCAGCCCGCCGCCTGTTCTCAGATTGCTCTCAGGAAAGGTGAGCTGCTGGAAATAAAACAGGGTACAGCAAACCGTCCCGGGGAGGCGACAGGCCAGAGGTTAAGTGCTCCTGCGACAAAGCACAGCCTCCCCATGGCTCACTGCTACACGCGTTAACGCCTCGTCTCTGCTGGGCTCAGCACAGCCTTCTCACCACATCTGCAGCGCGGCTACCAGTGCCCGCTGGCAGCAAAGGGTGAGTTTGGGGAGAGCAGCATCCGAGAGCCGCCTGGCACGGCTTAAGGATGCCCCGTGCTGCTTTCCACGTGGAAGGCAAGGGAGGGTGGTGACATAATTCCACCCACTCTACATCCCCTCAGCGTTGTGCGCAGAAGGGTTTCATCGTACGTTACCCCACCGCACCCCCGGAGAAGCGGGATTCACAAACAGCTTTACGGTAAGAAAGGAGACAAACCGACCCAGCGCTTTCCCCTCTGCTCAGCGCTCCCACTCACCAAAGGCCCCTCTCTCGCAAAAATCCTTCTTCCTTAACCGAGAACTACACCGCTCCTCTTCAAAGGTAAGCAGAGGACCAGTAATTTTTTTAAAAAATCACAGTTTTCTTCTGAAATGCAGCTCTCTGCGACACCCTGAAAGTCTTTTACTACACCACGGTGCTTCGGACCATCTAATTTTAAGTGTCTTATCACAACAAAACTTCTGACGCATCCCCCAACCGCCCCGTGGCCTCTGCTGGGATACCGGTCCTTCATTTGCACGGCTGATACCAGTAACGTCTGGGACACGTCTTAGCACCCATCATCAAGCCAATACTTTTAAACATAACTTTTCAGAAGCTGCGGTTAAAATCCATCATGAAGAATCGATCCCGAGCACTTGGCAGTCTGCGCCAAAGCATGTAACTAATAGACTTTGATTCCAGCCTGATGTATTTATTTGGTAGGACTAATAGAATTTATCGAAGGAAAAATCTAATACCCAAATTCAATTCTGGAATCCAATCCACAGCCTCAGTAATCTGTTTCTCTTTCAGGTCATCCTACCTGAGGGTGCAGTTCAAGAAACAGCTTTGGACTGAAGACATGCTCTGGCATCATTGAAATTAAATTTGCAGTTTAAAATCAAAACTCTTCCCCGAGTAGTTGTGACAAGCCAACAGACGGCATTTTCTAGGCCAGCATCTGTTCTCTCCTGCAGAGTCTGAATAATTTAACCAGAACATGGAAGTTCCAGTGGAATTGAGGAGCCCACGTTTAAGGAGAAAGAGGACGCACGATTGTTTCCTATTCAGAATCGCTAAGCCTTCAGGTTTCCTCCTACCTCCTCTCCCCCTCTTCATTCAGACCTACTGGGAATTGCTCAGATCAAGGAGAAAGAAGATTAATTCCGTCTTTTGGCCTCCTAAAACAGCGTTCAAATGGCAATGACTCTTCGGTCATTTCACCGAGACGCGAGAGAGGAGGAATTTGCGTTCGAGGTCACACTTCAAAGGAGGCAAATAGAAGAGGAATGCCGTACGGGAGCAGAGACAGCTGTGAGCCTTGCACGCTGTTAGTTTTACCTGTTCTGCAAGAGAAAGTTAAACCAAACAGTCGAGTTATTTCCCTTCGTAAAACAAAACCAGTAGCAGTGATACAGTTAACGCCAGTTAGCCAATTACTGCCCCGGGCTCTTTACGTCTCCAAAGCATTTCAGATCCGGCCATCCACCACAGGAAGCGCCTAAGGAAACTGTGTCACTGTTTGAGGCTTGTCTTCTTCTATGCCCTCTTATCTATGAATTCGAACGTTTCCTGCAGCCCCCCTTCTCCTGTCCAACCCTATTTCTAAGACACGCGGGCAATATAGGCCCCGAGCGCGAAGCCAGCCCCATCGCCGTGCTACCCAAATGCGGCTCCCCACCACCTGGAGCAGTTCCTACAGCTCGCTGGAAGTGCAGGTGGACGGCCGAGCAGCAGGAACGGCTTGCTTTGGCAGAGCCCTTTGGCTCTGCTCGCTCCGAGAAGCCGTGCCAGCGGCCGCCTTCATCCGGGGAGCGGTTCCGGCATTTTTACTGCCGCAGAACCATTCGTGACGTCTTCTACAGCCAGCCAGATGACAAACAGCAGCCACTGCTCTAACTGACCTGCGCGCCAGCGTCTAGCCGCTGCAGCGTGAGGATGTCATGCGATTCAGGAGTCCCAGCCTTGGTTTAGTATCGCGCTTCCTCCTCTCCGCAAAGGTCGGCAGGATCTGCAAGTCCCACGAAAGACGCTGGGTACGGCTGTACCTTCTCAATACCAGCACGTTCCTTCTCGCTGAAGCGAAGCTGGACAAAAAGGTGGGGAAAGGTCTCTGCAGGTTTGGCGAGGACACGGTGGGAGGAAAGAGAAACTTAAGCGAGGCCGTGAATAAAGAGAAGAAACCATCTGGAAGTTAAAGTGTTTATTGATGTGTTTAAACTTTGTACATTCCCCACAGACCACACTAAGGAGTTTGCAGGTAAATCTGTGCATAGTGGGAAGAGACACGGAAGGGGGAAGAAAAAATAAAGTCACAGGAAAAATAGAAAAAATACACCACAGGTTACCAGAACCTCCAGATTTAAAAAAGCCGTGAGCATTAACACCAACTATACAAGCATTACAAAGACATGATGGTGAGTGGAACAATACCCCTGTTGTTCTTCTCGGGGCCTATGCATCCAATTTCCCTTAAAGCAGGCAGTATCCCTTTCCCAACTTACCCCTCTCTTAACCCCAGTTAAAGTGAACTCCACGTTCATCAGCTCCCAAGGTACTGATTATTGCGGTGAATTGTCAATTCCGGGCAAACACCCAAAGCCGTGCCTATGGCCCAACATCACCGAAAGAGATGCAAAGGTTCAAAAACCTGCGTCTCTTAACTACTTACCACGTTGGTGAGGCAGGAGAGCTGGGGAAAATTAGAAAGTAGTAGCAGGAGGGGGCTGTTAATGCCAGGTGAGTACTGAAGGAAACTGGTTCAGAACGGAGGATTTAAGTTCAATACCTGGAACTTCCAACTCTAGAGCAGAACTGAATCTGGAAGGGGAATGTGCAGACCCCAGTATGCACAAACCATGTTCTAACATTCCACTAGAATAACTATAAACAGAGATGCTAGAAGCCTTTTAACTCCTTGCCTCCAGGGAGTCTTGATTCCTAGAGCCCAAACTGCTAAGCAGCAGGGTGCACATCACTGGCGTATGAGGATGGGGTTTTTTTCTTTTTTTTTTTTTTCTTTTCTTTTTCTTTTTTTTCTTGTTATAAGGATTTTTGTTAGTTACCATTCCCAACTGCTTCCTTGCTTATGCTGTCATAGATCCTATCCCTAAATTAATCTCTTTGCAACTCCCAGTGAAGTTCACTTAAAAAAAAAAAAAAAAAAAAA
>RSEF01000024.1:1908230-1974744 GCA_003993805.1 Himantopus leucocephalus | reverse complement strand
AAAAAAAAAAAAAAAAAAAGGAAAAAAGAATACTGCTTTATATATAAAAGCCAAAATGACTGAAGAGCCACAACTGTCTCCTTTTTACAAGGTGGGCTGGTACAAATGACCCTCAATATACAGGTGGTCTATCAGAAATAAAATCAACATTTTCCATTTTATATATATAGAGCTTGTATCAGACAACAGTACAACAGAACTGGTATTTTTCAGATTATTAAAAAAAAAAAAGAAAACTACATCTCAGTCAAATATCTGCAATAGATCCATTTTTCCCATTTAAGGAGATTTATATATCATATTGTTATATTATCATTTCTTCACCCATTTAAAAGAATGGAAATTGCAACTCTACAGTAGTAATTATAGTCTTAATGATCCAGGAGTTCTGAATGTAAGATGAAGTCCTCTCAAAGCAACTGTTGGTCAGTAGTTGATCCAAAACGCTGGACCACTTTGGCCCTCCGCCCTGCGCCTTTCCCGGTCAGGGCTGTTGTATCTTCATCTCTTTTATATCTGCATCTGCTCCAGGTATTTGTAAGTGGGGTTCTCGTAGCCGTGGTTTTGCATCTTGCTCAGATGCCGCTCCTCTGGAGTAAGCATCGGGTCAACCTTTAGAAAGAGCAGATAGTTACTGGTCAAAGGAGGTACTTGCAAGCCTTATTTCATAGGAACAAGAGCCGACAGACAAATGCTGGATAAATACTGTGGCAAGCGGTAAACAGGAAAAAAAAGGTAAGCCACAAAAAATAATTCGCTTAACAGAGTTCCTCATTGGGGTGCTAATGCCTCCTGCCTGCCCACGCCTCTTGGGGATGTTCTCCATAAATCATAGAATGGTTTGGGTTGGAAGGGACCTTACAAAGATCATCTTGTTGTAACCCCCTTCCTTGGGCAGGGACACCTCCCACCAGCCCAGGATGCTCCAAGCCCCGTCCAACCTGGCCTCGAACACCTCCAGGGATGGGGCAGCCACAGCTTCTCGGGGCAACCTGCGCCAGGGGCTCACCGCCCGCACAGTCAAGAATTTCTTCCTAATATCTCATATAAATCTCCCCTCTTTCACCTTAAAACCATTCCCCCTCATCCTATGGCTCTCCTCCCCGATCAAGAGTCTCTCCCCAGCTTTCCCGCAGCCCCTTCCTCCCCCAGCTTTCCCACAGCTACTGGAAGGGGCTCTAAGGTCTCCCCAGTGCCTTCTCTTCTCCAAGCTAAATCTCTAATAAGTTAGCTAACGTTACAAATTTGGGACCTGCTTCTCTCATTAAGGAGGTCGTTACAATTTCACACATGGGTTGGGCAAAGGGGAAAAGCAGCTTTCTGCAGACTCCATTAAGCTGTCATTAGAAATGAGCACACTGGAGCCAGAAGAGAAGGAACCACTTCTCAGCGTTCAGCCCATCGCACTGTCTTAATAGTTGTTACATTAGTTGGGAGGACAAATTACTATAGATTGACTGACTTACTCCCCTGCTAAAGATATCATCTGAAAAGCTCATTTACTGCTAAATCCTACCCTGAGCCAGACAGGGAAGACTAATTGAATTCCTCGTGACAAGCGAATACAACTGTGAAGTGACAGGTCCCAGCATGGCATGCCAATGACTGATACCTGCATACTAATAAATAAGCGATGAAGATGTCAGCAGCTACAGAGTTAAGCCCCATCTAGCTAGGAGCAGAGCAGTTGATGGCTTGGCAGCTACTGCCATCTTTCCCCCCTACACACAACATGTGATTCAACGCTGACTATTTTCATCCTCAGTTATGGAGCAGGAGTTGTTTCTCACCTCCACAATTCCATGGCTGATGGTCCCATACTGCCTCTTCCTCAGCATCACCAAGCTGATGACTATAACGGTAGCTATGGCAACAGCAATCACCAACAGACCAATAAGGGCGCTGCTGCTGAAACTGAAGTCGTCGCGAAGGGAGTTGTCATTATCCTGGAGGGAAGAAAACAACGGAGCGGTTAGAGGAAGAGCGATGCGGGAGATGCACTGCTAAACACAAACCTAAAAGGTGGCCACCGATAAGGTCTTCAACCATCTGTGGTAGCTAGACATGATTGATTACACTAGACAGTGTAAATGTTTCACCTCTGAACAAATATTTCACCAAATGGATAACGAACACAAAATTGCTTCCCCACTTCGGCATTCTGGACAGGCGCTGACCCACACCGCTTTCCTATGCCACAAAACTCTTTCGCAACTAAAGAGTCAGGTTAGCATCTACGCGTGTTTACATCTTTACACAGAAATGCTGCACTGCATTATACTCTGCGTGAGCTCCCAGAGCCGTGTCAAGGCACTGAACCCCCGGAATTCAGTAACACACAGGGACTGATTTCCAGCTTTAGGAATTTGCTGATCGCTCGGGCTAGACCTGGTAGCCACATACATACCGGCTCATCCACCAGCCCACCGACACGCTCCGCGTTGAAAATCATTTCCTTCACATCAAGGGTTTCATCAATTACCTGAAAACAGTCACAAAAGCGTTTTATGAAAGGAGCCATACAAAACAGGTGGGAGAAGGAATACGAAGGCAGACAAGAGACCTTTATTGAAGATTAGCAAAGGCTCGGAACCACCTACCATCTTTCCCCTGCTCTCAACAGCGTGGGATGTTCTCCAACTTTTAAGGCCACTTGAGTTAGTACCGCAACCATTTGGACAGTCAGACTACCTCAAACTAAAGACTCAGTTAAAAAACTAGGCACTTGCCTCGGACACAGCATTTCTGTCGTGTCAGATCTAACCAGTGACTTTAAAACAATTTTAAAAGGAAACTCTCAAAACTTTTTTTTTTTTTTTTAAGCCCAGGGAACTGAGGCAACCCGTCTGCCACTCTGACCTAGTGAATTCTTTACACTGTAGACAGAGCTAATACCTACTGGGTCGCCCCCCTTCAGAAGGTGGCAAGGCGTTTCCTGCCGTGAAAAATAGGTGGGAAGACAGATGGAACACACCAGCATTCCGTGTATTCAGACGGCAAGCTACCTAGCTAAAATAAAGGCATATCAAAGGCTCTCTGCTTGGGAAAGCAGTTAGTAAATCAGATGCTTCTCCAGCTCTGACTGCCAAAGATCTAGATCTCTCTCCTTCCCTCACCCTCCCACCCTTCTGATGCTAATCAGTATTAAGAGCCTACAATAGTCAGAAAACTGACTCCCCCACACCATATGGATAATGAATACACTGACATTCTGTAAGCAGGAAGGAGACATGGAAATAAGCCACCGCTATTAATTAGCGTCCACGGCAGGCTTTGCTTTACAAAATAAAGGTGGAGGGCTCACCACATTTTCATCCACTTTGTTCTTGCTGTTAATCACTTTTTCTTCAGCGCCAATCAGCCCATCCAACTCGGTCATGCCAGAACCTGCACCAAAAGAGCAAGGCGGGGACCGTTAGTCAGCCCCCAGCGACGTTTCGGAAGGGTTACCTACTCTTTGTAGAGCTGCCATGGCTAGCGTGTTTAACCGCATGGACCGCTGATTATTAATCTGTCTTCATGCTGTTGTGTCAGAAGGGGAGCTCATAAGCTATGCTACAGTGACAAGTGATTAGGGGGGTTCTGTTAATGAGGGGAAATGAGGTGGCAATGAGACTAGCAGACAAGACTCACCAAACCCAGGCTGGAGTGTAAATCCAGAAATACCATACTGTTAAAAGTGCTGCTGTTAGAGAAGGTCCAAGGCAACACGTAACACAAACTGTGAGCGTGCAGTTCCTTCCTGCAAATGTCACCCCGGGTCACCACTGCCTCAGCGTGACCCCCCGCGACGGAAGTGCACATCTCCCTTCTGCTGAGAGCCAGAGCGCAGGGAACGCTTTCAACCGCACCATCAGCATCGCCCATTCTTTTGAAACCAAGCGCATCAGCAAGTGCCTCGGGAATGAGAATTTCAAGGTCACCCAGCACGGCTCTGTAATGAGCTGCTGTCCCGTAGCTGGCACGAGCCCAGAAACAATAAATCCCAGGGCAAGGGAGGAGCAAAGAACTACACCAGCCTTTGTACCAGAACATCACTCACCCATTTCTAGGCTGAAACTAGCATAGGCTCAAGAGAAGAATACCAATTAACAGTAGGCGGCTGCTCTGCATAAACTGTTTTGATCCAAAGCGTTTTTTATAAATAGATCAGATCAATAACAGAAGAGCCTGCTGCAAGATACTCAGCCCTAACATAACATAGCAAGTTAGGAGAATGCCAGTTTTCCGTTATCAGTAGGGACAATGTAATGCCCTTCACAACACCTACACCTCCCTAATGCAAAAGGAGGATGACAGAGAGGCCTCAAACCTACAGCGGGGTCTTTCCAACAAGGAGCACGAGGTGGGGGAAATATTACTATAGCGCTTAACACTTTGCCGGTACACCTCTCCACAAGCTGCTGAGCTTGCAGGTTGCCTAAGACATTATGTCAACTGCTGCTGAAATTGGCAGCGTGTTCTTTGATGAGATGCAAGGAAAGGCTAGTTGGCTCCAAGGCAAGTTTTTACAGTGACAAGCTTTTAATGCCTGGAATTGCCAAGGAAACTAATGTTTCACTCCAACTCCTCCCAAAAGAAGCATCTCGGGTTTTAGTGCATCCCCTTTTTCCTGTACGGTTCTTTGGAGTCAGTAATCAGATTCCAAGCACGGCCAAGACTGCCAGTCTGACTTCTCACGGCTGTCGAAGCAGGTCACGTTATTGTGAAAGTCAATGATTGGGGGTTTCTGGGGAGACTAGCCACAAACAGTTTTTAGAGAACTCCTGTGTCAGCTTTTGGCCTATGGCTGCTTTATTCAATTCTCAGGAGCCAACGTAGCATAGTCTCCAGGGCGGGAGCTCAGCTGCTGCACCGAGCTTTGCTATTTGCCACAGAGTGCTGTACCAAATAACAGACCCAGTTCTACGAAGCGCAAAGGCACCATTTCGATCATATACTGCCCAGGGGAAAAAAACCCCACACAGATGCACAACAAAAAAAAAACCCCAAAACTCCCTATCGGCCCTCGTGAAATGAAAAGGGAAGGGAGAGAAGGGGAAAGCGCAGGATATAATCTTGCCCCCAAGTCATCAGAAACTCTTCCATTCACCCAAACAGGGAGCACAAGTCTATATTCATCAACTTTAAGTCAACGCAGCAGCTGTCAAACAAAAACCCTTAAAAAATTAAAATACGTCAAACTACAGGCTGTCCCAATTCTTTCCAAAGCAGTCAGTACACTGAATTAGCTGTACGCTGTTCCACAAGAGGGATGAAGGTGACTTACATTTGTTAAAAGAAAGGCCGATAATGAGAACAGTTTCAAGCTACCTGGCTTTCACCACGTTACAAAACTATGTGTTCATATTAAATGGTTATTAGCAAAATCCTTCGCTCTCCTTTGAGATTCTGCACAACATATTTGGAACCAAAGGCAGATGAAAGTGCTGGGTGTACTCCCCACATAGAGCACGTGTACCACTGCTCTGCAAAAGCATTTTAGGAATTAGCCTTCCATTTCTACTTCAGGAACTAGATCCGTGGCAGCAGATCAGCCAGGCCCGATCTCTACCTGAGACTGTATCGCTAACAGAGGATTTAATTTAATACCAATGTTTCTATGCTGCTATTAAAGCCCAGGCAGACCCTTTTTATCCAGGCACTGAGTTACTGCAGAATTGATAATGAGCTAAAGCAGAAATGGATAATCACACAGGACTTTGCTAGTATGGAGAGATGCTGTGTGTGAAAAGGCGATGCCGAGGAGACCACAAACACAAAGAAGGAATCTCTCAATTTATCTGTCCCAGAAGAGCTGCACTCTATAATATCTATGAAGACATTTAGGCGGGAAACACAGCTTATGTCTGCTGCAGCACTCTCATTCCTAATTTGTCATCGGGCGGTTAGGACAGATTCCACAGCAGGCAGAAGAGCCTCTACACTATTTACCATCAGCACTGCAAGGTTTATTTTGAGACGTGTTGAACATGAGTACACACGGAGTAGTGCAAAGTACCGCCCGGCTGCAGACAGACAGCTAGGCCCACGTTTCTTGAGAGCAAAGAAGCTACTCCATGCAGTCTGAGACGCCTTGCGAGCCCACCAGAGAGGAACACACACAATCAATTAGATGCTCAGACTAACTCATTTCTTTAACACTAGGCCTAAACAAGCAAAATCGAGTTACTGATCTAAATGAGAGCAGGGAAATGAAAGTAAAGGTGAGTATGAAACTAAAATGAAGCTATCAAACACACTGAGAAGGTAGGAGAGTGATCGAAAGCACTGTGAGGGAGCAGCTTAGAACCAACCTTTTTTCATTGGATGGTACAAATCCGGCTGAGGATCTAGCAGGAGGGAAAACAAAAACAAAAATAGCAGAGAAAGGAGATTAAGAGAGAAAGGAAAAAAGGCTTGCGCATGATTTCTGACTCAGACCCTGGGAAAAGCTTTTAGTCTACAGCTTTCTTTAAGCTCAGGACTCTGTTCAAGCATTTTTAAAATAAATACACACGCACACACCAGCTGTCAACACCCGACGATACAAAAATATAGATAGATATTTTTACAAAAATAAAGATAATTCCTGCAGCCCTTCAGCAGGTCATGGCACAAAGACTCAACATTATACGAGAGGGTTTTGGTTAAAGACTGAAAATCAATTCCAGAGTCAAGCCACACAGTAAAGATTTAACGCTCCCTGCAAAATGGAAAGAGATGAAACAATTTTGCAAAGAGAAGAATAGGAAAAAATCAAGACAGCAGCAGCTCAGTGCAAATTACTACCGGCACTGCCTCTTTCCAATGGACAGAGTCTGAGGGGTACCGCTGGGGTGACTGTTTCGGCCTTGAATCACCCAAAGGGATGGAGCTCTCTGTGCCGTCGAGCTGAGCCTGCCGGCTAAGAAAACACGCCTACATTTTGTAAAGCCAGTGAACCCAATTTCCAGTTCCACATACCTTCGCTTCCAGGCAAGGCTGGGAAGGTTTTCACCTGGAATGGGCGGAAAGGTTTGCCCTCCAGGGGAATTTCTTCGCTCTCCTCAGAGCTCACTCTGACATCCACCTGGGATTCAGAAATGGAGGATGTGAACTGATCCATGTCTGCACGTTGCTCCTGAAGCAGCTCATCTGAAAGGAATAAGCGGAAATATTACACAAACCGCATGAAGCCTGGCACAAACAGAAAGGGGCAGATGGTTTAAACCTAGCTGAGGCAGGGCTGCAGGGGAACGCTGTTTGGGGCTGCCAGGTTATCTTATCTTGCACGCTCTGAAGTCTCATCTGGAAATCTCGGCAAAGGTGTTGGCTAGAAATACATATAAATAAGGGCCAAGAGGTTTGATGTGGCAAGAGGTTTTGGCAAGATGGGATTAAACTCCTATAAAGCGGGAAAGCATCTGCTTATTTTTATGAATCTTTTTCATCTCCCTTTGAGAGAGCGCTTTGCTATTCTGAACGATGTTGACTTCTTCTAAACAGACAGTGAAAGTTCTTGGGAACAAGCTATTTTGACTGGCTGTGTTGCAAAACCCAGCGAATATCTGCCCTGCGGTAGCTAAGCCCAAGTGCTTGTTGTTGAGGGCATCCCCTCAAAGGAGCTAGCCGTCTTTCTGGAGCCCACCTCACTTGATCTAAAAGCTCGTAGTCTTAACACGGTGGCACCGGAGCTGGCACGCAGAGACACTCACCAATCTCATCCTGGATTTCTTCAGCCACATATGGCACCTTGTAGAGCAGAGACAAGCTTTGATTCATCCGCTCCTCAATCACATGGAGATGTGTCATCACCTGCAAATGAACAAGAGTGTGTTGGAGTAGGCAAAGATTGGTACCAGTACGTCACTTGTTTAATAGAATTCCTACTACTGGTGGATTTGCCATGACAGACAGTAGAATGGGACATAGGCCCATCTAGTTCAGTTCTCTGACGCTCTCTAACACGTCATGCTTCACTGGAACTGGCCGTTTGTACGCAGCTCTCCCAGTGTTTCGGGAATGGCTGGGGGTGAGAGAGAGGACTCAGCGGACTCCTGCTGTCACCAGCTCTCCGCTGGAAACACTGAAGCGCTGGTATTTCCCATATGCCAGATACGGTCATAATTCATTTCCTGCAGCAGCTTCAAGCAAGTGCTTTATTAAATGGATTATCGTTCCTGACTACTAGAAAAGATACGTGCGAAGGGAGCAGACAATATTATTTATCAACTCTGGTTTCAGAACAAAGGTGCCTTTCAGAACAACAGTGGCATTACATTTGTCTTACACCCACTACACCCACCCACTGGCAACAGCGTTCTCCCGTCATTTGAGGAATAAATTCAAACTCTACGCAACCTCAAATCGCTCTTCCCTAGCATATTAAATTCACTGGTGAAGTCAAGCCTGACCTGAAGAGGGTGCTGCATAATCAGGGATCATGCAGACCAAGAAAAACATTTATATGGATGGCCAAATGTTGGAAAAGCTAAGGAGTTGAATGGACCTGTTTTACACTCTGACGTGTACCTGACCTTTAAGAGCAAGGATGAAAGCAATTTAATTTTACATGTGGCAGCTTGTCAATCAAGGGAATCGATTGAAGAGCTTAAAGTGCATCTGAAAAGTAAAGCAAATGGAAATTGAACTGTACCACCCACATCCCTCGCATGTCAATTTGTTGACACTGCAGCCTTCAGAATGAATTAAGGACTGTTTAGGTTTTAGCTTAAGAATACAGTTCACACACTCCCTCTTGGGCTTTGGCAGCATCAGAACAAAGGGTCAGGGTGGACTGCGCTTGATATGCTAAGCTGTCTCTGCAAACGCTACCACATGTTCTGCGCCACAAGCCAAACATCAGCTTGTAAATACCACAATCGCTACCAGTCCTTCTGAGGCTGCGCAGCTTATTAAGAATCACAGAATCAGAGGCAGACAACTTGAGAGACAAGAGTTGAAGGTACACCGCTTAGCAGCCAGAAACACCACCAAACCCAGGGGACCGGGCACCTCCAAGTGTGAGGTTCGCTCCTGGAAAATCACTGCAGCACTGCTCTACACCTCATCGGAGGTGAGAGTAACAGACTCCAGTCCCTGTCTGACTCAAACCACGGTATTTCCATCTAGTTATACAGCCAGGTAATAAAGCATTTTTCCCCAGTAAAGCGGGACTGGCAAAACATCGATTACATTCCTACAGCTCTGACTGGACAGTCAGTTCTCTCCGCTTCTCTCTGAACTTGTGAAAAGAAAAAAACCCTGATGAACAGATCTTTCAGTGTTAACAGGCCATTCTTAATTTGAATCTTAGCCCTTTCAGTACATCTCTCGCCCTTTTAAAACTGGGTTGTAAAAACAAGTGTCAGGACATAATTCAAAACATTTGTGGAGCATCTGCAACTACTCTTACAAGTACAATGGCCAGGTTTGACGTGCACTTGAAGCAGCATATTCACATACACTACCCAGCAGAAGGAAAATGACTTTCTGGCTGTTCAGGAGTAAAATATATTGCAGCAGCACAAAATAAATTCATCAAGAGAGACCTTCTAATAAAGCTAACAATGATGATCAAGTGCTTGGCAAGGGTTATGTACTACGCTTTGGAAACAAGGCAATAACGCTGCAGAGGCACAAGAGAATTCCCACAAACCCAAAACACAGGCATCGTGAAGAACAAGCCTAATGACAGAAACACCTGGACACAAGGTCTTGAAAGAAGTGTTCAAGGATGACCAAGTCCCCAGCGAATCATTTCATGGGTGTTTGACAAAAGGAAACATAAAAATGATACCGAACTAGATCGAAACCCCTAGGCCCTTCATTGTGACCAACAGTAATTTGTGGCCAAAACCACAGTTTCCATTTTTAGCACTGAGTCACGTACCAAGGAAAATGGTACAGACAGCGTATCTGGTGACAGGCAATAAGCGTACAGAATGGGAGATCTCTGCACAAGTATGAGAAGTTGCTATAGTAGCCAGTAAATTAGCGTGAGGACTTAACGCATGGCTTCTAGAGTCTCCGACAGCCAGGGCTAGGTAACAATGCCTCCCTTGACAGAAACATTCTTATACCTGAGATTTCATCTGTGCAGCCTTTTCTGGGTCAACTGCCAGGACGTGCTGGTAATGGCGGATGGTGTGCAGACGGTCCTTGTTCTCAGCACGAACATAGCGCTTCAGAGCTTGCAGGATGCGGTGGGGCTGCAGGATTTGAGGAGGGAAAGAGTTCAAATCCATTCAATTCAAATAAAATCCACAGCTGAAATACAGCACTTCAGATGTGAGCCTGCTTTGTTACTGGACAGATCAATCACCTGCGCTAACCTCAGATATTTTCTTTCTAAATGAAGTCTGACTCAGAACACTATGCCTCATGAACACTAAACAAAGCCAAGGTTTTTTTAACCAGGCAGAAAGGAGAGCGAGTCAATTAGGAGACGCGCAGCTAGGTGTTCAGCACAAACTGCCACGATGGAGAAAGCCTTCCTGGGAACCTATTCCCAGCTTCTGCCCCGGCAAGTCATAGCCAGTCTTCTTACCAAGCCATTCCCACCTTCCACCCTAGCCAGCGCTACCCTGTTGTAAAAATCCGTCGCAACAAAACTCACCCGCGGCGGGTCAGCCTGCAGGGCAGCCAGGTAGTTCTCCAGAGCAATCCGACGGCGATCATTCAACATGGCTTCCACACGAGCCAGGTGAGTTTCCACAAGCTGCTGCTTCTCACTTGCTGCCTCTTTCTCCAGAGATTTAACCATTGCCTGGAAGTGCTGGAACAAAGAAAGGAGTCTGTATGAAATGCGCTGTATGCATCAGGGTCACCTACTGTCTCTCGCATAACTCCTTAGAACAAATGGAGCCTGTCATACTGCACGTCTTACGCATTTACGGTAGGAGAGAAGGGCACCGACAGATGTTGATGCAGTTTGATCTCTGCAAATTCAATAGTAACAATTTCCCTTCAAAACTTCCATCACAATCCATTTCAAAGGTCTGAAGAGGGCACACGGCCTTGCAGATAACGGTCATGTTGAGGTTGGGAGATCCAGACTGTACTGAAAAAATGACACAGTACTAAGTCTTTCCCTCAACCTGGAAACAGGATAGATCCCTTCATCCTAGAGCCATTAATCTGAATTTGCAAAAATTTACGAAGGTAAACTTAGGGGATTTTTCATCAGCACGCCATCAGATCTCTATACATTCTATTAGAAAGTTCACTACCCGCACCTCTAAACAAGCCAGAAAAGTCCATTAAGCATTGTTATGTTTCAACAGCGATGATGGAAAACTCTTTTGGACTTACAGTGGTTTACGTTAAAAAACACAGAGAGAAAACTGTGCTCCAGGATAAAATCCAAAGTGGGCTTAAAAGCTGGAGTCAGTCACTTAGTTGTATATTGGTTTGAGGAACTTCATATAGTTGTCGCTGTCAGAAGAGCCTGCCCCTAACAATCCCATACTGAGACTATCCCTGATTATCTTCACAGTCTAACTGAACTCTCCTCATAAGGCAGAAGATTGGCATTCTGGCAGCAAACCAGCTTTATCTGCTGCCTAAGTGGTTTTCACTAAGTCTGCCCGAACAGGAAATGTGAGTCCAGAGAGTCAGGGCCAATCTGAACTGGGCTGTGAGGCCACTGGTTAGTGCAAAACAGGCCAAAGGTCTGAAGTTACAATTTGGCTCTGCCGTTGCTACGCTCGAGGGGCGAGATAGCTTCCCAATACTGGGCTTAGGGAAGGACCTGGCACAGTATTGGATCATCTTCAGCTTTAAGAACAAAGCACGCAATTGAATCAAATCTCCTCTAAAAGGCAGCTGTTGACAGAACAGGAAAGCTGCTCTTCCATCTCAGTCGTCTTCTGGCTTTGAACATTACAATCTCTCATTTAGTTTACCGAGAAGATGAAGGCCAAGCATCAGTAACTTTCCTCTTTAGATCCTTCAACTCTTACCTGAATGAGAGTCTGCCTTTCTGCCTTGGGGAGATTTACGGCTTGGTGTTCTGCTTCCTCCCATTCCTTTTTCACCTGGACAAGAAAAGGACAGAACACATCAACAAGACACAAATATACATCTGATCTTTGCGAGCTAATTTGCCTTCACGGGCAGATCCTTGTACAGCCTGGCTAAGTTTTGAAGAGCTGCTGTGGGGTTTAAACCTAGCACTTAAGCCCTCTGAGCAGCAAGCCAAGTGTCTCCGCTGCTTCCTCTCTCCCAAGAAATGAAAATCTAACTGCCACAGTGGGTTCATATTGCAAGAAACACACGGAATGCTGGCGACCCGAAAGGAAGTCAGTTCCCCGTCAATTTGTCCAGAAAAACACAGGCAGCAACTATGCAGGGCAGCACAAAAGACTAAAGCTCACCCGGTCCATGCGGTTGTGGTGCCTGACCTCCAGCTGCTCCTTCGCCTTCTGGAAGCGGGCATGTTCGTTGTCATCAGCTGGGGTTTCAAAGTAGACATCCACATCATCAGTTGGCACTGCAAAGAGAGGGCAAGGATAAGCAGAGGCTTGGAAAACGGTGATCCTGGATTGCAAAGGACAGGTAGGGAGAGGAATCTCCACGCCTGCATAATTAACAATCTGGCAGGCTGAGTCTACTGAACCGCCACCTACCAGGAGTCCATTTTGGTATTTTTAAGCTGCCAATTTACTGCACAACACCAGTTAGTTACATCATCCCGAAAACACAGTAATGCACTGCGGCAACCAGCACCTGTTCGGTCTTCTCATTAGTTCTGAGACGAGCATTATTCAGCTCCAGCAACAGAATGACTTGGATTGCAGAATAAAGAACTTGTTTTCTCTTCCCTTTCACATTGGCTTTGGATAGTTTAAATGACATTTTGTGCATTAGCTGTTCGCTGACAAGCTGGCTCCAGACATCATTAATATGATTAGGGAGCTTGACAATAAATCTGCACAAAACACTACCCAATATTTTACACTTCAAACCTACCTTCCCTACCAGATGCACCATGCAGGACTAACAGGCAATGATATCAGACAGGACAGCAACAGAAGGAGGCTCAGTGTGACAAATTGACTCGTCCAATAAACTGGACAGTTTGTATCTTTAAGACATTCAAATCCGACAGGGGGAGAAATAAAATTTCAGAACTGACAATTTCAAGCATCTGCAAAATCCACAACAGGGGCTCCACGCGCCATAGACTGCAATTCAGCAAACACTGAACAAAGTTTCTGTGCTACAGTTTTAGAAACTAAACATCCCCGAGCCCTTTCTGGAAGGATCTACGGCAAACACGATGTACTCCGCTGTTGCCCTTTAGCAGACGGAGGGCAGAAAGGGAAAGTTAAGGCAACCTTTCAACCATTTTACTAATCTGAGTGGAAAAAACCTCCAACACATCATTGAAAGATGGCATGCCTCAGAAAAAAATTTACCTTGCAGTTTAGCATGCACCTGAATCCACAAACCTTTACTCTAAGGAAGGAGGAGTGAAGAGGGGAAAGAAATGTTGCGTGCGAGGGACAATGTCAGATCAGCGCTGTATTCTGGGCCTGCTCGTGGCATTTCTGAACCGAGCTCGGACAAAGAGAACTCTCTTTCCAGTCCCAAATCCCTCTGTAACAGGACAAACTTTTGTACAAAAAGCTCCTGACATCCGCATCTTTTATTTCACCACTTCAGTTAGATCAGCCCAATCTAAAGCACTTGCATGAAGCCCATTTTGTAAATAGGATTATGGCTGTATAGTCAGACTGCCAAGCCCCAGATAACACAAAAAGCCTTTCAAAAGGCTTTAATGGCAGCTGAAGTGGAAGTGCTGGAGTTCAACAATAAGATTAATAAGGAGGTTAAAATGTTTTTGGTAGTTTTATCATCTGACATAAAAGCCAGTTGAAATTGGTGCCAAAAACCTCAAGCTCTCAAAAATGCAGGGATTGAGTCATGATTCATATTTCAAACCGAGCCGAAAGTGGGAATCTGAATTCTCCAATACTTCTCTGATATTTTCCCAAAATACAGTAGCAAGAAAACGCCTGCTACCAGGAGAATGGCGAGTAGCAGCCTGCTCTCCAGGACCGACTGGTCAAACATATGCACGGTAACACGAGTGGGAAACGCAAGTGCTTCCTTCTATGTATTTGGAAAAAAAGTCAGTTACGCAAACAGGCAAGCTATGTGTTTTCACAAGAGGTTAGAGACAGCCCCTGGTCCCTGCTATAGATCTGGAAGATGACAACTAAGAACTCAGCAAGAGCTACAAGCCAACGGTGAGCACAGACAGCATATGTTGAGAGCCACTTTCCCCAGGAAAGTTCACCATAAAGACCTAGAGAAGCGGAGACAAGAGGAAACTGCTGCAAAAGGACACACAGAACTGCTGCAGACACCAGAACCAAAAGGATGAGCTACACACGTATCCTCCCTTGACCTGGGCAAGGAGGAGGAGACACCAAACACCAGACAGACAGAGGCTAGCTGCAAAAGGGCCAGTGGGAGGCAGGACTTACTCATCTTTTTACACACAGCCATACAATACTCCTCTGACTCAAAATTGTTCCTGTTGCCTCCGCAGCCTCCATATATAAAGCGAATGCATTTTCTCTTGTTAGGGTCGAAGTACCAACGAGGCATCACAGCCCGGCAGGGCCCTGTCATCGCCTCCTGGGAGCAGACAGCTGTGTGGAGACGGGTTAGAACATGAGCTAGTGAGGAGCACAGGCCTTGCCGAGCGACTTACACAAAGCAGTAGTGGCTCTAGTTCACACCTTCTTCGGGGGCACTCGCGCTGGTCTCAGCATCGCTACTTCACCGACCAAAGGGCTTTTGTCAGTTTGGGGGGGGGGATTTTTAACATTGCAAAAGCATTCATCACAGGGCTTGCCAGTGCTATTCAGAGAGGTGCCCACACGTGGTACTTTGGAGCAAATGCACAGCAGTAGGCTATACCTACTGCTACACGGACCTCTCATCTGCAAAAGCCATTTCTCCTTAGCTAGAGGCTGAAACAGCAAGGATCTATTTTGCTGATGCCACAGCACTATGCCTCGGGTGTCCCAGTGGTAGAGCCTCCACTGTATAAAACCAACATGATGGAAAGAAAACCCATTAGGGCTGCTTAAAGCATTCAAAGATGTCCTGTTCCGCTGCACTCTGCCTGGATAGACACTTCTCATCTCAAAGGTGAGGTAATAAGAGCAAGTGAAAAGGCAGGCTAAGCAAAATGAACGTGATAGCCATGGCTATCTCAGCCACTAGGTTTTTAAGTTTTGAAACATCGATACACTAAATATTGAAACTCCAGGTAGCCACCCCATGTGGACTGCTACACAATAATTGGGCAACATAAGCAGCTGGGTTATTTTGAGGCAAGAAAACAGATACTGTGTGTAAGTTAGCAACTGTTTGCGGTACTTTGGGGAAAAAAAGTCTGCGTACCCCCAAAACAGACACCCCAATCACATTGTTTCCAGTCTGTTTCAACACCTGCAGATCTGTAACAGTCCTGCACATATATGGGCTAAGCCTCCTTTCAGCAAGTAAAATTATCTGCAGCATGCTGGCATTTTACCAAAAAGATGCAAGAACTGCTGGCAATGATTCAGTGATCTGTAGCTAATTGAATTTCATTCCCTCTCCCCTCCTCCTTCCTCTGCAGACACTTCTACACATAAAGCATAGGACATCGCATAACGCTGAGGCACCACACAATCAGCAGATGCCCTCTGCAATGGCACCTACCACTTAACAAAAGCTACCGCAAGTATAGTATATATTACTACTGCAGTAAGTGTATATTACTCATATAATAAAAGTGGGCCAATTGTGTTGGCTGACTTTCCTTCATGAAAGAGAAAGGTTTATGCAAAGGCAGCACCAAGAATTTTCCTCAACCTTAAATGGCCAGATGGCACCTTTATGCCACCTCTGCAGAGTACAGCCCACCACTTTCAGCTTCCTTCTCGTAAGCTGGTAAAAACCACCAAATCCAAGATAATCACCCAAAACTATGATTTTAAATTCTTGGTGTACCCCAAACGCCTCTAAGGTTTTTCAAAATTAGCCTGTGCAGATATGGTTTTCTGACTCGACACTGCACCTTCATGGAGGTGCTCGTTCAATGTGCCAAACACTGGGCTTCCTGCCAGCGGAACTGCTGTTTATCTGGAAACATATGGCCCGTGCTCTAGAGAGTTAATTTCAACACTTGAAACATAAGCATCATCAGCTTTCCTCTGTTTGCTAACTTATCTAGCAAATAAGACTTCCAAGTGGCATTTATTGACTTGATCAAAACCCCATCACCAACTGACAGCCAACAAGAATGCTCTCAGGGAAGCAAGAGGCCTGTAGGCTAGAATGTGTCTTACATTTCATATCGCTGCTGACTTCCTTTTCGGAAACTGCCTTGTCGTTGCTAGGCTCTGTGGGGGTCTCTTCATTATAATCGTCAACTTTGTAGCTATCATAATAGTAATCGCGATCTTCTACCACATCCTCCTCCTCTTCGCCTTCATCTTCTTCATCCTCGTCTTCCTCCACAGCTGTTCCTGTGAAGTCTTCTACACCTGCCTCTGTAGGGAACTCACTGAAGGGATACAGTTCAGTTAGGGGGTAAAGTTAAGGCTAATCACTTTGCAGCCAACCTTTGATGTACCAGAATAATGATTCTCTTTTCATCTGTTCCAGAAACACAAGAGATGGGGAAAAATAAATGTACCAACTACTGGTCAGCCCATCAACAGCAGCAACGGGACTTGCCTCATTACAGACACGCTTGCAGGCAGAGCTTCTCCATGCCTCTGGCTTCATGGGGTTTCCTTGCATTTTCTCATCAGCTTCTTTTCAGTAAGTGAAAGTCTACCGTATTTGGGGGAGGTACCCCAATAGCAATCAGACAGTCTTTTTGACTGTCTAAGGAGGAAGCGGGGGGGCTTTATAGCTCCTCCAGTAATAGGAGCACTGCAAAGCCATTTGTCCTTCTGCAAGGCTTTTTCAGGCTCAGGACACCACTTTGGGAAATTCAAAAGCACAGAAACTCTTCTCTCAGTCCTCACCACAAGGGAGTGACTGTGTGACATATTCACAGATGGCAACTAAACACAGAGAGCTGTTAACATCCATGCCAGTAAGAACCCTACCTTTTATAAAGGTCATAGTCTTCGTCCTCGTCTTCATCCTCTTCCTCTTTGGAGAGAGCCTCATCCACAACCTTTGTCTGAGGACAACACACGTATTCTGTTCCATGGAACTGGTCTACTCCACAGGGCAGCAGCATGCCATAGCTGTGCAGGATCATCCCTTCCGTCAGACAGGCCTGAAAGAGGAGCCCATTTGTGTCAGTTTAGCATCATGCTCTTGCTTTGGATAAAGCTAAAGTTTGCCTATCATAGGTCCCAAGAATGCTACCAATGGGCTAACTTTGACAGCAAAAAGACAACAGCAATGTACGACCTAAGTCTGAACAGCAAAGGAAAATGCATTTGAAACTTGGAGCTTAAGCAAAATCCCCAGAAAAGTCCCCGATTCAGAGCCATGCAGTGCTTCCTGGTGTTAACGTCTCAAACACCCCCCAGCCCCTAACAACCACTGATTTGTCAGCCTGGCTACACTCAGGAAAAATAACTAGACGTTTTGTGCCAACTGGAGGGAGAGAGCACTTGAAAGAAACAGAACCGTTGTTTGCTTTTCTGGGCTGGCCATTTCATTAAACTTTATCTATTAAACTTTACATTGGAGTAAGTGAATAATCGCTTAAATGGACTTTGTGTCAAGATTATTTTAACATGCTGTAGATGAAAATCAATCGGACAATTCAAGAAAAAGCCAAATGCAAACTGTGATTAGACATTATGTCTATATACTTCTCTTAAGTTAAGGAAATACATGGCTTTGTGGTGCCCCAGAAAAGAATGAAGTAAGAAAGGCTTTATTATGTACATCAGAACCCTTTTGTGCTTTGCTTTGTTACAGCACGGATGTAAAACGAGCCAAATATTTCTGGAAAAGTTCTCCTACTACGCTGAAAGTAAATGATTTTTAAATTTGCTAGACATTAACAACTTTATCCTCAATTAAAATGTGATTCCTCTAGCACAGCTTTATTTAGATGGCTTTTTGCTCCCGGGATTTTAGATAAATAGGAAGTTTAACTGGTGTGTCCTTAACCTCATCTTTACTAGCACCATCACAACTAATCATCGAGTTGCTGTTTCTACAATTGCTGTTTCTACCAAATGGAAAACATGTATATTTTGTCATGATTTTGTTTTTATTACCCCCAGTTCAAATGGGCATGCAGAGAATTTGCAACATTTTAGCTAGTCAGATAAAAAAAAAACTAAACACAGAAAAACCCATGGGCTAGATTTATTCTGAGAAGATAATCCATCTCTTATGTAAAACCTCCACTAATCAGTCACAATGAAACTCAGATTGTCCCCAAGCAAGCACTCCCAACCAAATCCCCAGCAGCAGCAGGTACAGTAGTGCAAAATGTGCAAGAAAAATAGGAAACATCCTACGACCGCTGTAGCGCTCTGCCCTGGAAAGAAGCATGTGCCATTGGCTAAAGCAGTATCCTAGAGACCTGAATTCAATTCCTAGCTCCATCCTAGAGTATGATCTTGAGCAAGCTACTTAGGACAGATTTTCATGAGTGAAAAATAACTCAGCTAGCTATGCAGGTTTTTTAAAGTCAACTTGAGTACTTTTAATTTTTTTTTCATTGCTCTCTGCCTCAGTCCACAAACTGCAACACGGGAATAACAGATCCCAGAGGTGAATGCTGTTATGCTCCAATACTGCAAGCGTCCAAGCGGAGAGATCCAGAATTCCTGCCATGGCAGCTCAATTACCTCTTTTGCCACAGTGTGCCAGTGCTGATGGCTTTCACACACATCCATCCGCTCCTTGTGGAAGAATCGGCACTTCTCTGGAACCAGCAGGACATCGCTGACAAACTCACCCACTGAAAACCAAGAAACATCCATGGTTCACACATGTCCGACTTCCAACAGAAAACAAAGCCAGTATCAGAACCCCCCCAAAGTACATTTAGTCTCAAGTGCCTTACAGGTTTGGTATATTCTTAACCAGGACAGGTCAGATCAGCAGCCACCTCTGCAAATTCACAGAATAACAGAGCCTCAGAGTTTCCAAGGTAAAAACAGGAGTAGAGGCTGATAGCTGAAACATGTGAACCCTAAGGCTGAACTGAAGGCAAAGTTTATGCTGCAAGTTAATAAATAGTTGTTCATGGAACAGACAGGATTGACTGAAGACATTTCACACAAATCTTTGAAAAGATTGCATCTGCATATGGAAGTTTTCAAACCACTTAATCACCGATTTCTAAATGTGCTGCATCGTACCAAAGCTAGTTCATGCTGTCTGGTGCTGTAACAGCCTGGAAATTTTTATGTGCCATGAGTGTTATCTATGTTTTCAGTATCTGGGTATCTGAGTAAGTCTTGTTTGTTTTTGTTTTGTTTTAAACAGTTTCCAGATGGTTTAATTCAGGATCAGCTGCAGCACATTCCCTGACTGGGACATTCCTAACCAAAACATAGAGGGCTGGAAAAATAAAAACTATACAGCCCCAAAACCAGATCAGAACCAGAGTCAGCAAATACACTGCATTCCAGCGTTTAGATAAGCCCAACCTCACCAGCATGATGAAGTCTTGGCACAATCTTAAAACCAGACTCTGGCTTTTGAGGAAGGCAGGAGGTAGAGAGAGAGAGAGAGAGACAATCTGCTCTACAGTTGGACTTAAACACTATTTAGCCTAAATTTCCACCACAACGCAGTTTGGTACCAAACCCATCAAATAAGTATCAGAACTACATGAGCATTACTTTCTGTTCTTAACCCACAAGTCCTAACACACACTGCCACTGGAATCCAAAATGTGGAATTCTCTCAAAGTTGTGATTTTTCTTTCTTTCCTGCAGATTTAAATGCTGCATCTAGTAATTTTAAAATAAGGAGCTATCTAGCTACTCTGAGACAACCAAGACCTTCAGTTTAAGTGTTTCAAAGCACCATACCTTGCACACCTGACTGGCAGCTTTAGGAATCCTTAGTTAAAACGGGAGAAAAGGTCTTTAAGCCAAATGCCTTTTCTCATGGAGTCTCCGGGGAGCAGAATTATTTGTCCAAACAACCTTCCACATTACAATTCCAAAATAAATTTTGATATTTTGCACAGCCAATTTTTTTGCAGCCCCTTAGTACTGATACTAAAGGCTCATGGACACTTCTCCTATGCACCCTACAAAAGCCAAGTACAGTTCAGGGACAGATTACCTGATGACAATTGCAAGATAACAAAATCAACTAGCATTCATCATCCCTTTTAAATTAGTTAAATTTTGAACGAATAGACACAATAGAAAAATGGTATTTTCCCCATCTTCCTCACTCAAAACAGGCTAGTTACAATTTTGAGTTAAGAATCCTTCCTCCTTCCCTCACAAGAGGTTAGTTAAAAGGCTTCTGATAAGAAAGCTAAAACTGACCAAACTTTAAAATCAAGAGCCTGTGGTTCTGGGGAACGAAGGCAGAAGACTCAAACTGACCAAATGCAATAATCAGAAACAGAAACCAGCCATTAAACAGCTATTTTGAAAACACACTGAATCCTAGCACCTTCGCATAAGACACATGGAAATTTTTCTCAGTTCACCTAGGAACTGGAAAACCGTTACACGCCTTGCGTTAATGGACACCTTCCCCATTCTCAGCCACCGCTATCAAAAAAGGAAAATCCTCTCCCTTTTCACATGAGAGCCGGCATGAGAGGTGTTTCCATGCCACCTAACAGCCTAGCCAGAACTGTCAACAGTTTGTCTTTTCACACCTCACCAGGCTCAGCCCTGCTCCCATCATCCTATTGTTACCTTTATTTTACAGCTCAGTAAGAGTGCTAAGAGGTTCTCCTCTTCTCCCCTCTTCACCTTTGAAATACAAACGAGCTTTCATTGGTGGGGGGGAGGCAAGAGAAGGCTAAACATGGTATGATAGCGAGATCCTACCTCAAGAACCCGGTGCATTAATGTAGCAAGGAAGACAAAAGCAGGAATGGGAACCAAAAATCCATAGTTTGACTATAATCAAAAAGTCATACGCACCCCAGAGAAACACATCATCCATTTACAACAAGCAGTTTGTGGACTGCTAAAGACAACAAAAAGGTATTTTATACACATATGGACTACTGACTCGCAACTCAGATCTGAAAACCAAAGCTGCCTTGCAGGCTGGGCCAAACAAGTCATGAATACTGTGAAAGACACTAATTAAAAACTTGAACAGATAGTTTAATGCTTATCTAATTTTAGGGTACTGTTGCCAAAAATCAGCTTATTTTTCAGCTGGAGAATAGGCTTGAGGGAGAATTATTTCTAAAAGAGACAACTCCTTATAAATCTTGCTTTCATCCTTATTTCCATTAGGAGTTCTCAGTATAAACAGCTGGGTTTGGTCGCTCCTGAAACCTGAATTTGCACATCTACAAAGAGATGCATCTTTCTCCCAGGATGTATCCACACCAAATTTCATTTCTTATGAAGTGTTTTATGATCATCTAGTGGAGGGTATTACATACAGGAGAACAGTACCCATAGGGTTCTGCAGATTTGCTTGCGTCCTCCTATGTCAAACCACATGCTAGCCTGAGATACGGATACAAATTATGAAAACTGGTTGCTACTAAAAGCTCCCAGCAATCAGATTCTCCAAGATCGCACAAGCCTTCTTGCAAAACAATTCTTTTCCGGTGGATAACTGAAGAGATTCAGCCGGCTGAGACTAAGCTTACTACTAAGAACACATGCAGTGCAGCACAGTGTCAGGCACAACCTACAGGTCAAAAGCCGCAAGGTAAACAAGCTAAAAACGTTGCCCGATTCAAGTGGGTGGATAGATTCTGGAAAGCACCATGAAATCCATCATGGTTTATCTCATATTCTTTCACAGTTCAAAGCAGGGACATGGGATACAGCTGCAAGAAGCAGGGCCTCTTTGAAACAGCAAAGTTTAAATATAGTCATCGAAATAGAATAGAGATCTCTTGCCAAGACCAAAGCAGGAAGCCTGAACACACTGAGCATTTAAGTCTCCAAGGCAACAAAATATTAAAGCTCTACAAAAATAGGATCAGAGTATTAAATCCCAATGTCTTTGTGATACTCAAATACAATAGCCTTCAGGTTTTTATGGCAGTTGCAGAGAGAATGAGGATTTCTTTTTCACGCCAGGCACCATTATTCCACCACAGCTGTTATCAAGCTGTCGATCTGTTTGAGAAAGGCAGAGTTCCATCTTGTGGAAATAAAAACGTTTAAGTGGAAGCTGGATGTGGAAATGGCAACCTGATATGAGAGAAGCCCCAAACTCAGTCGTTGTCTCTGCAAGCAGCCAGGAGGCAGTCCTTTGCTCCTCCCACAAGAATGCACAAACACATCATCGCACGCACTCACCCAGGCACTTGTAGGGCACGACAATATGAGTGTGGTCCTTGCACTGTTTCTTCCCTCTCTTGCACCAGCTGTCGATGCTGACAGGTTGATTGGCTTCCACAACGTTCGTAATCTGAAGGTCTGGATACATCTGTTTAACAAGAAGCAGAGATAGGTTTCTCTCCAGAAAGGACAAAGAACATGCAAAGTGGCTCCTAACCAGAAGCAGCGAGGCTGATTCTCTACACAAAAACAAGTTCAAATTTGCACAGCCACACACATTCTCTTCTGGATCAAGCTTACAACAGCTGAAGACATAAAAAAGGCTCCAGCTGTTTGTCAAACAGGCCTTGAGAAATGGAATGCGTCATCATTTCTTTGTAGCAGGGGAAAGCCAGGTCAGGGCCAAGAGCCTTCATTGGCACTAAGCTCAGGTGTTTGGATTGGCATGGTAGCAAAGGAGAATCTGTTCCATTCTGTCTGGTGCGGCACGATACCCTCTGGAAGAGGGCAATCACCGACAAATAAGGTTTAGTAATTATCTTCAGACTCTCTCGTCCCTTGTCAACCCAATATGCACCTACCTCCTCAGGTTTCCTTATGCCTGCTGCATTTATGACGTATTAATATGACCCCTATGTCCTGCTCGAGTTCTCAAGTCCAGACACTGACTTATATTTAGTCTTCTGCTACGTGAACCAAATGTAGCCCCAGTTATACCAGCCTTGTAAAACAGTTGTAAATGTTTTCCAGCCCAGACATGGTGTGCTCTATCACTTTCCCATTTAGAAAAAAACCCACATACCTTGCGGTATTTTACATGCCTGTCACCTCAGAGGAGCAATTAAAGACACTTATCAAGGCCAACATGCTACAGTGTATCTGGAGCATGCTGAAAGATTATGTTTTTTACAGTGAAGCATGAGGAGCCTACAAATACCGTCAACATTTTGATGAAAATATTTTTCTAATATTCTGGCTGATCTGAACACGTCACCAAGAACAACACAGCCACATTCTAACTAGAATAGGTGTCAGCTTCCATTTTGCGCAGACACGGAGCAGAGGTTGGTGAACTGGCTCAGAGGCAGAACACGTGAAGAAACTCCTGCAAAGACAGACACAGATACCTCTCTGACTTACAGACCAAAGACCTTCTGTGGCAGTGTAAGCTGATCTAAACAGAGGTAGCCCCTAAATCCCACGGCAGCATCCTCTCTGCTCTTCCTGGGCAGTAACACAGTGAGACAGTTCAGGGAACTGAGCTAGTCAAACGCAAGTTAGTCTCCTGCAGGGTTAATCTGCTACCGACCTGCTAAATTGGAATCCAATTCCTTAGCAGCAGTGAAGATTCAGGATCACACAGAAAAAACTCACCTCCTGGCAATACTGCAGAATCTCTTCCTTTCTTCCATAGCAGCTCTTGGTCCCAGAAGTGTCAGGTTCCCATTTCCCAGTCTGGATATTCACATGCATATTTAGCTTCCCACAGAACATGGCAATTTGAGGCTCTGCCACTGCAAACCCTGTCCCAGCATTGGCTGCGAGGGCCTGTGAAGACAAACAAAACCAAAACATGTTGATTGTATTATCTGATCGAAAGAAGAACAACTCAAAGAACCAGAAACCCTCTGGCATCTTCTCAGAGAGCTCCTGCTTAATTCAGAATATTGGTGGAGTCTCACAAACTATTTCGTAACAATATTCCTTAAAGCTGGTGAGCCCACACCAAGTTTTCACCAGCAAGGTGTTTGTTTTCCCAAACTGTGTTTTTATTATTGCAAAAACAGCTTACCAAAACCAAGAGTAATTCACACTTAAAGGCTGCTCCCACAAAGGCTAAAACAGATGTCTAAAAAACTTAAAACGGGCATTTGAAGATAAATAACTAATACTAACCACCTTTGGGAGAAACACCTCTAGGAGGTTACACACAAAGCAGGTATTGCTACTACTAATAAAATAACTGCTTCCCACTGCAAGAATCCTGCTTAGAGTTTGAAGCCATGTGTTTCTCCCAATATCTGAAAATATTTGGGATAGAAACACCCAAGCTTCTTGCCCAAACACACAAGTAAAGATGACTTCTGCTGAATGAGAAAAACAAAACTGTTGCTAGCAACTCCTCAAAGCCTCTTGTCTCTCATTCAGTGCACTCCTATGGGTATTTGTACTGCCTGGTTTCTGATGTGTATTCTGTGCACTTCTCACCCTGCACCAGCAGACAAAAACCCGACAACCCAGACCCACATTCGGGTCATACTGCAGACTGATCAATGAAAACAAGGTCAGGATCCCTTTCTGAAATCTTGCTGGCTGACCAAAAGAAGAAAAAGGGGATTAAATTAAATTGCAGAGTTGGGTTTTTTCTGAAAAGACTGAGCGGATGCCGGGAGCTGAACATCCTCTCCCTGCATAACTACTAGCTGTTGTAAAAGAAAAAGAAAAAAAGAAAATAAAAGGTATGAGGCAAAAACCAGATGAACTCCGAAATCCAAAGCTCTTTAAGGTGTTTAGGGGAATGAAATCCATTTCAACTACTTCAGACAAGGCGTTTTAGAAACAGCAATACACAGAGGCTTCAGGGTACCACTGCCCCTAAGCTTCTTTTTTCCTGGCAGCCAGCACTACCCTAGGCCGCCAGCCCTGCCTTCATATTTAACTTCTCATGCACTCAAAAATGCATACATTACTGTGGGCACTGTTCATCCCCTACTGCCTGCAGATCCCCGTCAACTGGTATCAATGCATGTATGCTTAAAGCAAATAAAGGAGCCAAGAGAAGAATTCAACTGGACAACCCCTGTGTGCAGCTCCCAGTTGCTGGATATTAGGAAAAAATCAACATCATTATAATTAGCTCATTTCTCCCCCTCCCCATTTACACACAAAATCACTGCCTGGAGATAAGACATTTCAACACTCAGAGAGTGAAGGACTGTTTAGTGCTGAATGCGTGGCTAGCGCTTGGGGACTAAGACCAACTTGAGACACAAAAGCATAAATTCACGTCGTGACTTCAGAAAAATTACCCCTTGAGTTTTAAGAATCATTCAACTGCACATCACTTAAAAGAAATAGTCTTCTACAAGTGGCTTCTATTTACCCTAACTCTTTCAGCCAACAGACGCACACGAGAGCAAGTTTTAACACAGATCACGAAGTAATGAAATACTGAAGTATATATAACAGATACCAGCATGGATGTCCCTATCAGAAAATGCTTCCAAGTTCATACCTACTTTCAAGTTTAGTGTAGGTACATTTGTTGTACTCTGTCCTAATGGAGAGAAGACGACACTTACAGACTTCAGGTATAGGAGAACTTCTGATAAATACACTGAGGCTGTAACTTTGTTCCTTCATAAATCAAACCATTTAATAAACGTGTGCTTCTAACAAGTGTTGACTGATACCACTCAGCAAAACCTAGGCTCTTGCACTGCCTTCCTCCCTGCCACAGTGTTTCAGAAGAAAAAGGCAAAGGTAGAACGATCCTTTATAACTCTATAAACAAACACACACATGCAAACTTTGCAAGAGGGCCTTTTTATCTCTCTCCAAACAAACACCACTTTGGTACCAGCAATCACTTTCCAGAGAGCACAAGACTCGACATGTTAAAGGAAACAATCCACAACACAATTTTGTTTCATGACAACACTGCAACTACATCCAAGATTCAAACTGAACTCTAAAAAGAAAAAAAAGAAATGCAAGATCAAGTATGCACAAAGCACTAACACCTGTAAGACGAATGCAGTGCATCAAAAGAGAATAAAATGTACGTGTTATGAACTGTTTGGAGATCATTAGCACTGCCTATGCTTGAAATCTGTTTTCTTCAACGCAAACTTAACAAGTATGCAGCAAAATAAGATAAGTGCATAAGCAGGAGAGGTGCAGGCTCCAACCGGAGAGGAAGAAACATCCATAAGTAATCCATTCATAACAGCTCTTGCATGAGCAAAACTCCTGTTCAAACACATACCAAGCTCCTGAAGTCATCACCACCCCCTATTTACATACTGATGCGAGCTCCTGTTTATTTTTGCTGCCTCTCCGGCCTGACACCTCAGCACTGTGGCAAAGGTATCATTCCTCCTCCATGGATTGCTCAAATAGTTTGCATATCAGTCGAGTGCTGTTGCCGTAGCTACCAGAACATGTTAAGCCCCAATTCACAGCTGAACAAACGAGACTAATTACTTGCTTGATTTCATCACTTTTAATCAAATGGAAGAAATCTTTTCTTGAATTGCACTGTTGAGTAAGTTAATGAACTTCGATATACACAAGTTGAATCTTTAACCCCATGGCCTGTAAGATAAAATTTTTGAGTAATGGGCTTCCATTTTTCACCACTGACATTCCACTCCAGCAACCAAACGCACCAGTTATTTAATTTAGCATTTTACTCACATTCTACATGTACTGAGAGAATACAGCACAGCAAACTTCATCTGTCCCAGCAAAGGCCACACCTTTAACACTGCTACTTAAGTAGTGAAGAAAGTCACCTACAAGAGTTTTTTGGGACACAGACACTACCTGTTGATCCCCACATTTGCCTTCAGTGTACCAAAACCAAAAGCAGATCACTCGGGCTGATGATGCCTGAGGTTAGCCAGTCTACAGTCGAGCATCATTTTGCAAAAGGAGGGTTGCGGAACATGTAAACCAGCAGGAAGCTTGGGATCAAGCCATGTCCTTCGTTAAGCTCTTCAGTACTTCAGAGAATTCACCCATTCCACATTGCAGAGGGATGAACAAACTGACAACACATTTCTCTTTGGGAATTTCCCAGCCATAAATGGAAACAGCCACCTCTTTTAGTGCTGGGGAACAGCTATTCAACCTCTTAAATAAGCAGACTGACAGCTCGGGAGGGGCAGCATACACATAATGGAAGAGAGTTCATCCAGTTGTGTACACACTCGGTGAACATTATTTTAGTAGCTATTATCCTATTAATATATATCCATAACATGAGAGCAAGATGAATGTTATTTGGGAAAAGACTGCTACATAAACCATTACCTTCTGCACTGGCACTTGCATTTACAAGATGTCTCATGATAAATTCCGCTCTGCTTTTTGGTATAATTCTGTAATCCAGTTTGCTTTCCAAGACCAAAGAAGTATTTGATTGCACAAACACATAAATCTTTGGCCAGTTAATGTCAGTTGAATTCCTCACCCTGTCATGCAGTGCCTGATTTATGGTCCCGAAACACTGGAATTCAAACCTCTAAATCTTCTTCTTCGTTGATGGAAGTGTCCCTGCCCAAGTATCCAGTCTTTTATTTACTACTAGTCTCTTCCACTTGTGACAGAGGGTTTGATCAGTGAGCTTTACCCATCCAGAGGCCTGGGCTCTGCGCTCTAAAAACAGGTTGTGCCTCTTCTTCCTGCAAGTATCTACCATCCCAAAGGAGGGATGCAAGGTTACAGAGATTAGGGGCACTACGCAGCACAATGACGCTCTTCAGGGAGGATTTTTTGCGATTTTAAGTCGTTTCTACTCTGTAGCGCTCCTCTACTTCAATGCTGGGAATAACAACGTACAGGAATTCCTATCAAGTTATGTAAAATAATGAATATTTCACATCTACCCCTAAAACGTATGCATTACCTTGCAGGTGAGGCTCAAAAAAGGCATAAACATGAAAAATACACCCACTTTCCTTGCCCTGTATTTCTAGGATCTGTTAAACCTCATCACAACATAGCTTATTGAGCACGCTGTCTATTCAGCTCCCTATCGAATGCTATTCAGGAAAGCCTTCTGGCATGCTGCTGGGGACTTCGACGTAGAAGGGTGATTGGAGTTTCTCTTTTGTGAAGAGTTGGTTGTTCATTGTATTTCATAAAAATGAGTTCCTGAGAGCTTTCTTTTGTAGCACAAAGGTATCTGCAAAACGTCAAATTTAACTACATTTCTGAATTTTGCGTGAGGTCAAACATTACAGTAACCTTGCCCATCTGATCAGATTAACCAGAATATGAGTCTTTATTCCAGCAAAACCAAAGTGGATGGGAGCTTAGATTCCCTTCTCATTTATGCTACAGAGCTGTTCACATAGCACATTGCTTCTAAAGAGAATCGAGGAATAACGTATTATAGAAAATCACGGGCTCCCAGCTAATGCATTCGGTACAAACGTCAGCTATCGGGCACGTGCAGCGCCTGTTGCACAAGCACGACGAGAGATGCTGGCCCCTGGTTACAGGGCAGAAGGGCTGCAAGGCTTGAGAAATACCCAGAGCCTGCTAGGAAAACTCATGCTGCTCGTGCTTTCCATCAGGCTTCCTCTGCCACAGTACACAAGCAGACCTGGCTGGATAAAACCACAGAAGATTAAGTTGCTTTAAAACTGAAACTCCAGCCTCTAGAATTTATAAGCTGCTGAAAAAAGCTCAAATTGTGAATTGCGTTGACTCGGCAGCCAGAGAACACAGATTTATAGCTGCTGAGGGCATTCACTGCCTCAAGAAAACACACAGCCTTTTGCAGGATTGTCTGCAGGTCGGATCAGATTTCCTGCTCAGAAGAGTTACAAGTATTCCACAACTATTCGCTTCTACACTGACAAAAAATGCCAGGCAGCGCTTTGAAAGATTACTTGCGCTGTTTGTTTTTAATGAAGTGAAGCCCCATGAAAGTAATACTGCTTATTAAATCAGAACTCACATGAACCACAACCTGAGGGACTTCAGAACATGCTGTTCAGCACAGTCCCCATCCAGATAAATTACGCTTCCCACCTTTACTTAATTAAAGAAAAAAAAGAAAAAGCTTTTCTGCATTTTTTTTTTTAAATACATTTCCGATTCTATCTGGAGCACAACATTGCAACTCTTCCTATGTCAGTGTAATATCCCCAGATATGGAGGATACAAATTGGACTCTTTCAAGACCACTGAGGAATTCTAACAGTTCCTTTGAGACAAAAATGAGCCTTGTTAACTTATCAGCCTTCCTGTGAGCATAACCCTTGACGGCTGCCACTTTTAAATGTGTGAGTATTCTAACTTTTCACCCTTTCCTTGGTTGAAAAATTGGTACAGGCATTTGTGCAGGGACTTGACTGCTGCCAAGCCCAGCTGCACACCTCGCATGACTGCTGTCTACGCAGCTGAAGTTCATGGGCACTTTTCCTTCCATAAGGAGAGGTCAGCCCTTGGAAAAATAAAAATTAAAAAAATCAAGACGAGATGTTGCAGTCACAAACTCTACCACTGCCATCTGACATGAGGTGTTAAGTTGAAGCTTCTGGAAGGAGAACAGCTGGGTTGGCATTGCAGAGCTGAGCCTTCACGGGTCTCGACGTGCCACTCAGCCCTTAAACCTAATGTTTGTTGCTATGAATCTCACCTGTGAATTAACGGTTTATGGCAAACTAGTATTCAGGAAACCAACACTTCAATTAAAAAGTGAGGGAAGTTGGCAGAGGGACTTTACGCACAAGAACTTCTGAACAGAATACTTAAGATTCCCCTGGTTTTGGATTTATAACTTGTAAACACGAGCAGAGCTTTCAATTCGTGCTTCAAATTGTGTTTCACGCTTTGTTTTCCTTAGCTTCTCTTCCTGCTTTTATTCAGCAGATAGGTGGCTTGAACCCAGGAAGGCTAATGAATGCCTGACACAGCAGGCAGTAAATCTACAGACTAGCAGCTCATCCTAGCTTTATTGCTTTATTTTTTTTTAAATTGCTGATAATTACAATAATGCACATGGGCAGAGGTCCAAGACAGGAAGAATTATTGTCTGCAGGCAGATCTGGTGTGAGCTGATAATACCAGCCTGTGTTTGTGTTTGAATTTAAATGGCAGAAATCTCAGTAAAGCAGTCTTTGGCTTACTTTAACTTGCTGGAAGGGGTGGAGTTCTCATCTGGTCGTCCTTTATTGACTTTTGTGGTAGAGGATTCTGCACCAGCAGAAAACTGGAAACCAATGCAGGAGCTGCAGTGCTAGCTTGGGTGCAGTTTATATTTAGCTCGCCGCTGTCTACGGCTAACGTGCAGCCTCCAACGCTTGGAAGTTCAGCGACAATAATCTATGTACCTTCATACATGCCAACAGCAACCATAGCATTACAAAGAGCAAAACACTGCTGAAGCCCGAAGCATTCCTTTCTCCTTTTGAAAGAGTAAGTTTTCTCTCTAGTGAGGAAAGGGGAGATTTCCAAGTACCTGTGACTCACGGGCAACCTTTTTGCCCTTGGAATTTGTGCTAATGAGGGAGCAGATTATTTCCCCCTCCTCCTCTAGTTTATCATGCTCCATAAACCAAGTCTCCATGAGTCAGTGGGCAGATAATCTGCCTGTCAGACATTGGCACTGGGGAACTGCCACATTCACAGAGGGAAAGCAACACTGCAGGCAGTACTGGTGCATAGCTCGTCTCAGGAAGCAACGACCAAATTCAGTAAAGCCAAAATTCAGCATAGTCTTGGCTTCCTGAAGTTGTTTGTGTAACATGGTTGCCTTTGGCATCCTCTTCTCTACCCCCAGAGAGACAAAGTTCAGAACAACTCAGTTGGAACATTCCCTGAACAAATGTTACCGTACCCAGAACAGTGTCCTTTAAAAAAAATTAACTGATAGGCCTCAAGCTTTCAAAACTAAGCCTTGTGTGCAATGGCTGGAACTGAAACAGCTTACCACAAAAGCCACCCTAAAAATATAAGGGTGAGAGAAGAGGTAGGCAGTACTACGATGCCATTACACAGTGTGCAGGTGGGTCCAAATATGCTCAGGCAGTCTGGCGGCCCTCCGCTCGCCACAAGGACATCAGGAACAATTTTCATGCGAAGTATCAGACAGCTGGACTTATGGCCACGGCCTTCCGCTTTTCAGCAAAATGCAGCAACAGGGCTATTTACAGTACCCTTTTTTATGGAGCGATTCTAAGTCATACTACAGCACATGGACGCCAGACCTATTTATTACTGGGCTAAACTAAAGCACAAAGTCAAGTGACTTGCCTAAGGTCACCCGTCAGTGGGCTCAGCCCCATTTAATCCTCAACCCCTCATCGCTCCAATCTGTGTCATCATTCTGTCTTGCACAGCAAGACTAATTACCGCTTTCCCACATGAATTATTTGGGCATCTGAAGCACAGAGACTCAAGATGGCTTGTTAGCTAGCCAGCAAGTGAAAACTTCAGCGCAAGTTAATGTTTTCACATACACTAAAAATCTACTGAAGGAAAAGGCCACGGGGCAATTTTGCTTTCCTGGACAATTGGAAGGGAGATCCAAAACATAACGTAGGAAAAGCAGCTACGATTTAATAGTGTTTCATCCTCTTCAGAAAAACATTTGACTCTCCCTTCAGACCCGACTAACTTTCATTATTGAGCTGACTGTTAATATGAACTATATCGTTGGTCACAGCATAAAGGATACACTGACAACAGCACATGTGTGGAGGAGTACTGAGATATGCTATTTTGTAAGTAATTTCTCCACATGGTTTGATAGCAAGTCCTTTCCATCTTAAGGCACTTTAGCTGCATAAGAGTTACTGAATATAACCGCTGTGGTTACCAGGATACTGATGTTCCATAATACACAGGAAAGTACATTTACAAAATCTTTCATCACTTCAAAACAATGCGTTGAAGCAAAAATAAGGTCTGGACTAAAACTCATCACAACACACACACACACACACTTGTCCACCAGCTTTCCTACTGGACAAAACTGGTAGGAAGTAGACCAAGAGAATAATTTATTAACATCAGGCAGGCAAGAAACAAATCTTTACTATCAATTCAAAGTGATTTAGCACTCCAGGGGGAAACAAAGCAAAACCAAAACAAAAAACCTCCCCCAAAACAGCATGAATATCTGTTTTAGAGATCTCTGAAGCTCGCTGGGAGCTTCACAAGAAAGCCTGCAGTGGAGAGACCACTGCAGGAACCTGTGGTTCCTCAGTCTAACCATGCATCTAACCACTCGAATGACTTGAGATAAAAAGGCTGCACAGATTGTGTTTTTATCTAACACAAAGCAAGCAGGAAATTGAAGGGCATATTTTAACAGAGCATCAAGAATTTGAAGTGGCAAGGAAAAATACCTGGGGAAAAAAAAAAGCAAGATAAAGGAAAGATAATAAGCGGGAATGCAGTTTGCAATGCAGTTCGGCTTTGGTTTCAACCATTCGTGAGCTCGAGTATCCCTCCCTTTATAGATGTTGTTCAGTATCACGGATCGGCTATTTATGTGCACAGACTGCAATTGTTTTGGAACATGATAAAATACTCATTTGGTATCTGCAGTCCTGCAATTAGGCCACACACAAACTTGCCCATAGCACACAGGAATAATTCAGCAGGCATTGCTGTAACCTCGCTGGAGCTCTGCGGGTAATGCTGATCGCTTTCCATTCCCAAATTCACAATCCTCTGAAAAGAAAAAAAACAAAGCCAAACCCAAATTAATTGCTAATTCAGCCCTCCAAACTTCAAATCTGGAAGACGAAACCATCAGGTTTTTAAGTCCTGGCTTTCCAAACCATGCTAATGACCGTCTTTTGGAAATAGGAAACCCACAGCTAAAACACAGGGCTGCTTTTCATCTTTGCTGCTGCTCCCAGAGCTTTGCCAAGCGTATGCTGAACCAGACCAAAATTAACACGTTACCAAAAAAATTATGGAACAGCCTTCCTGTTTTCAGCATCCAAACTGAGGATGTTTATACTTAAAACTTTGAAAGTTCTGTCAAAAGCACGAGTTACTTCTATAGAGTTCTAAGAAAATAGTCAGCAGTTAGTAGATATTACCGAGAATGGGTAACTTAACTCTAGCTCCTATTAAATATATTTAGGAAATAATGCAAATTGGAATTTTAAACCAAAACCATCTCCCCACGCACCTTCCCACACACCTCCTCCTGTTATTTATTCTGAGAACTGCTTATGGCTTGTTATGGAGCATCTTTCAGGCAGCACCTTACATCACTGCTCATGTACAAAACAAAATCTTTTAAGAACCTTTAAAGTCTAGGGGCGCAGAAATCAGTGCTTTAAAAAAAAATCTTTGTATTTGCTGTTTAAAGATTCCCATATTGACATTCCAAGTTTATTCAGCTACAGTAAATGATTTTGTTTTCTTTTTTAAATAGAAAACCTCAGCGTGGAAATCACCCCAACAAAGTTTAGTTTTTGGTTAAGTGCTCATTAGGAACAGTTCCTACCATTTAAGGCTAAAAGATAAACGCAAGAGAATTAACTTAGCAAACCCATCTCAAATTCTCACCAAAAAAAACGGTCTTTCATTTTCCTGACTGCAGCTCTTTTTGATCCCAGTAATCAGCAATAAAACTGAAGACAAGCTGCCAGTTTCCTTCTACTAATGCTGGCAACCTGGAGGTGATCGCGCAAGCAAGCAAGAGCAGGATAAAGAATGACAAGCGCTTCTTACTTAAGTAGCAAAGAGGCTGAAGGGTGGGAAGATGGCTCGGAGAAACACTTCTTACTTCCAAGAGACAGATGACCAAAGCCTTATTTGTTTATTTTTAAGCTTGTCATCCAACAGCCAAACATCTCTCAGAAGGACGCCGGTACTACTAGCAGAATTTAGGCTCAAATCTCACAACTTACTTCCTTCTTCCAAAGCTGAGGATAAAAGGTGGACTTCTCTCTAGCCCCTAGAGCTCAAACACCTAGACTTGGCAGCCTGACACAAGACATAAGTCAAATGACAAAGAGCCTTTTGAAGTAGCCCTAAAGTTTTGTCAGCAGCAGGGTCATAGAAAGCAAAGAAAGGACCTCGGTAACAGCTTAATGGATTTCAATTTTTTACTCTTTAAAAGCAAACCTGACTAATTCAGTAGCATTTTATTTCAGAAGTATTAATTTATCAGCTGGGGTTTAATAGTCACAGCGTCATATCACAGCTAGGCTAGCACACTGAAACTCTAATGGACATATTAAACAGTTCCTTTAAGAGAACCAACAGATCTCTACTTAGAATAACTGCTTAATGCTATTAGAAAATTAAGTGGTAATTTATAGCACAGACTAAAGCTGGCTAGGTTGAGATCCCCTTCACTGATTTTGCTGATCCAGAAAGTAAAACTAGTTCAACAGAAGCTAGCCTAGAACCTCAAATATTTTAGGGCTATCACCGCATAAGATTTACCTGGCTTGCTATGTCGTACCAACACACCTGATTTTCACAGCTCTTCAGTCTATTGAGCTCTATCAGATTGCGCAGCACCGCATGGAAACAAAACAAAATGGAAGAACTGATTTTTATCTTCGACAAAATGAGATTTCAACTCATTAGCATTTTCTTCCAGGTTTCAGTGGGAAGAATCTGTGTACACCGATACCCGTTCCCCTAAGCATTTTCTGGAAAACTTCAAGGTAGGGGATAGAAAGCAGCACTTTCTTTTCTATCTGCTTAGCTGAACTACAATTGAACATGAGATTGGTGGAAGAAGTTATATACTGCAGCTGCATACGCCCAATGGTCAGGTCTTTGAAGAGTTTTAAAAAATGCAATACTTCAGTAAGCGCTTTGAAGCACAAAACCATCATGAGCTGAAAGCTTTATTACAAATCTGGAAGCAAAACCTGCCTGTTCTGCAACAGTGGGGGAAATTGCTCTTTGAAAAAGAGCAGGCAGAACAGTTTTAGACAATCTAGTTATGTCTGCAACAGGCAGTATACACTGAGAACTTCCATCACTTCAGCNTTTTTTTTTTTTTTTTTTTTTTTTTTAAAACCCTTTGTCCAGGCTGGCCACCTTGGCAACAAACTATTTTTTTTTTGGGGGTTTTTTGCCAAAAGACTTAGCATCCTCCAACTGGAGGAACAGTCAAGAAGAACTTCAAGATGTGTTGTTTTGAACACAAGGATTCCAGACAAAGTCTTCATTTTCCTGTTTGGAAAATGCTATCAGACAGAAGAAGAGGAAGACTATTTCCTTTTTCTTGGAGAAGCATTTTTGCCTGCTCAGATGCTCTTGTCTAATGTGATACACACTTGAGCGAGTAAGAAATAAATGGTCAGTCATCACAAGCAAGTTTTACTTTCCTTGATCCTACAAGCAGATATGGACAGCAATGGAAATGCTGACTTAACATGTAAATCCCATCACTAGGACAGTGATTGGGGAGTAGATTGATTTGCGTATTGATGCAATAGGCCACTCACCATTTTCCTAGCCATGGGCTGAGCAGTTTCAATAGAGCTTTCGCAAAGTCGAAGTATAAAAATGTTGCATAAAGTTCAAACCCCGGGGAACGCTGTGTTTTTGGGTTTTTTTTCCACTCGTTGACTTCAGACACGGCCCAGTAAGGCACGTTTTTAATTCAGAAACATGGCTCTGTACGCGTCTCAGCTGCAAACATTAACCTCGCCAGAATCTGCCAAATTTCTGTTGTGGATTAGTCCTATGGAATATACGCAGACGTCTCACATCATAACAGATCAGCACCCGAGAAAGCCATGTTGAAACTACAGCTTGATGATGCAATAGCAGGAGACAGCTAGAAACATTCTCATATCCTTATTTTGGACAGGGAAAAAAAAAAAAAAAATCATCGAGAGCCCAAATGAACTCCTTAACAGACTACGTCTTAATTATCTTTGAGGCTGCCTCTCCCTGCACAATCCCCAGCTAGCCCAGACAGCAGTGAGACCGGTACTAAATGAATTTGTGTTACGAGGCTAGGAACATTTGGAAGACTGCGAGAATATGGCACTGAGAATTTTTGTATCTGATTGTTCTACCAGTTTGAGGAGGAAAGCAGGTTAGGTAACCGGCACAGAATGAATTCATGTGGGTCACGGCTGTGTGGCAACTCTAAAGCTTGCACAGCAAAGACAAATGGACCATCCGGTCACACGATTCCATTGGAGGTCGTCTGTATTTTCATAGTTATACCTATCAATAAGAGGGCTGGGAATATTATCCCAGAGACATGAGTAATACAAACAGTCCTCTGCTTTGAGGCCACTATTTGTTCCCAAAGTTAATTCTCACCACTACAGGAAGTATCCTAACAAATACTGCTAAGCACATGATTTTAAATCAGGAGCCAAGGTGTTGCAATGGGGACCAACCCTCCACTCGTACACAGGAGAGAAAAAGAAAGTAAGTGTCTCTGAAGACAACAATAGGCCGAGCATTTCCATATGCAAACTGGGCCCCAGTTTCATCTTTCTGCAATATGAGCAGTTGAAATTCGGCTGGAGTTAAAGATGTTCACGTCCTGATGTGTTCCAACAGATTGTACCACTCCAGCATGCTCAGTCTGTCTGTATCTTTATTTTGTACTTTACATGACATGTGGCGTATTTTGCAGATTAATGACTATTTTAATCCTCTTCATCACTGAAGAACGTCATCCTAGATGTGATGTAGATACATATTGTTAGATGGATGCTGCTCAGAGATGTATTTGAAGAGATATTCCACAGCACAGAACTCATTCCAAAGCAAATATTACAAAACAAAAATCTCTGCTTTACTTCATCTGGAGTATTTAAAGCTAGCTGTAATGAAGAGTAAAAATCTACCACCCCCCTGTTAGCGCACGAGAAGCAGATTACAGGCAGGTCAGTAGCATCCTCTTAAAAATAAATAAATGAATAACTATGTAAGTGGCAGTGCATCTCAAAGTCAACACCAGGGGAATAGCTGCTGAAAGTTTAGCTACAAACAGCTGTGCACATTAAGCCCATCTTAGGCAGTTAGTTTTGCTGCCTGCTGTAGCTAAATGTTTGTTATGCCCTCAGTTATATCATCAAAACAAATTTAATAATCACAGACTATTAAATAAAATAGCAGAACAGTACGACTAAAGCTATCAGCCACTTACATAATGGGGAATAACGATTTAACTTTCTGCAAAAACCTTTAAAGACAGTGACAGGAAACACGAAAAGCCAAATTGAAACCCAGGACAGCAAGGCAAATGAGGCAAAGTCATCTTTGCTTTGGCCTCAAGCAAAAAGCCATTTAGAGTCTTAGAAAGCAGTGCTTCTCACTTATTCTCTTCCACAGTATAGACGAAGCTTGCAGCTCAAAGTTTGGTGGGTACCTTCACAATATTCTTCTCTGGAGCAACCACTTTAGCTGTTTGCATACACATGACTAAGAAGTATGACATTGGCTGTTTCAGAACAGTGATGCTCTTGAAATACATCAGCATCTATTACAAAAGGACTACAATGATGCATTCTAGGCAGTGCCCTGCAATGAAAGAGGGAATTAACATGCTACAGATGCCCTGTGGAAAACCTCCCATACGGTTATACTTTGAAAAGTATTCTTCTCATCATGCTAATTCCCATGTGAAGCAAGTTGCAAAATCTTGCTCAACATAATTGAGTGCTACAAATCCATCCAATCCTAGGAATTTCAGCCTCAACTTCAAAATGCCTTTTGTCTGTACTGCAGATTTTACATTTAAGCAAATTTGAAAGAAGATTTCCTGCCATCTTAACAGCCCTGCCACATTAGGGATCCAGCTCTTCTCCTTAGTCTGCCTTGGAGTCACATTGCTGAGCCAAGGACCTGGTGGGCAGGGAGAGAAGGCAAAAGGACTTCAAGCTGATCAAATGGTTAATGTTTATTTCTTTGTCTTTTAACCTGAGAAATGAAGACATTCTGAAGCAAGAGGCAAGCATTAAAAAATAAAGGACGAATTTATCTAAAACACTATGCATAAAATATAGTATTATGGATTCAAATGCAGGTAACAGATTTCAGCTCTCAGTGCAAGCTCTTATTCGCAAACTAAAACACATCTTGCACATGCGTACAATGAAAAGCCCGGTAACAACAAAAGGATGAGCACGTAGCCAGAAGGTGAGGGACCCGAGCAAATCACAAGCTGCGATCCAGACCATAAAGCCAGCTGCGGACAACGCAGGGCTACAGCAGTGCAAAATATTACATTGCATCGAGCCTGCACTCTGGCAGGCCATTCATCTCCTGCCTTTGTTATTGGTAAATTGCTTCCGAGAAAGCGGCTGTTGCCCTAAACAGAATATCCACATACTGACTAGCTTTGTTGCAGAGCAAGTATTGATGCAATTTGAACAAGACAGCATTTATCAGGAGTGACGGGGGCAGGAACACTTTTTTTTTCCCCTGTTTTTAAAGCCTCCAGTGAGTCTCTCTTGTTGCGACATGATGTCCAAGCTTCCCGCATCCACAAGACAACCCTAACTTCATTCCATGGCCCCTGTCAAGAATTCACTCAGCCTCTTCTGGGGTCTGGCTCTTGCCCAGGTAAGTCCACAGCACCGCATACATTCGTGTCCGAAGGCTGAGCTCTAATACACCAGTATGTTGCAAACACAAAAGCCCAATTTTTTTGGCCGGCTACCAAGAAAAAAAAAACCCTCTCCACTGCTTGACACTTCCAGTGCTGAGGTTACAAGGCTCTACTTAAAGACTCTGGAAATGAAGCGGTTATTTGAAACCCTGCAACTCAAACTACTTAGAGGCACTTAATCTTATTCCAACAGTCAAAATGGGAGCGGCGAGCATCCTGCTCCATTCAAGAGCAATAACTGGTTTCCACAATAACGTGCACCCTCAACAATTTCTCAGTTTTCCTTTTTCCTGACGGGCAGCAACTTTTAAGTACATGCATGGGCACTGCCATACCCTACACTTGAGAATTAATCTTTGGCCAAGACCGTTGCACAGGCTAATGTGCTTAGCTTGGATGCTGACACTGTTTCATTCTTTAGGGTTTCTAAACGCATACGTGATTTTGCTGCGTAAAACGAAGCAGACATCAAATTCAATTTCTTCAGCAAGAGCTTTGATAAATTATGCAGAGAAAGACTCACGTTCAGATGCCGATATACTCACTGGGAACTCAAACCACAGGTTTGAATCAACATTTTGCATTTAATCTTTTGAGAGGAATACTTAGCAGATTAAAGCAAATCTGCCCCTCTCTATTTCAGGCCACAATTATTGTAAGACTACCAGCGTAAGAAGTCAACTAGCGTTTGGTATTAGTGAATTACACTAATTCGTGCAGATTCCTCTAGGACCATTTCTGGCGAGTTACTAGTCCCAATATGAATGGGAAAAGATCAAATACCGATAGAGTAACCTACTACTTCACTTAGACCTGGCAACGTGTCACGCCAAGTCCAAAACCATATAGAGAATTTGGCGATTAAAAGCTTTGTGCTGGAGGTTACCATACATCTAAGCGGAGACCAGCTTCTGTTGTGAATGTGCAATCCAAATCCGCTTGAAATCTAACATGAGTGCATAATGTTTATTGTAACAGATGGTATCGGTAAGATTTTTCTTTTTGTTGCTGTCACTTCACACTACGCAATGACATCATAACTAGGGGGATTCATCAACCCGAAATCCAAAAGAAAAGGGACAAAGCTTTTGGCAGGGAGCTGGAGCTAAAAATAACATAAGAGCCTTTAAAGAAAAGCCCAAAGATTAAAAATGCAAATGTTTGGCTTTTGATTTAAGCATCTCAGTACTGAAGTGAGCACAGGGCAACTCCCGGAAAATACCCAGTAGTTCACCAAAGCGCTGTTTCATCTTTGCAACAACATCATCAAAACACTATTTTTGACGTCTCCTCACTGACTATTTGAGGTGGCAGATTAAAGAACCCAAGCACAGCAGTTGTGTGAGAAAATGCAAGCCTCTGTTATAGCAGAGACTTAACAGAACAATAAAACTCTCTCGAAGCAAGAATTAAAAAAACAAAACAAACCCTCCCCCAAAGCCACACCGCACTGACCAACACATCAGAACATATTGATTTGAAAATATAACCTAAGCAGCAAGTGTTTGTTGGAGGAGAAAGGACCTAACTGAGTGAGGGAACTTTCAAGGTTAAACACTACTTTTATTTAAACATGAAGACGTCAGTAAGGAGGTGATAATTAGCTACTCTTAAATGGAAACCTCACTAAGTATCAAGCTACTGTTACAGTAAGGAACCAGGGCCCAGCCATCTCCGTGCGCTTGTATGTGTCTGCTTCTCTGTCCTTGACCTGAATCAAAATACACTTTTGACTGTTGTAATTTTGTTAGAGAGAAGCTTACTATATGAAATTACTTAAATGCATCCCTGTCACTGAGCCAAAGCCTGGAATCCCAGTGCCGAAGCACAGTTATCATCCACGCTGCACCTTTGCATGATACCGTGTATTAGTCACATCGTCAATAGTGGAGGTGAACCGTAACGCCGTTGATGACTCAGTGCCTTACCCCGCAGCTAAGACACACAAAGCTTTACCGAGACAACCGGGAAATGAGAGCCAGCTCACACGCTCTGTGCTTTTTGGGGTGTTTTTTTCTGGCTGCATCTAAGTTATGCTGGTGATTTTTAAGCCCTTCATATTTGGTGACTTGCAAAACTTGAACTCAAAGTCATAATTTCATAACGATTTTCAGTTAGTCTCAAAACACAGAAGAGCCACCCGAGCCAAACAATTATTGATTTCGTCTTCTCTGTAAACGTCGCTGAAGCTCACGTACTGCATGGAATAACAACTTCAGACCCCGCTTCATCAACCGAAGGGCTTGTCTAGCCCCAGCAGCCTGCCGCACTGCTCACCTCCGCAGGGAATCCGAGTGGTTGAAATAACCAGTGAAACTGTCAAAGGTTCAAGAGAGGAATTCCCCAGAAAGGCATCCACAAAGAAGATTAAATTAAACTCTGTAGCCAGACACTGTTCAGCAGGCTTGAGAGCCAAGACTTGCCCCAAACCACTGCTAAAAGATGTTACTGCATGGCATAACATAGTCACCTTTAGAAAAAAAATCTGCAGGGGAAAAAAAACCCCACCTGAAGTGAAGCCATTACCCCTGCAGTCAGCACACCAACATCGTGGTAGCCCAACAGCAGCAGCAGCTGCCCTCCCAGGCTACTGTGCCAGTTTGGCCAGGAGAGATCAAGTCTTGATCTCTAAAACAGATGAAGAAATACATACGTACATGTTCAGGACCCAGGCCCGCCTGGAGCAGAAAACAAAAGACTTTCTGGACCATGCCTCAGCCATCAGTTCTCTCCCTTATGAAACACAGAGAGCCAACACGTGATTTGACTTTCCACAGTTGCCAATGAAAATGGAAAGCGAAATAAAACATCAGATGCCACAGAGAGCGGCAACAGTTGACTCTGCACGCTAGTTAAGAGAGACGAGCACAGTGCTAAAGATATAAACCAAAATGAAGGTCTGCAATGTATAAACTTGTACAAGAACATGATCATGGCTGACAGCACAAAATATGACAACAAAACATTATAATTTAATACGTATACGGGTCAATCTCTCAAAAACAGCAAAGGCATTCTTTTCCTCACTGGCTATATACGAAATATCCACTGTAATACTTCAAAATGAAGCGCTGTTAAGCGGCTTAGCTGCATGCGTTTCTGATCAGGTGGACACCTGATTACATAAAGCCAAGCAGGGTATGTTTTGCTGCTAGAAAGATTAGTTTAACACCATTTGCAGAACATCAGTATTTTGATCATTCATCCCAAGTTGGAAAACTTTTACAAATACACATAAAGATGAAATTTTGCATTTTAAACATCAACCCAGTCAGACTGTGGAGCAAGCATTAGAACTTCTTAACCATTTAAAAGCCACCCTAGAAGGTGAATTTGACTTCTGTCTTCATTTGTATGTGAATTTTCTATGTTCTCGCATGAGGTAGCACAGTTTAGAGAAAGCATAGTCAGAAATATATATTTAACTCCAAGTGAGAAGGCAGATGGGGGGGAAGGTAGTAAATCTAGTGCTGAACAAGTTTAAAAAAAAGAAGAAAAGCGTTATTCACATGCAAGATTTACATGTGGAGTATATCCCTGCTTACAGTTTCAGGAATTCATATATTAAAAGAAGTGCAAATCTAACATTAGGGAATTACTCTAAAAAACCCCAGCCAAACTGCTTCTCCCGAAACGCACATTTCCTTGTGCACTGCCTCTCAGGAGTGAAGGTTCATTTGTTTCTTTCCTCAGTAGCAGCCAACCTGAAGTACAACCTGCCCTATTTACACAACAGTAGTAACACACTGAAGTTTCCTTTTAGCCTACTGTCTCCAGCGAGGAGCCATCAGCTCTCCTGAACCAGAGGAAAGAAATAAGTATGCCATTTTGGTCAATCCACGATAAAGAGAAACCTGATAATTTACTCTGCTCACATCTTCCTTCTTACTGCTTTGTAATTCACACTAGTAAGCATTCAATAAATATACATGGAAGAGATACTTTGAGACTTTGCACAATGCTGTCAATCCACTTCCTCTCCCGCTCCTCACAAACCTGAGACTTACTGGCACCTACAGCAAAAAGGTGAAAATGAAAATATTGGTATGGGAAGTACAAAATTAATATAGTCAAAGTGCCCTAAGGACTCCATTTAAGGTAAAAGCGGGGATAGGATATGCCATTTGCCCGTGACAAACTCGCTGCTAGGAGAGAAAGCTGAGCACGCCCATTATGGGTGTAGACAATGCTTTTGGAGAAAAAAGAAGCTATCTTGCACGTTCAAGTACAGTTCCAAATTAGAAGCCTTACCAGTATGGCTTCTAGGCCATTGCAAGTATTTGAAGCATTTCCAATTAAGAGCAAGCATCATCTTAAATTAACCACGTTTCAGAGGTGCTGACTGCATGAACTACAAATCAATGACACTAAGTTTTACTGCACGTAAGTAGCATGAGAGCAAGCATCTGAAGGATTACGTCAATTTAGAAAACCTGAGCAGTTAACGAGAAGGGTCTGAAATGAAGTGTAGAAACAAAGGTAAAAGCTTTGTTGTTCTAACAAGAAAGATAGATTGGGACAGTGTATTTCTCTCGCATTTTAAACGGAAAAACAAGGTGATAGTTTAAGTACATTTGTAGAAGCAGGTGCTACAGTCGAAGTAACTTACGTTTAGAAGATGGAGTCCATAAGTCTCCAAAATAGACACATATAAGAAAAAAGCAAAGTAAGAATTTTTACAAGCAACATCTAGAGAGAAGCCCTATGCGGTATATAGAACACAGCGCATTAATCCTTCCCTGCACCATAAGGCACCGAAGGAGGAGCAGTATGCAATAATAAAGCTCACTTCCAGCTAAAGCCACCTACAAAATAGGTTTTGAATAACCCTCAGGCGATGCAATGAACATATTAACAAAAAAATAATTTAATCGCTCGTAGAGACATTAATGCCTAAATAACATTTAAGAAAGGTCATAAATATTTCACATGTGAAGCAGGGAGAGCTGAAGGCCTTCTCCAAAGAGCAGAGCTTACCTTCATGTGGCATTCTACAACGCAGCAGAAATTCCACAGCCTCTCTGCAATATCAGATGTCCATCTGATTTGCTTTATTTCTTTATATGCATCTCTGCTTCAGAGAAGCTTTTGTTGAGGTTTAGAAGAGGCGTTGCATATAATCACTTTCACATGAAAGTGTATTTCCTAACACTTACTGGAAAGCGAAGTTTTAGGAACTGAAAGCAAGCTAGAAGCCACACACTCAAGACTGGAATTTTACTGAGCTGTTTCTACTCAGGACTTCAACACAGAAGTGGAAATTTCCCCTAGGTGGAGTTCTTTGTTCAATGCAGCAGGCAATTAGAAGTCCCTAAGGTCTGCAGAAATGGCACAAGACTGATATTTTTGTCGGTGAGAATTTAAGCATGCAATACAAAAATAATAACATAAAAGGCACAATTCTGCTGTAAAACACACTGTTGTTTTTTTCCTCACCCCAAGCCCCGGTAATTTGAAACAGACAGGTAACAGACGTAAGCATTCAAGATAGCTTTGGAAAAAGACCACTAAAACCAAACGTGATTAAAAAAAAGCAGTATCGAGTCTGCATCACCTCAGATTAGATTATACAAAAAGGTCAAGTAGTAAAAAAGAAACTTTGCATCTTTAAAGGCCTTGAGGGCACAGCAAAAGTAGTTTATCATTGGACTACAGATCAAATTAGAATAGATTTATTTTCTTTTTCCAGTCGGCATCAGTGTCCTATTTGAAATTCTCAGGGATTTCAGAAGCAAAACACAGCAGTCACTGAATTCAGACACAACCCTCGGACACATACTACTATGCAAAGAAAAACATTAACTGCTGGGTATCGATGATTTTCTCTAAGCTCTTCTATTCAAATTCATTTGGAAGAGAGATTGCCAAAGGTTATCTGCCATCAACACCCGAAGATCTGAAAGGGAGACTGACTGTCACCAACGAGGAGCCCTAGGGAACGCCCTATTCAAAGGTTCACATACCAATAATTAAAAAAAAAAAAGTATCTGCCACTCCCTCTGTGCAGGAAAGGAAGAAAAACAAATTGTAGTTGATAAGAAGATTACCGGGTGTTCTAGGGACAGGGACTGGTAGCTAAGATAATCAAGCGAAAGAAAATCCAACTAATGGGACTGTGCCAATCCAACTAAACTAATAATTGCAGACATTGCAATGCATTTGCCTAAAATCCAGTACGCTTTCAAACGTCATCTTTATTATTGAAAAAAATAATAATCAATCCCTTGCATATTTTTCATGACGTTACCTGACAGCATCCAGTAACAATCACAGCATAAAAACCAACAACAGTAACCATTTCGCTTCCTAACCTCTGCATCGAGATACTATTCTTGAGAAAATCCGGCAGCAATAAAGACTCAAGAGCTGCAGTCCCCCACAGACAAGACAACGGGAAAGGAGGCAGCAAAAATAAGAATTAAAATGTCAGAGTTGACATTTTGTGTCAGCGGATTCAGGTGGCTGTCGTGCCTTCAAGAGGATGCAAATTCTGCTGCAGGAATGGCTGAACAGATCCAGGAGGCAGCGAGGACAGCCCGCTGCACTAACATAACCCCAACACTAGTACCCAGTCGTACCGCTGCAGGTTGGGAGCGAACCCGCAGCCTGTAAAACCAACCCAATAAGTCATCCTCTGAAAAAGAATGAGGCAGAAAGGGTTTCATTTTAATCCTTTTCAAAGAGGTCAACACCCCCGTTCCCTGGGGTCGCCAGCCCCTCCTGGGGTGGCGAGGTGTGACGCCGCTGCTCGCCCCTCTGTGCCAAACCCTTTGCCAATCCTGTGACTGGCGAATCCAGGGATCTGCTTCTTCAGACACACACAAGGCTTCGGAATAAAATTACAGCTAGATTTGTTTTCCAAGTTGGCATTTTGTAGCACATGTCCATAAGCAGCAGCTTCCAGAAGGGATGCGCACAGCAGCCGAATTTGTCTCGGATATGGCAGAGGAAGTGATCTACCGCCGGAGGAGTTTCCAAACAGGTGGAAGAGATCAGATTTAACTCGGCCACCGCAGAGCAGCCAGGACAGTCCCCTACCACCAAGGCAATGCCAAGTAACCTGATCTAGCCAACCCAGGCTCCCTCCAGCAGCCCTACCGAGTCCTAAGTTATCTCTCCTGCAAGATAAACTCCGCACAAGTTTTTCCAAAGACAATTGTGGCCACGTTCCATTGATTTATAGACATTTTACAGAAGGACTGGTACGAAGTAGGTGGAATACTATTTCTCAATAGCAGCTGAGTAAGCAAAAGTCACTGACTAGGCTAATTTCACACGACACATATTAAAAATATAAAAGAACCATGCTTATTGCCAGTTAGTAATTACCACCAGCTTAGAGCTTCAGATTTTTACATCGCATCGAGGTAGATGTTCTGCTTAACCAAGCTTGTTAAATTTAACTGTAAACTGCCAAATCAAGCCATTCACAGGTAGCCACAAGCCTGTTCTTTACTCATCCCTAAATAACCCAGGACATAAACCAGACAGATGTAGCTATTTCGCATTTCCAAACAACACCCAGGCGCAGATTATTAAACTCTATTTATGTGCCCTGTTTGAAGCTCAGCATGTATTTTGCTCTTTGTTTTGCTGCTTCGTTCTAATACATAGGTTGTAGTATAAAGTTTTAAAATCGACAAGATTTCTTCCCTATCGACCTTGCCGTTTGGATAGCTAGATTACGCCAAGTGCTTATTTTTAGGGATAAAGTTAGAATTCTCCCCTCCGATTACTTGCATATATAGAGATACAGATGTAATATATGTTTTTATTTGTACACATGTATGTGTATATATATGAACTGCGGCATCTAAGCCATTTCCCTATTAAATGCACGCCCTTTACACTTGGCTGAAGCATCCCCTCCAAAAAGATAAGGTAACAGTTCAAACCCGGAGATTTATTCGGGATCTATCAAGCGGATAGCAACCAAATGGATTCGTTTAACCGAGGCTTTCCTCTACGAAACTGCCCTCTAATACTCTTCTAAGCTTCTAGACCAATCTGAAGCTCACGGCTCTTGCTACCGTGCCAAGAATGCAGAGGTCACTTCTCCAAAAAACACCCCCCAAAACCCAACAAAAACAGAAAAAAACAACCCAAAACGCCGAACATCCCAGTGAAATGAAGCTGCTAAACCAGGTAAGGGACCTGCGGGCTCTGGTCGGAGTGTTTTCCCGAAAACAGGGGGCAAACACCAACCCATCACCGCCTACCCCTACAAGGTCTCGCAGAAGCTGCTCAACCTCCGGGTCCTTCCACGCGAGCCCAGACACCTCCAACGCGCCGCTTACCTTCCTCCCTCACCCCCCCCAGCCCGGGGGAGGGCTGACCCCGGGCGATAACGCAACCCAGGGAGAAGGGGGAAAAAAAAAAATAAAAATAAAAAAACAACCCCCAAAACCCCGAAAATGGCGAACAAGTCCCACGAGCCCCGTTCCCCCGCCGCCTCTCCCTCACCTTCATGCAGACAATGCCCGGTAACCCCGGGGGAGCCCGCCGGCAGCGGGGCCGCACCCGCCGCCTCAGCCGCCTGAGGAGAAGGGCAGCGCGCGCCGAGCCCCCAACGGCCGCCCGCGCGCCCCCACACAACGGCCGCCCGCGCGCCGCCCTCACCGGCCGCAGCCCGGCCTCCTACCCACCTCGATGTAGCCGGCGAGCGTGGCCGCGGGGCCGGCCAGCCCCAGCAGGAGCAGGAGGAGGAAGCGCAGCGCGGAGCCCATGATCGTTCCGCCTCCGCCGCCGCCCAAGCGCTACTGCGGCCTCAGCGCCCCCCTCGGCGGCGCGCCGGGAGCCGCCTCGCCAGGCCCCGCCCTGCCCCGCCGCCCTGACCTATCGCGGCGAGGCGGAGGAGTGACGTCCCACAGCCCCCGGCTGGCGGCCAATCGCCGAGCCGCCGAGGAAGGCCGTCCCCGCCCCCGGGTGAGTAAGGACGGCAGGGTGAGGGGGCCACGCCCCTACCCCCGCTAACAGCCAATAGGAGGCGGCGCGGGGCAGACCGGCCCGCCCACGGGGGCGAGCTCCCTCCCCCGGGAAATGGCGGCCAAAGCGGAGGGGAGGCCTTGAGGGGGAACACCCCAGGGGGATTCTTCACCCCTCTTTTATTTTTAAGACTGCTATATAAATTAACCACCCACGTGAAATTCCTTACATCGAGGAGCCTAAAGGGCCGTGGGGTGGTATGGCTGTGAGCTTGTGTGGGCACCTGTGGACGAAAAGCCCTCCTTCTCCCCACCGCTCTGAGGAGGAAGGGGTTCCTGAGGTAATAAAAAGAAAAATGAGGTGGTTTACTTCATCTACAAGGAAGAGAAGAAGGTTTCCCATTCTAAAAAGAAAGCCATCTCGACATCTATCCTTGATTTCTTAAACCCCTTGGCCCGCAGTACTACTAGCAAGCTCCGAGCCCTTCTTGCTTTCCAATAAAAACCAACACAGTTGTGCTTTATCTTAATTTTTTTTTTAATCTTAAAATACAGCTATTGAAGAATAATAATAGGCTGCTCCATCCCGCCACCAACACCAAGGACTTCCACTGCCTGGAAGAGAAGACGGCACGCGTGCTGCCAACCTGCGTACCGACAGCGAAGCCCTCTGTAAACTTTAATTAATCAAGAGGTTTTTATCCCCGCGATACACCCCCACCTTCTCCAGTTCGGCATGTGACAGCTGTGCCACTGGTTTCATTCAATGCAGATGTTCTGCCACAGCTGGTGCCACTATTTAAGGACGTGTTTCTGGCTTTAAAACCAATTGCGCCAAATTTGCACTGAGGCTATTTTAATTTCACCTCGTTACTTATAAAAAGAAATTTAAACCCCCCCCCAAAAAAAATCGAGCTCTTCAGCAGCAAGCAGAGCGATCAAGCAGAGCTGCTGATACAGTAGCCCTTCCATACCAGTGAGAAACATTTACTAGTCCCTTTTTTATTATTTTCTTTGGCTTTCACAACGAGAATGTACTTCAATCAGTTGGGGGATGACAAACGCCCACCTTGAAGATGTAACCACTAAAGCTTCTGCTGGTTACAGGGACAAGAATATTTTTAGATGACACCTTTAAAAAATCTGATATAAACCAATACATTTTAGACCTCTGTTGTTTTTTTAAAGCCATAACAAACAGTAAACCCATTATGTCAGAAAAGTAGTATCCTGTACATTCTATATAAACACTTTCATTTTTGTATGAAATTACATACTGTCATTAACATGGGCTGGAAAAAAAAAAGAAATCTTTTGTACAAAATGTCGCATAGTTATAAAACATTTCCATTCTCAACTTCCATGTTCTTTAGTGTCTCTTACAAGTGCTATTTTCTGAAACGGTTGAAGGGAGTATTGCTGAAATGTTGCAGATGGGGGTAAATCTGTACAATAGATCAATAAGCAGCCCAGTTTTAATTAAAACAGCTGACTGGTCCGCTAGTCACTTATTATAGTCTCTTTTTTATACTATTTGAAAACACTTAAATCTCTTTTACTGCAGTCCTCTGGCGTAAATAGTTTTCTTTTTCAACTTGGCCAAATGCAGCTGGAAAATGGAGTTAACAAGTTCTTTTTGAAAATGGATACATTTTAATGTAAGTATTTTATTGTACAATATGAATACATGAGTAAGTAGCAGGACATTTTGAGTTAAGCTTTTTCCTTTTCCTGAAAAAAGGAGGTATTTTTCTTTCTCCCCAGGCCAAAAAGTACAAGCTCTTTATAAACCTTTGGATAGGGGCTTTCATTGGAGGTTGAATTTATGCAGCATTTGAAGTGCTGTATAAATTAATATACTTTGAATAATATTTACATAGCGCTTGGTATTAATTGATGTTCACAACCCCTCTGTGAGCTAACGCATTTAGAGGATGGTGAAAATGCTGCAACAAAAAAAAAAGCTTGTTAATTTAGGTGACAACTTGAGTTTTGGGGCACAGCAGAAGCAGAAGTAATTGGCTGCACGTCACCGAGCACCTCTTGAAATCAAGTCACGCATGTCTAAGGACAGAGGCATGCAAAATACGAGGGCCCTCGTGAAGAGTCTGAATTTCCACAGCCATGTGGTGCCAACGTCAGAGGTCAGAGCAACAGTACAACCAGAATACACCTAGTCCTCTGCCTCAGCCTATTCAGACAAAATAATTTATGGTAGGATATTGGCTGTTAAAAGAAAGCGGCATCCCCATGCGCAGGCACAACATAGCAAACAGATACTCGATTCACTTTGGAGTATTTTTACTGAGACAGTCTTGATTACAACAGCATTATCCTCGTTTTTCCAAAAAGCAATTTCAATCTGGTGACTTTTGGGGAGATCTCACAGATAAGCACGAGGTACGACCTCAGCTTCTTTCTCACCTCCAGTAACACAGCCTGCTCCTAGTACTACACTGGAGACACACCAGCATGCAAGAGCCGAAGTCCTGCCGCAAGGCTGCAACACAACACATTCCCCTTCAAAAGCAGTACCATCAGTGCTCGGTTTATTACCTAAAAAACACAAGCAACAAATTAAAGTTTGAAGAATAACAGCTTCCCCTTCATACAGAGAACAGTCCTTCCCAGGAAAAAAAAGTCCCCAGAAAAAAAAAAAAAAGAAGTTCTAAGCCACCAGATCTTGTTCTTTCCTTGGTGCTCATCAAGGGCTCTGAGCACAACTGAATTCACACAGCTGCCGGGTGGCTGGGAGGAAGGGGGGTTGACACAGAGTCCCCAGCAAAACCCAAATGTGATTCTAGGAGTTGAGAAAACCACTTTGAGGAGGGAAAGGCTTTGGAGGCGGTTGCTTTCAGGTGACTACTAGTCAACATAGGACACTACTGCAGGTATGCTGACACCCGCAATGGTCACGGTGAATTCAGCATGTAAATATATTCCAGGTGAGAACTGGTAGTTATCTGCTGCCTGTGACAACAGTACCAGTTTGAATGAATGCTGCAAGGCTGCGGCATTCCCTAGAACACCTTTCCTGTTATTAACCCTGTTAGGTAGGTGGCAGCTTTCATTTCCTTCCAAGAATCCCATTTTACAGGCTTGGTTCCAGGGCTTTTAGTGCCCTTTTCCCAGGACATGTGTGCTAACGAAGCACTGAGAATCCCATCCTCGCCTTTGGCTGCTCCTGTTTATTCTGTAAGAAATGTTTCAAGTGAACATCTCTGCCCATTATCACTTGCAAGACCGCAACTGTGGAAATGGAAAAAGCATATTTATGATCATGAAAGTGTGCCCTGAAAGGCAATGTTAATCTCTTGATAAAAAGGGTGAACAGCAGTCGGTGAGGAATGTGTCTGGTACCATTAAAGTCACTGGGAGCAGTGACTTTAGCAGACTGATGTGCCGAATTCCTGCCAGTACCTGGAGAATGTGTTCACAGAAATGATAAAGTCTTTGCATAGTCACTCTTCTCTTAAACTCCACAAATTAAAGCATAAAATCCATCTAGCCCATGAATGGTGATGTTATGCAGCTCTTTGAATTAAAAAACTTAATTGAAGATTTAAATTGTGGATCATATTGTTTGTACAAGCTCTACGTGACAGATATGTAGAAGTCAGAGGTTGCAGAGGTAGAGCTGAGTCAGCCTTCGTTTTTGGAGGCAGAATACAAACTGAATTTAGAAAATGACTACAGCACGTGGTGGGCTTAAGTAAAGAGAACTTATTCAGGCACAATTCAGCAATATAAGAAATGCTAAACAGCGCTTCTCGAAAAAATATACCACCCAACTTGTATGAATGAGACACAGTTAACTGCCACAACTCATCATGAGCCATCCTGCACAAAGGACAAGACCTCTATCTGTTAAAACAGGCTGTATGAGGGGCATAAAGCAATGCAACATTTCTATTAGTCAACTAAGACTTGAGCCAACACCCAGCTGTATAAGTGCCTTTGGGAAGTGGTTACTTCTCCAAACCCCATAAATAACATCAGAAAGTTCCCAAGCTGCTGTGGAATTGGACATCTATATTCGGCTGCAAAATCTCTTTGTGGAAGTCTAGGGTTCCTGCAGTTTTGCAACTCAGCCTTCCATCTGTAACTCAAATGGACAACACCCTGCAGACGAGGTGTAGAAAGCCCAGTGGCAACGACAGGAAGGAAACCGCTGAAGAAACTGGGCTTAAGATATAAGGTACACACAGAGGATGAACATGTTGCATAGAAAGAGGGTGACAGAAAAGATGCAGAGACCTTCTAGGCCTTGAAAGATAACACAAGGCAGTCAGGAGTTTAAAAAAAGAAAAGTCATTTCTATGGGAATACAGTGAAGTTTAGAAAAATGAAAGGATGGAGAATAAAATAACGAACAGATGCATTGCCAGTGGATTCATACCTTAAAACGAGGGATAAGCGGAGTAATTGCAGGCATGAGGAAAGCTAGCACAGGAATCTGTGACAAGGAAGTGACACAGTAAATGGTGGTGGACAACAAGCCTTTCTGTTTCTACTCGAAGACATCTTTAAAAGGGCTTGGCAGGGAAGGAGGAAAAGTCTACCCTTCATTGTATCAATGAATCCCTAAGCCTCAATGGCCTTTTTCCTACTGCTCTGTTCTGTGCCCAAAACAGTGCCATTAATCTGTCTTTCACGCAGGTGGTCTGAGATTTTTCTGGGGGGGAGATTTAAACAGCATTTTGTGCCATGTTAATCTCAAATAGCACGATCCTTGCCTACAGCATGTAACAGACTGTTAAGGTAAAAATTGCAGCATTAATACTCCCTCTCCCATAACCGCAAACTTCAAAACAACCCCTTCTTTTACGTTTAGAAATATTACTGCTTTGCTAAAGCACTTCAGCACAGAAAAGGTGGCAATGCATTGGAAAATGAAAAATACATCAATCAGGGATGCTTAAGGCTAGCAGAACAAGACCGTGGCTACTAAAGGAAGCTGCTGCTCCTTCAGTACTCTGCATATGGATCTTAGCATCCGGAAAACATGTTCAGTCTATGATCTCCTCTCATTTTCTAGATGGAGGGCAAAGCCAATGATCACGGTGAATTTAACTGGACAAATTGTTTGTCTGAAGAGGAAGACTGCCCAAGACAAAAGCAGTGTCTGAAAGACAGAAGCAATCCTTTTTGGAATAGATTAGCACATCTGTAGGATTCACTATCCAGGAAAGGAAATTACCTCTGATACATAATTCAATAGAGTAACGAGCCCAGACTCAGATTTAGGATCCCAAATACAAGAATAGAAGAGAGACGAACCACCTCTTTAGCTAACCATCAGTTTTCAGAATGTACAAACCGAGTATTTATGCTGCTCATTTTCTCTCTCCAGATGGATGCGTGGCTTTGGGCACTGGCAGGATCTCAAGGCAGAATAATGCCTGATGCTTCTTCAAAGAGCTGTAGCAAACACTTAACCTGACACAGGGAACTCAAAAGGTCTAGAGGTCTACAAATAAAGGCATAGTCAAGACACTGGAAGGGGGAGAGAGAAAGGAGAGGCTGCATTGCAGAAAATATTTAGTAAACTCTCACCCTCTTCCATCATAATATCTTCCTACAACAGGGTGAAGGCACCCTGTCACCTTTATCTCTTCTAGTCCACCTGTGAAGACAGAAGTGTCATTTAGTCTCTGAAGATGGCAGGATCAGTCATTCATAGATCAAGGCCACCAAACCATTCCAACTTAAATGCGCCATTTGTGGTAGAGAAGCTGTATGAGAGCTTAAAGAGGAAAAAAACCCCACAATGAAACACAAAGTCCACCAACAACTGAGCATGTTTTCCACAGATATTGGCTCATTACAATGCTAAGACTTCTCCTGTTGTCGTTGGACGTTTCTTTCCTCTCATCTGCTTGCCGGTCTCAGTCTCATTTCAGCGGTGTGAAAGGTTGTTCATTTTATAGAGGTCTTTTGTGAAAGATGAAAATTCAAATATGTTATAATTAGCTGTAGTCCCACATAAGTCATTATTATTGCAGCTTTCATATTAGATCTGAATTTGTCCCACAAACGTGTGCGTCAAATATTACAGTAGAATGATTAATGATATCACACATAATTGAAGGATTAAGCATTGATGCAGGAGAGTTACTTGAGAGGAACAATTTTAACTTCTTTCCACTCGTAATTTATTCTTGTCCTCTACTGTAAAAGAAACATGAAATTGAAAATAAAAATGGCTTGTGCTACTGGCAAGCAAAAGAAGAGATCTGATTCACGATTGAATTCTTCATTCAGTATTCATTGGTAGATTAAAAGCCAAATCATCTTAACAAATGGCATGGCAATGAACAACATCAAATATAAAAACCTCAGGACTCATCCTGCTGAATAAACGTAGAATCATTTCCAGCAGCTTTGAAGATAAGTGCAATTCAACAACAAAAAAATCTACCCCTCCCTCCACAATCAGGTCTGATTCAGTGCCTGTTACATCAGGCACTGTGGAATAACCTGTGCTAACAAGCTCTTCCATGGCACACCGAAGTCACCTTTTATTCTCCCCCCCATCCCTTGTTTGTGCAGTTACTCAGTTTGCAAGCAACAGGGTGTGTTAGGAAGTAACTTATGACACAGGAACAGACAATAAGGAATTTTAAAATAATGTCTAGGAGACATGTCATGTCTGACACCGCAAAGCTTTATTACTGGGAACTGTTGTTGATACTTTTAAGTGCTTATTTTTCTGGTGCACTAAAAAGCAAAATAACTCCACCAAAACCTCCCTCCTTTAATTTGATATCAGCGCAGACGGCTGCAGTTTGCATCATTCTATTTAAACAAACGTTAAGGTACATTTCCTTTTACAATCATCATTAGAAGCTTCGTGGCTCCCAAGCACCTGGTCATTCTTCGTATGTCAACACAGGAATATTTATTTTAGTTTCTTGAAATACGCACCCTGGAGCCACGGGAGTTGCACACTAGGTGCTGCAGGGACCTGCAGCTTTGCCCACCAGTGCCTGCCACCAGACCACACTTTGGGAAGGAGCTGAAGGGTCTTGTGCTGATTAGCAGCTTAGTCTTCAACCAAGAGTTAGGGGGAAAAAAAAATAAAAATCAGTGGGATCTTGGAATTCCCAGGCACAGGAATTCATATTTGCAGACCTCGCTCTACAACTTTTAATTTAAATGACCCAAATGCAGAGTGCTCTCTAGTACTATTTATTTATAAACTCATTTGAGACAGTGGCTTCATATTCTGCACCGGTTCTTTTTTTATAACCTTTGAAATCAAGTTCTTTGAAGGGCCACAAGAAAATGAGAAGTAGCAGTACTTTTGCAGCTTTCAAGCTCCTAAGGCAGCAAGAAGTTGGAACATAGGTTCTCTTGGCAATCAGAAATAAAGAAATACATGTATTTGAAGTCTGTTTCAGTTGAATAAAGGCATACAGCAAGACACAGCTGAAGAACTGGGACATGAGTAGAAGATGAATCCCAACATCTCCAAGGGAAGGAGTGGACCGCTTGCAACTTCCACCCGCAAACCCATGGCCCGAGGGGGAGAACAGCCCCCTCGATTCCTCTCCTGAATCACATTTTCTCAGAAGATGACTCAGCCCCCAAGAGATCTTTGTTTTAACAAACCCCATGTCACTGCTCCTGTAACTTTCCAATTGTCTTTTCCCATGTCTTGCAAAGGGCTGAATTAAAAATTGCTCTTTTTATTTTACAACTGGTTTTTGCTATGATTTTCCCTCATTCATGGGAAGAGAGAGTAGCCTGTGCTCTTGCACCCCAGTTTGCCAAAGCTTGAAGGTCCTTTTTTCCCCTCCCCAACAGTAAAGGCATTTTGCCCCACAGTAGTGAAAACATCAGCTCGCAGGAGAGCTTTGCACCGACACCAGTGTATTCTGCATTTTATGACGCAAATTACAAGGCTTCTTCCAAGTCTAGGTTCTCCTGCCTTGTCTCAGGCATTTGGTTGACTCCCTAAGGTCTCTGCCGAGATGTAGCTCATTGGCTAAGTTATATAAAAGGAGTCTTAAGTAGAGCACTCTATTTGAGGTTTGAGTTTTCCCTTTAAAATGCAAATGGCTGGTAGTTAATTCCCTTTTGGGATTTAAGAGCTGAATTTAAAATGGGAAATGATGATACAAAAATATACTTCAGAAAGCATTGCAGTACGAGTAATGAAACGTTCGCCACATGAATACAGACTCTTCTGGTCAGCCAGACATCTTCATTTATCTGCATTTTAATAGTTTCCCTCAAAACTGCTTTTGGCTAAATTTTTCCTCAACATATTACCTGGCGCGGTCTCAGCGGACTGCAACGAGGGCAAAATTTGACCACGTTTTCTACTTTTTAAAATCTCATATATCAGCACATTTAAATATATCAATATTCTATCAGGTATTATAAATATCTCTCTCTTTTCTATTAAAAAAGTCTAATGAGACCTTTTCCATGCTTCCTGAAAATACAGCTGGATGACAGACCTGTTTGCCAGCTCTTTTGTTAACTGGAATGGCTAAAGAGCTATCCAAAAAAGTGTCTAAAGCAAAGATTTTAAACCAATATTTACTTACCAATTTCAAAAGGAACATCTTCCATCTCACTTTCTTTTTCAGAATTACCAGTTTGCTTCCAAGAGGGGGAAAAATAAGCATGTATAATGATGTCCTTAGATTAATTTATGCTTAAATACATACATGTGCACACACAGACACACCCTGACAACCTTACACAGACCGGGGGATGTGAAGTGCTCTAAGCTGCATTTAAAATTCAGGGTGCTCCACTCCATGCACGATCAGGCCTTAAGTAACTCAACTGGATTCCTTGTATTTGTTCTGTCTTCTGGAAAATATACCTTTACATAACCCTTCAAAAGAATTCATTTCTATGCACATGGACACTGGCACAAACACATACACCAGTTTTAATAAACCTTATACCGGGAAAGGACAGAACTACAGAACTGTGTTACCATGATATGAAACCCACAGATCACATGTCTAAAATGGAACTGCAGACTTTCTAGCCTAAGTTTAGAAGGGCCTAACCCTGTGATCTTGTCAAAGAACTAGAAATTATTTGTATTTGGATACGCTTGGTTTAGCGCGTGGGCGCAGAGCCGGAGCAGATGCAGTGGTATGAAATAGGAGCAGACCCCAGCCCAGGTTCCAGCCCCTACCTGCTGATCCAGCATCGACTGCAGTAGCTCAGCACAGGCACACGGGTAGATCCCTTGGCAGGGTCAGCAAATAAATACCAACACCATCTCAAAACCTGAAAAACAACGAATTACACCAGTCTTATTTCAAGTTTTTCCTCTGTCTATACAAGAAGAGACAGAATACATCAAATATTCAAACTTTTCCTTTTTGCCCTTCTTTTGTTTCCATGTTTTTCTGCAAATTGCATACAGTCCAAGTTCTCCAGGCTCTGTTCTCTCTTTTCTGTTAAAGACTGACTTCAATCAAACCCTAGATCTAAAAGTCCCCAAACAACTAACAAAGAATGTATTTCAGTACGTTAAATTTGAGAAGTCACAACAAGGGCTGTGGTATAATACTGTGATATCACTCACAACAGACTATTACTTCATTGTGAATGAAAACAGCATCTGGCACAGGGCAGGAAATAATTTACCAAAAAAGCATCTAAGAAGTACAGCAATGAAAAATAAGGATCAAATGAGTTTGTGGCTACATAACTGGTTCTCTTCGTTAAAGGTTCCTGCAATGTAAAAACGTTTCTTTAAAGTAAGGGAAGGAAAAATACCGCACACGTTAAGTCTTTTTTTCTGCCTTCAACTCAAATGGTTGCCAATAGCTTTTCAACAATTGCATGATTCACTATTGAGTATTTCATCGTGAAAGAAGCCCGCATTCTGTACAGTAGAGGGCTCTTTCATTCATTTAGGTTTTGTATTTGTTATCAACCAATGTGTCAGCTGTTAAAGAAAACCTGGTGAAAGACGATGAAAGGAGATAAACCCCCAGCAGGTGTTACAGGAATACTGAATTGCCTTTTACTCTTAATTACACCTTTAATGTGTTTTTGCTGTCTTGCAGTTGCTCTGTGTAAATGAAACAGTACTTTCTATAATATTTTTTCTACAGTTCCTACAACCACTGTAAGAGAAAGTGAATGGGTCCAAATAAAACTGCGTAAGGGCAAAACTTGGGAAGGAAAAAATTAAAAAGGGCATCACCAGTAGTTTTCCCAGAAGTTCTGCAGGGAATTAGTGATGCAAGGGCAGAGAAAGGGAGCCAGGCTCTGGAATTCATTACAAAGATTAACACAGAAAGAGACATTTCACTGCAACTTTTTGCATTTGAGGAGGACCACAAGCATGTGAAGCAGCTCATTCAACTTCTTAGGGTATTCTTGGGTGAAACAGAACTCACCAAGGAGGTGAATTCAGCCTTGTCAAACTGATCTGAGAAGTATAACATGACCTTGTCATCTTAGGTGTATTCCTGTCTGCCTTCCTAAATACCTCAGCAACGGGAAATAATAACTTTCAAGACAATCTTACCATGGTGGCAGAAAAGACTTTGTGAAAATTGGCTACTGATTGGATGGGCCTGCAGCTGGCAAGTCTTTTGATCAAAATGACTCCAAATTTGCTTTAAGAAATGCCCTTGCTGTTATTGGGGTCCTCTATTATTCAGGCAAATTCCCTAAGAAGCAAATTTCAGAGCATTTTGAAAATCAGGAGTCAAATTCTGGGATCCTTTGATAAAACATACAGCTCAGATACTACCTGAGCTCCCACTGTAGCGTATTAGCTTTAAAGACAGTCTTCCCAACAAATGGATTTTAAAGCACCGGGAAATACCAATTCTACTCTGACAGCAAAACTCTCCACAAAACAAATCTACAGAAGAGCCCCTGCAAAATTAAGGCAGAGCAAACCTAACATGATACAGGACTCACAAGCCTTCTCAGCTGGAACTGCAGCAAATATGTTATTGTGAACTGCAGCCTCATGCTCAGGCGAGCAAATCCTGAATTTTTCCACTGTATGCAGGCTGAGGTTACCGGAGTTCAAAGCAACAGTTCAACAATTCTACAATAACAGAGAAATGCTACGTATCCTCATAACTGTGTTTGAAAGAATGTTCTCACCTTACTATGTAAATCAGCTGCTTTGAATAAAACACCTCTGTTTCAGGTTGAGCTGGCCAGGTGCCTGGGCACACCCAGAATACATAACATTTGGGTGCACCTGAATAACATCGCATAAGCTTTGGCAATGAGGAGTATTTCCTGCAAGAAAAACAAAGTAAGGAAAAAACACAAGACTGGCTCAAAATAATTGGGTTATGTTCCATTCACTAAAAGATTTCATGGAAGCAGATTGATGTGTTATTTCTCTGTAGCCTACGGTATCTGCATCCCTCCTCTGGTATCATTTGTCTGAAGGACAGTGGAGGATGTGCCAGAATTCCCTGCCCTGGGCAGCAAATTTTCATGTTTTTCCAGTCTGGCTGGCAACAGGACTGTCCCATTTGTAGCCACCCGCACCAGAGCGGAGACTGTAGCTTCAATCTTAATGGCTGTCTCAGGCAATACGATTTTCTTTTGGTCAGCTTTAGAGACAAGGCAGCATTGAACTCACAGACAAGTCTTGGCACTTGCTATATGTTTACTCCATTTGATGCCCACTGTTCTCTTAAGACACTTGTTTTCAAAGACATACCAGTATCAGTCTATAGCATGGGTGGAATATACTTACATTTCAAACTCAGTTTAGTTTCAAAACATCCCCTCCTTTAAACTAATCAGTCACTAAAATAAACACTTCTACTAAGACAACTATCCTCTTGAAGGACACATCCCACTGCAAAGAACTGCTCTGCAAAAATATTTTGAATGCAATCCAAAATGACATCTAAATCAATACAGCCCCACACTGCTGCAGGTGCCTGCTCTCCCTGCAGGGTCAGGTACTCGACCGCAGTCTCCTACACCAAAGGTGTTGATAGCAATACAACACTGCTAATGTGGCAAAGGTTGTTTTTCTTCCACTTAACCACAAAATCCCAGAACCCTGTGAGAAAATTTCAGCAGTGTTTTTCTTTTCAAAGGTCTAACTTGATAATTGTTATGACAGAAGATTGAGAAAAAGCTTGAAAATATGGCTAAATAAAGACTCAGAAAAAAAAAAAAGCAGAGCATGCAACTGCCTCCAAAATTGTTGGTTTCTTTTTTTTTTTGAAGCAGACCTACAAGGTTTTAATAAATAACATAACAGTACAAGCCTTACATTTACAACAGACTCTAAAATAGAACTTAGGGGGAAAAAAACCCCAACAAACCAACCCTCACTCTACTGTACTGAAAATCACTACTGGTATAAGAGCAAAGCTTTACCTGTAGGACCCAGCCACCCATGTAACACCCTGCCAGGGACCTGAGGCCACTAATAAATCTTACTGATCCTGAGCAGCTTCACCTGGGGCCTCCACCCACAGGGCCAGGAGCTCTATTTAAGCCAAGCCCAGGGACCTCCTTCCTTGCTTGAGTAGTGCTGGAGGAGTGTTTGGGTCCAGCTTAGGAATGGTTGTACTTGGATATGGAACTCTAACTTGACTTCTAAGCTGGATCTAGAATCTGTCTTCTTATTATGGACTTGGTAAGTGACTACTGGGTTTTGCCTAATTCTGATTGCTAGGTGAGGTTTTGGTTAGATATTAGGAAAAATTTTTTCACTGAAAGTGTTATTCAACATTGGAATAGGCTGCCCAGGGAGGTGGTGGATTCACCATCCCTGGAGGTGTTTAAAAAAAGGGTAGACAAGGTACTTGGGGATATGGTTTAGATGTGGCTTTGTCAGGTTAGGTTAATGGTTGGACTAGATGATCTGAAAGGTCCCTTCCAACCTTAACAATTCTATGATTGTCCTTACCAGGCTGCATCCTGACCCACAGATTTAATTCTTGGACCTTAGACCTGCCTTATCCTCTTGAACTTGCCTGATGACCTGGATTCCTAAATGATCCTGATGGGCATCTCTAAATAAGCCTTACCCATCTCACTTGGGTGCTGAAGGATGAGACTGTAGCTGGTGACTACTTTTGCATGCATGCAGATCAGACTCTGGTAAGAGCTAGAAATTTCCCAGGGGAACTTCTTTTACCTTTAAAATGAACAGAGGTTTCTAAAGCTGCATTAGAAAATGTATTGTGTAAGATGAAATCTTTTTAAAAGCCCTGTTGCCCCACTGTAGCAGAGGGGTGAGTAAGACAGATGGGGAATAAGGCATATGTTATATAGGAGCAGATGAAAGAAATGTAGCTTGCTTAGTCTAACAAAATAAACTTTAGGAGAGGCTATGACTGCTGTCTATAAATATACCAGGAGAGTAAACACTGGGGAAAGAAGAAAGTTCCCTATTTAAACTGCATAAAAATGTTGGCACAAGAACAAATAGAAAGGGGCCTTGACAAAAAAAACACACTTGTCTTTGGTGATGTTTTCAGTCTCTTGTTCAAGGCTGCAAGAATAAATACCCAGTTTCTCTGAAGAGAAAGCCTACTCAGGTTATATACTGTAATGGAGAGGACTCAGTGGCTTGGAAACCCCCCACCAACTCCTACACTCATGAGAAGGTCAGATTTCTTAACCTCTAGATTCTGGGGAAGGAGGAAGACTGACCATCTGATAGGTAAGTGTCTTTATACATATTGAAAAACAATACTGAGTCTTCTCAACTAGGGGATTTAGTTTTTGCTATTCTAGAAAAAGCCCAGAGAAACAGTGTATGGTTGGCACATACATTAAATTAGATTCTAAAATATGATTTTTTTTTTTAAAAAGTGGCTGCTGTCTGAATATCTACCATAAGTTATCACTGAACACTTTTCTGTGTTGCTTCTCTTCTTTATCTAAGTGTATCCAGAAGCAGGAAGAGTATTTCTCAAGATCCTTTCCTTCCCAACAGAGGCTGGGTAAGACTGACTCTATCATCACAATCATTGCTTTTTTTGAAAACAACTATCAAAAGCATGTGTATTAACAAGTCCTTTCCCAGAGCTGGAGACAGGGAAACTTTCTAGAAAACTTTAAAAAAATCCTGTAAATCTTTATGGTGACTTTTTAAAGACTTCATTATAATGCCTAGATACAGAACTAGTTTTAATAGAGAATGTTCAACCTTTATGCAACTTTGTACCAAACTCAGAAATATCAAAAAGCATTGTTAATAGTTTTCTGAGTCATTCCAGCTTGCTTAATGGAGAGGAAACCCAAACAGCTTCTGTGTTTACTTTGCAGTTGAGGCACAAATTATTTCCTACTAATGACAATGCTTCTACACAACCAGAACTGGATAGTGGTGACACCTGAACTTGAGTGAAAAATCAGCCCACAAAGTTGGGTACTTTCAGTTAAGTATTGTAAGGCTAATCATGCTTGAACATCTTTCCCAGAGATGAAATGCATGTACTAAATAAACGGTAATCCCAGATGAAGAAGGAGTTGACCTGGATTTGAAGTTGAACTACATCTGTCCGGTGCAGATTCCTGGGAAATGCTCCAATAATTAAGTCTTGCAATGCAAAGAACAACTCTGTTGCATCAGTGTTCCTGTACTGGCCGCAGCCTGTGAGCTGGGGCATTTACTGGTACCGCAACCACCCGGCAGCCTCATAGGCTGGGACTCTCCAGTAGCAGCTGTGCACAAGAAGACTGAAAAATATTTTTCTCACCCTGGTAAAGGCTGCAAACAGGCAGTTTACATCAAAACTTGTGAAACACAAAACTCTCCAGGTTGTTTTCTATCTTCCCCTAAACCCAAAGATCTCAAGACACCATCAGAAGCAGCAGCCTCCTTCAAAAATACTGTTCTAATGGAGTTGGGGGGATATTGGTGTATGAGTGGTAAAGTATTTTCCCTGCAGGCATTTTTACAGCCAGAACTCACTTTTCCCATCCCTATACCACAGCATGGCTTTCCTAAATAGGTTTTCATGGTGAACTGAAAAGCTCCCTTTTCCCAAGACTTGATGCAGCTTTTCCCAAATGCACAGTAAAGATTATGGGGGGCTATGTGAACAGTTCCCTCACTTACTACTGTGCCTGTTGCCTATGTGTCTTATTAAATATTGGGGGATCAATGCCATTTGGGTGGGTACAGAGCAAACAAAAGGGTAGCCAATATCAAGTGTATGTGATGAAATGCTTTCTCTAATGGTATGTTTTGCCACTTAGCTTAAGTAAAACTACTTTTAAAATTTCGAGATGATTAGGTAGATGTTATTAGAACGCACTAATGCCCAAACTTTTAGTCAAACCTTTCCTTGCATTATAAGGGGATTAATTCAGCTTGTTTAAAAAAACCCACTAGTTAATGTTTTGGGGGGAGGAAATAGGATAAATTTGTTGTATTTTTGTGTTTTACATGAGGCTACCTTAATTAAATTTATCCTGGCTTGCTCTAAACCAGTAAACTCATATCACTACTTTCACTGTGTTTTGTATTCTCTGTGCAGGATGTAAAGTAATTACATTTCAGTTGCATTATAACTTAGCAGGTTCTAACAGAAACATGGAGAGAGCTGAAGTTTTTCCATCTTATTGATTGGTGTTCTAAATAGCAGCCAGATGCTGACTTGCACAAGGGAAGTTAGATGGGTACCACAGTGCACAGATTAATTTGGAAATCTAGGCACAAGTACCTACTTATCATGCACAGATGTAGCCTGGGAGGTCAACAGGGCCAGTGAGGCATCATCTGCTTCTGTAACTCAAATGGGTTTAGAGCATTTTTCTTGGTTGTGTTTGAATCTACATCCTTCTCAAAATGGCATAATTAATGAAGAAAAATCAAATAACTCCAACAAAACCAGAAACAAAGAGGTATAGACAAAAGAGGAGGTCTGAAAGGAGATGGAGGGTTGGTGAGCAGCTTTAGGGAGAAGCGGTCCAGGTGTGGGAGCCTTGTTTCAAGGCAAAGGCTTGTGACAGTGGTTTTACCAAGTGAAGGGAATGGATGAAGAGGTACCAGTGAAAGTTAGGTCAAGGTATCCACAAGTAAATGAGATGGGGTGGGGCTGCAGTATGCTTTTCCACCTGGAACCTGAAATGAGGAAGAAAATGGCACTTGCGGGTAGGATGTTGGTACACCTGCTTTGATGGGGGAGATGGTGCCGTGGCCTGGAAAGATGAGCCTTGTAGTGGCCACAGGGAAGAGACAAACCAGGCAAGATGGGACACGTGCAGCAGAGGAGTGCTGAAACAACAGTATACGCGTGAGATGATGGAGAGACAGATCTGATGACCCAGGAGATGAGGAGGGAAAAGAAGGATCTGATGAAGGGTTACAGCACTCTTCCAGACAATACAGGCAAATGGGGAAATTTATTTTATATAGCTTATTTGAACTATGAAGATTAGAAATAAAGTAACCTACTGTGAAGGCTTCTCTTTCTGACAGCATGAGGCTATTGGAAAAACAAAGCCTGTGCTGGAGCATCAGAAACAACACATTAAATGTGGGAAATACAATAGGCATTACATCAGATTCCAGATACTGCAGATGATGAATCAGACCAGCATGCTTTTTCTGCATCTGGCAGCTTGTTGCATCCACTGTACACTTGCACTGAATCTGTCTTTCCAAGCCAAGAGAGGAAAAAACCTGTGGAATAACTTCCAGAATATGACCCATGTACCAGCAAAGGACAGACCTGAGGTCTTGTGCTGTTTTGTGCCCAATTGTAGAACTACATGTCTGCATGAAAACATGGCACAATAGTATGTTTATGTCAGAGCCAGTAAGTCTCCAAAATGTTAGGGAGACTCTCGGAAATCCCAAATAAAAATAAAACACTGAAAACACTTTGATTTTTTAAAAGTAATACATATAGCTGTGAAGACTTATGGGAAATAAAGCAGTTTTGTTTGGTCTTATATATTTTCTTGTGCTATTTGTTAATCACAATGTTTCAGCATGGTATAAATGAAATTGAAACTGTTTTTATTGGCTAGAGGAATAAATTGAGTCTATAACTTTCATAATTCAAATTAAGAGAACTGGCCAGAGGATTAAAAAAGTATTGTGGAGGGAAAAAACCCCGAGCTTCTCCTAACTGGGTAACTCATTCTGCTCGCTTCAGTTTTAAAATTGTTTCTTGTCTAACAATTTAAGGTTAAGTTACTAAGCACAAGTTAGAAAATTTGCATCTCTTTTTATCTTGATTGCTCATGGAAGAGACGGGTCAGTACAAGAGGGGATGATTTCAGTATACACCTGCGCCTCTTAATTTATAAGGCTTTAAAAAGACAGACCTAGTGGAGAAGTACGCTTAATTGCACCAAGATCTGACCCTCTCGCTATTCTCCTAGGGCAGAGAGTGAGCAGAACCAGGTTTTGTAAAAGCAGTGATTCATCTTTAACCAAAATTTACCCTTCCTCTATTACTGGGTGTTGGGTCAATTTGCCACAATAGCCCATTGCAAAATCCATTTGTTGCTGCCCACGCTTCAGTGGAACAGTGTTTATTATGTACACGCAGTTCATGAAGCCATTTGGAAGAAACTTAAAAGGTACTAAACACAGAGATTGTCTTATTTAAGAAATATCTACTGAACTACTAGATCAAATAGCTCTCTGATCATATGCTAATGTCAAACAAGGAATAAAAAAAGCAGTATTTTTCCATACCACCATAATACAAACACCTCTTTAAGAAGAACAGCGACAAAAGTACAGTGATAACCCCACTGGAATGACCAATTAGTTAAATTTCTGAACAATAGTAATTATTATCCTTCTCTGAGCTGACATTTAGGACTCGGACGCATATACCATGAAGAAAAAAAGAAATGCCAACGCCAGTGTGGGTCCCTTTAGGCAGAAGGAGCCCTTTTGGGATCATTTCCTCACGGGCTGACCCTCGACAGATATTCACAGCTCTTGCTTCAGCTTTTAATTTATAAGTATATGAGTGAAATTACAGCGAAGTGCTATTTTTGACGCAATTTCAGAGAATTACGCTCCGAGGGGCTGCGGGGCATGGCGCCTGGGAGCCCCCTCCCCGGGGGTTTCGGGCCGGCTCTCCCTGCCCTTGTTAAAGGCGGGGGGGGGGACACACACGGTGACACCGGCCGCCCCCGTAAATCACTGCCCGCCGCTGGGGGTGCGCCCCGCCGCTCCTCCCCGCCGGCAGGGGGCGCCCTGCGCCGCCCTCACCCCGCGCCCCCCCAGCAGGGGGCGCTGCTCGCCGTTCCCCCCCCACCGCTCTCCCCAGCAGGGGGGCGGAGCGCCGCCATAAGAGGCTCGCTCTCATTGGCGGCAAGGCGGAGCGGGGATGAGAGCGGCGCTCTGATTGGTCGCGGGCATCGGGGTGGGGGGGAGTAAAGGCNCCCCCCCCCCCCCCCTCCCGGTGGATCGCCCCCCCCCCCCTCCCCTTTTGCTCCCCGGCCCCCTGACCTGGCCGCCTCCGAGTCTTTTCTCGAAGACTTTTCTTTTTCTGCCCCATCTTCTCCGGGAGGAGGCGTTTCAGCCAATCAGCGTGCGGCGCGACGGCCTGTTGCCAGGCAGATTATGGTAATGAGGCCCGGGCGGCCGCCCGCCCCCCCCCCCCCCCCNCCCCCCCCCCCCCTCCCGCTCTGCAGCTACCATTGTGAGGTGAGGACAGGTGGGGGGGTTTGGGGCCGCAGCGGGGCCGGCGGCGGCGGCCGGGACGCGGCACCCGCACAGGACCCCCTCAGGTAACGCGATGGGACGGTCCGGGAGGGAATCCCGATCCGGGGGCGCCGCGGGGACCCGCCGGGGGTTTTGGAGATGTTGTTTTAGTCGCACCCAAGATGGCGCCCGGAGCTGGCGGCTCCTTAGCGCTGGGGACGGGATAAACCGTTCGCTCCCGCGAGTGGGGGGGGGGGGG